>SJOL01003155.1:0-32393 GCA_004794785.1 Opisthorchis felineus | reverse complement strand
TTCTCTTCTCTTCACTCTAGGGCTTTAAATATAATTAGACGAACCTTATGGTTGTACGGCAGTGAAGCATCAGTGTCAACACTGATGTTGCTGTCTTTGATGATGATGATGATGATGATGTTCGGAGTGTGCAGTTTGTGGGGCCGACGTTTTCTAACCCGTCCTTCCTCGGGGGAAGGCATCGTTGCTGCTTCAATAAATATGGACATCGTGGTCGGAAACTCCCATCGCAGAGGGACAGTACGACTTTACCTCCAGAGCGCCTCGTAATACGGTTTTCCCCCCAGTAAGGGGAATCACTGTTCTTCGTCGGGCTACTCGTTGTCCTTCGAAGCATGGTTGATCCTATGGTAACTGAGTCCCCAGCCAGTGTTGCCCACTGGATCATTGCGGCACAGGTGACCGATCACCACGACAAGGCGATAGCCTTAGGTCGGGATGAAGCTAGGAGTATATTTTACTGCTGTGGATGGTAGTAAGCCGTAAGCACGAAATGTTGGTCACACTGTACTATGCTTTTGTCGGACTTTATCTTGTGTACACTCGTGAATCCACACAGTAAGTGTTTTAAGTATTCCATAAAGAATATAGCCTATGGTCACCAAGTGGATGGTGAGATCTCGAGTGTTAGCATACGAACAAATCCTCAGTCGACTAGACTTACACAGCTTGGAAGGAATATAGTTGTTTGGAAAAGTTTTGGAGGTCGATAAGATGTCAAGAGGTCGTTCTGGAGTACACATAGAGGCTCTCGTACATGCGAGAAACCGGCCAACGCTAAATGGCCTTGGAAAATCCTAAGGAAAAATATTGTCAATTAGATATCTGTAGGGATTTGTTTCCTTAAAGTGTACCGAACCCCTCAGACTGCCTTCCAGAGGGAGTCTCATGGCGTTCCAGATATATGAAATTACCAGAATTTGAATGCATATCGGAGCAGTTTCTAACTGCGCGTTAGCTACAGGCAAGACAAGATAGGTAAGGATGGATCGTCTTTGAGTCCAGGGTCTCAAATCTGGTTCAATCTCTTCTAGGTTTCTGCTTATGTGCATTGGTGGTTGACGAGTTTGTTCTTTGGTTTACCGTTTCCATACAAGCCTTCGCACAAGACGAGCTCACTACAGTCGTGCGATTCACTGTGGCTGGTGCCGAGCGTGAAGGTGCTTCCTCTCATCGGTCAGCTACCAAAACGAAAGGATAACGAAATTAAACCACATGGATGAAGGTTTCGAGTAGAATTCTCAAAGTTGGCTCACTGTCATCATCATCATCGGAAACAGAAACATTTGTGTTCACGCTGATACCTCTCTGCCGTACAGCCGCAAAGTTTATTCAATTATATTCAAAGGCTTAAGGTGAAAAAAGAGAAAACCGTGGACGAAGGAGGGGCATGGTGCTGTCCTACCGCAAGTGGTCAGAGGTGCCTACACCTCCAAGCGCTCAACCTGAAAATCTGGGGAGACACTGACAGTACGAACGCCACTGACGTCGATCGGCCGCCATTTCTTCCCGTTAGTTCATCGGTGACGAAACTGAACAACACTAGACAGAGTGGATATTCTTGCTTGACACAACTTTTTGTAGGAAATCTTCCAGGAGATCACGACACCTAAGCTCCTGGAATTATATAAATGTAGGGGCCGGATTATGTTCTCAAGCTTCTGGAGCACTCCCTGTTGAGCAAATTCAGTTAAGGGCATTGAGAGATCGACAGAATCGAACGCATCTTTGAATCCAAGGAACCGCAAGGTTGTGGGTCGTTTCTACATGTGATGTTGCCCTAAACCCTGACGGTATGTAAAGATGTGGTTGACGCAGCCTTTACACGGTCGAAATCTCGATTGGTTGGGTATCAGACAAAACCATTCATTGGCATAAGCAATAGAAGGTTCCTTCGTTTTAATGAGCTTACTTGGGACTCGAGATGGCCGAAATATCTATGGTTCAGCATCTCCACCGGTCCTGTCTGGGCGCTGGCAACCTGGTAGCATCTCAGCTCTCGCGTTTCCTCCGAATGGCCTGGCAGCCAGGCACGGAAAGGGTATCGCAGCTGGGCGATCCTCCGGACATACAATAACGCGGCGCACAGTTACTGGTGCTACTGATGATGATCGTTCAGCTCTAACACACTTTTGGTGCCTAGATGCCATGCCACCCGAAGTATGCGTGAGGTCCGGGATTTTGCCACGTTGCCCAAACCTAAACAGGAGCAGTCGAGATGCCGAACTTGGGTTCGAACCACGGACCTTTCGGCCACCGACCTATCTTGAGGTCCTGTTCTATCGGTACTACTGCAACAAAACTGCCATATTTGATGCGTTAGATAGTGGGGTTGCCTATTAGATTATTGTCTCCAATTCTCCTTTCGTTCCTTCTATCTTCCATAAACGAATTTGGTTGCGTTGGCTGTCCTTGTTAAAGCTGACATACTGTACTCAATTTGTGCTTACACACCATCCATTTATGCAGTGTAATTCCAATGTGCACTTCTACATGAGCCAAATACTGTCGGCTCAGGTTACAAAGACTTTTCATCTAGTGACATTGTTCAATCACAGAAGAAAACAATGGCGAATGCTGATCCTACCCCCTATGCCCTTGATTGCTATGTTGACCTTGGCTTGTTTTTCAGCCTGTTCAACCAAACTGGTCTTTTTACTTTTACTCCAAAGCCGTCTAAATAGAAAGCGTTCAGTCGCTATCATTTGCGGTGACACCCTGTTACCTGTCGCCGTCAGAGCTGTTCGATTGCATCTATGAGTTTCTCTACCATTGTCAGGCTGAATGATATTGATGACTATATAGCTCCTGCAAAGGTAACCCTTGTTTGGCGAACTTCACTCACTCGACAGAGTTGTATAAAACCGGTTAAGGTTGACACACAAGGTGGCCGAACTAAATCGATACGGATTGAACAGGATGGTACCTACACCGCTGTTACAGAGGTGTAAGTCTGTCGGGATGTACACTTTTATACTAATGATTGCTTTAAGACTGGAGAAAGTTATACTCTAAAGAAGGCCTCCATCTCGCTGAATGATTGTCTGGCGTGCAGCGGATGCATTACCACCGCGGAAAGCGTGCTAATTTCGGAGCATAGCGCGCAGACATTTTTGAACATTTTGCGTCAAAAAGGCCAGGTATGTTTTAAGCTTGACATGTTATCATGATTCAGGCCTCCAGTTCTGAGCGCACGATAGTCGTTTCCATATCGCCGCAGTCCATTGTCAGCTTGGCCTCATATTTGAATAAAAACGATGCTGGACGTTATAGAGAGTGGAAGGCGAAATTTCCAACTGACCTGGAATGCCTGTCAGAAGCGGAATTCACTGAGCGTTTCTTGGTGCAGCAGTTCCGTGCGATGGGTGTCAACCTCGTACTGAATACCACATGGTTCCGAGACATCGCTTTATCCGAGTCTGCTGCAGAATTCATCCGGCGTTTCAATGCAGCCAACTCTGACCCGACTGGTGCACATCTACCAGTGTTCTGCGGTGCTTGCCCAGGTGCGTTAGAATCGGAGGTGTATCGATCCGTTTTCTTCGCGAATCCGTCAGCCCGGTCAGTAGGTTACGCTGTACTGGCCGGTGCATTATCCAGTTCCTATTAAGTTACGAAACCGTTATTTATGGTGCACAAAGGGCGCGTACACTATTAATAATGTATCATTATTGACCCTTCATTGGTTGTATCAGTGTCTAGGAGTCTGTGTTAAAACTACACTCAGCTGATTCAGTCTTTTGCTTTATCTGTAGGCTGGATTTGTTACGCGGAGAAAACCCACAGTGGTGGGGAAACATCGGTGGAAACCACAAAGTTCGTGAACCAATCCTTCTCTATTCTCCCCCACTTGTCCGTCGTGCGCTCTCCACAGCAAATAGCGGGTAGTTTACTAAAACAACGGTCTGAATCCCGGCAACCCTCGCTCTACCATGTCACCATAATGCCATGTTTTGACAAGAAGTTAGAAGCGTCGCGGGCGGAGTTTGCTTCGCCAGCGCATTCGGCGCGGCACGATGATCCTGAAATGGTTCCGGATGTGGATTTGGTTCTGGCCACCAACGAATTATTGGAAATCCTCGACACAGTCCGTGAAGAGATCGCTGACGAAGGGCTACGATCGATGAAAGAACCAGTTGATGTTGACCGTAATCTGTGGCAAATATTGAAGGGGTGGGTTTATGACTATCTTGTCTCATAGCTTTACGATAAACTTACCATCGCTTGAAAACTATTTTGTTCGTCAGGGACTGTGGTCCATTTTTTGCCCATTTTATCCCCCCTCGTTATTCTAGGGCCCCGTTTTCGTAGAGCTTTCGAGTGGGATAGTGCTGGGCACGTGACTCGTCACCATTAGCAAGTACACTTTATGCCGTAATCACTACTGATGTGTTTTATCATTGTGGAAACCAAAGTAAAATAGTAATTGTCCGGTTAAACCAGAAACAGATTAGAGTATCAAACGCTCTACTGAGGATGAAGGTCGCTTCAAACTCATCATCATCATGCACGCAGATCGTGCTTCAAAAGTCATCAAATTGCACAGCAGGCTTTAAACTTTCTTGGCGCTACCTGACTGAGAATTCCTGAAAGGCGGACATAGCTGTCACACTCAGAGTACGAACATATTCACTCTTTTAGACGTAGCAACTAAAGTGGGTGTAGTACGCTCTGGTGGGATGGTAGTAACACGCCCGCCTCGCGTGTTACAGGCTTGGATTCCGAATTATTGGCTCGAGCAAGGGTTCTAGTCCATCCCTTCCCGCATTCGGTTTGGACTAACCAGAACGATCGCGCTAGCACAGTTATTTGAACAAGAACGATGTGGACACAGAAACGCGAATCTTTTGCTTGGGCCATTGAGTTTCTTCCGGACAAAATGGCACAGACGTCAAACCGAATTGTGACAGATACTGGATACTCCGAGTCCTTATTACAACTTTGGAGGGATGGTAACGGGATTAGTAGAAAGTGCTTCTACGGTAGTGAGTTGGAGCCTCTTGAACGACGCTTTCTACTGCTGCCTATAATTCCCTTGGTGTGGAAGCAGAACGAACCAAAGAGAACAACCTGCGTAGCGGAAAAGGTTGAGTCAAACCAGTAGGGAAAGCCAGTTGATAGCATGAAATAAACCTGGTAATCAGCTGCGACTAACTTGTTCGAGCACTAACAGATAGCACATCTATATTGGTTGACTGATCGGGGATGGAACTCATCAAAGACGTGTTCGATGTACACCATGTTTGAAATAAATGAGGGGTGATAGACACAAACTAGGTAAATGGCAGAGGTCCCTACATCAAAGAATCAAGAGATGTCCTTAATACTCAAAGTATGTCATCACCCAAGAAAGCGACTGGAGAAGTTAACAATTGAGAAATCAGTCCACTATGTGGTGGACGTTCTTGGGTGCTTTAATTCGTTCTAACTATTTCACTCTATGGGTTTTTTCTTCTGTTGTCTGATAGATCTCATATCAGCTCAGTCGACGGAGCGGTGCATAGCCACATGCCCGAACCGACCGCATTGCGAAAGCCAATGTACCGACATGCGGGCAGTGGTTCCGGTGGATACGCTGTGTTCGTGTTTGCACAGGCTGCCGAGGAACTATTTTCCATTCATTTGCCCCCTGAGGATCCAACTTCAGACGACCGCGTTCTAACGCGGACCCTTCAGAACCAAGACTTACAGGTAAGCACTGCGTATCCAGTCGAGTCATTTAAACCCGTTACGTGTCGCTGAATTGTACACTTTCTCGATTCAGCTCGGACGACTAGTAGCACGAATGCGTTTGATTTCATCACGCGCTTCAACGTTCTCTTCTTCTTATCTCTTAGCTTCTAGTGGGGAAATGATCTCCGATTCAGGCTGTAGGCGTGCAATTAAAGGAAGAAATTTGGGAAAAGGATGAGGCACATGATGACACACTACTTACTTAAATTCCACCTTGTCGCTATTCATTTATGGGTGATGCTGCGTGACTGACGACTAATAATTGGATAAGGGGCGATGGCATCAGCTGATCAGTTCACACTGAAAAATACTCATCGGAACTCGGTTGTTTGAACTCGAGCCCGCATGTGCATCCATATCAATACCGGTGTAACGTTGTATAAAAATAAAAACAAATCGTTCAGTTGTAACACCCTTTCGGTGCCTAGCTGCCATGTCAACGGAAGGAGGCACAAGGGATGGGATACTGTCAGGTTGCACAAGCCTAGACAGAGGATATCGAGAGGCAGAGGTCGGGTTCGAACCACGGATCTTTTGGTCAGTAAATTCGAGCTCTAACCACTGAGCCATCTCGTCCCCCTGTAATGGTGTATACTACTGATGAAGTATGCGAGTAGTGTCTTGTCTAGTTTCCGAGCTCCGCCCTCCGCATCTGATGGAGGTTGAAAGTTACTACGGAGGTTATGGAACCTCTTTGCAGTGTCCGGTCATTTTTGTTTAATCTTCACAGAACGTCCAGGAACGTTCAAGAGGACGCTTGAGAATGTTCAGTTTTAAGAAACTCTGCAGATGAGGTATTTACTTTCGTATCTAATGACTTGTAGTCGCTTAGTTCGCGTTTGCTAATAAACAACTTCGCAGCGAAGAGCATTTCTCCTCTTACCGGTAGTCCCACCGAGGAGCGTACACCACGGGAAGATAGAGATTGTTCCCCCGCAAGGAATGATTCGTTCTTCAGAGGGTGAAGGCAGCTCAGTCAACCTCTTGAGGTCCCACAGATATATTTGACGCATTCATATGACACTACTCACAAGGTTGTTAAAAACTCTGCGCAGTCTATCACCGGTTTCGCTCTTTGGGCCCATCAGACAGGCTTAGTCCCCGATTTTCCGCACTTAAACGCTGAACTAAACCCGTTTCACGATAAGCGGTCGTCTGCGAACTAAGTTGGTGTTGAAATTCACCTGAATCTCTCGTTTGTCACATTTTTCGACCGAATGTACTGCGTAACTGCCACCTCATGTTTATCCAAGATGTTGGAAGTATTTTCCTAGACACGACACTGCTCATAAGGTCGGCTTGTTACTGCCCCCCCATCGATGTCCTGAATATCTTCCTAAAGGAACATATTGCGACCTTTGTGCGGTGTATTCTGTTAGGGCATGTTACGAACGACGGAGTTGGCTGAATTTTAGCTCTTTCCTATCAACGCCATATCATTTATTCCGTTTTACCAACCACGTTACCGGAAATCCCATTGATCCATCCCCGGCCCACTGGATCTGTCATCAACGACTGAACCATTCAGCGGCCTGATGTGCTTTCATACCCGATCGTTCATTCAGTCCTGACAGCCGTAACAGTCTTGATCTACCAAACATGTTTACAACGCCCCAACCAGCGATACGAATGGAGTCTGCTTGACGAGATACTCTCAGTGTGATAGCTTTAACATTCATGCCTGCAAATACTGTCAACGTTCTCGACAATAGTCAGTCGCTCCTGGAGGTCACTCGTAAGGTCCCTATGGTAAGCATTTAGGAGAATCTGTTTGACCCGTGGAAGGATTCGCCCTTAGGTGAACTGCAGCACAAACGCATTTGATGTACTCGGTCTTTCTTATGATACAGTCTTTGGCAACCTTAATGACAAACAACTCGCACTCCACAGTTGAACCCCCGAAGCTCCGGCCACTGTTCATGCGTCGATTTCGACTCGTGGTATATCTGTATTTGGGTTACCCAGGTATCTCACTTTTCACATATTTTTCCGTTCCTATTTTAAGGTCCTATTTTTTGTTTGTTTGAGCGTCAGCTTTCCTCGATGGGGACTTCTCGAGAAAACCAAAACTTAATTTTAAGGACAGTACTCACTACTCATAAGGTGGCTGAAAACTCTCTGATAGCCCACTACAGTTTTCGCGCATCAAGTAGGCGCAGTCCCAGCATTTCCGTCAACCCCATGTTCTACTTGAACATACGTAGTTGACGGAATACATCCATTTTCAAATTGCATCGGTGTTCACTAGAGGCTCAAATGAATCTCTAGTTTAGTGTATTCGTCAACTAACGTGCTGCACATAAGCTACTTCCTATTTCACTCAGCATATTGTTCAAGATATTGCACTAAATCTGATTTTTCGTCGCATATTAGCCAACGCAACTGGTCACTGTTGGCAGTTCACCCATGTCTATTCACTGCAGAGAAGTCCATACTGCCATTAAGCGAGTACTCTTGCGGTGATTGCCGTTGCGAAACTTGTAGATTTTTTTCCAAGTCACCTGTTCGAACCGTCCTCCTTCAGTTCTACCGCGTTTATTCTGATTAGTCTACACCGTCGTTTTAGTGTGTTTGTTACAGGATGTGACGTTGGATAGATAGAGTGCTGCATTCGTCAGGCGTTTTGGCTTGAGGCTATGTAGAACCCACATCCACATCACTCTCGTTTGAGCAGTCCTCCTCCTGTACTGGGACAAATATTCCGGTGGGTCCACACCAAAGAGGGGAAGCACGGGATTTGAGTTTCGCTCTTATTAGAGCGAAATTTGAACCCTGGGGGTGAGATAGCTCAGTGGTTAGGGCGCGAATTTGCTGAGCGGAAGGTCCGTGGTTCGAACCAGACCTCCGCATCTCGATTTCTCCTGTCTAGGCTTGGGCAACCTGGCAGTATCTCAGCCCTCGCGCTTCCTTCAGGTGGCATGGCAGCCAGGCACCGAAAGGATGCTACATCTAAACGATTTTTTTATTTCGCTCTTATTAGAGCTCATCAACAGTGCAAATCCTTGGTCCTGAGGGAGTTTGAAATCCGGGCATTTGAAATTGAGGCGAGCGTGTTACTAATACTCCACCATCGAACGCGTCCAAGCTTGAACGATGTGATTCGTTTGCTCGATGACTCGAACGACGACTCAGTAACTTTCTTGGTTGTGTCGATGGATTGATCCATCTATCGGGGACCTCTCAGTCAGCTAGCCCGAGGGACACCTGGAACCTGCTGGACAGTCTTTCGTTCGTCAAGCAAACCAATTAAGTCGCTCAACTTTGGACGCATTTGCCATTTCAGCTGTGCCCAGCGTTCGCTGCTGGAGTAGTGGTAACACGCTCGCCTCACAGTATCAGATGTCCGGAGTTCAACCCCCCTCACAACCAAGGGTATGCACTGTTGATGAGCTCCAATAAGACGAAATTCGAATCCAGTGCTTTCCCCTTTTGGTTTGGATCCCCTGGAATGATTGTACCAGGACGGGGGAAAGACGGATCAAATGAGTGATATGGGTGGGAATTCTACAAATCTCGCAACCATCTACAACTAATTCATGTTTTGACTCGAAGACACGATCAAGACGGGAAAACCGTTTCGCGCATTTGCAACGCTCGTCGGCAGAATAACTGAAAGGCTCAGGCTGTATTCCTTCACACTCGTAGACTGTCACTTAACGCATCCTTTTTTTCACCTCTGTGGATACCGCAGGACACTTCCGAACTGTTTCTCCCACATCTGGCTGCTGAGTCCTATTAAAGACGAAATGCTTGGTGCACACAAGTCTAATCACATTCTGTCCCTATAGTTGACATTATCACATCCAACCCCTGTAGATTTGGTGATTTTGTCGCATCGCCCACAAGGATCGTGAGAATTTAGGAACAACCACCCGACTGCTCTCGAGTGGTCAAATTTCTAGATTAATTCATTGTATGGAATGAAACGATGAAAGGTTCCTACAATTGGGGGTTTCCATCCCGTAGTACTCAATCGAGCCGTTCAATTGTATACAAATTCCCTCCCTACGGTGGCGCAGTTAAAACAGACAGCTTACGAATCTCGCCGTTATGTTGTTTCATTCGAAGACTTTCGTTTTGCTTTTGAACGGCGATTGCTGTTCCGGTGCATCGTATGTGTACTCCATGCTGCGTATCTCTGTTCGCTTTGTTTTTTCCCCTCATATACAGGAGCTGCTTCTTTTCGCATCTAGTCAGGATTGTGCCACTGCCAAGCAGATGTTATCCAGTCTTCCAAGCAGTCGTACACCTTATCGATCACTCAAATCAGTCAAGCCGCCTGCTTGTTTGCTCGCATTTGCTGTGGCAAACGGGTTTCGGAATATTCAAAACTTGGTGCAGTCCTTGAAAAATGTGTACAAAGTGAGGCAGTGTGTGGAGAACCAACCTACGCGTTCCACATGCTATCCGTTTGATTACGTGGAAATTATGGCTTGTCCGGGAGGTTGGTTTTACTCTCTCTCTCTCTCCTAAAGTTCGTTGTTACCGATCCGCATTCTATCGGACACATCAGTTTCCATCTTTCAACTTGTCACGTTGTCATCAGCGATTACTAATGAAACGTGTTTTATTGTCTTACGAGGCCTGTAATAAACTGACCGAAATGGGAACAAGGTAGGGCGTAGTGTTGGTCTGCACACACACACACACATACACCGGAGGTATGTACACCTCCAAACTGTTATCAGAGAATCTGGGTTGAAAATTTCAACACGAACATCATTGACACTGCTTTGCAGTCATTTGTTGCAGGGTCTTCAACGGAGCACACAGAAGGATGTTCGCCTCAATATATTCATAGAAGTTTCCTACCCTTCTGTCATCACCTCCTTTCTGTTTGCGCACTTTTGTGTTTGTTTGCGAAGCAGTCCTGAGATTTATATTTATGGTGGTTAACCAGCCGTGCATTTCAGAAAGTGCTACCGGTTGTTCTCTTCGAGGCTTATCGCTTTCAGTTCCATCCACTATCATTCTCAACCGGGGATTTATCTGTCTGCAGCCGGAACCGCTGTACTTCATCACATGGTTTGTGGTTGAAAAACTGAAATGTTCGCGACTGTTTAGCAGCTACACACCAGTATTTTGTACTAATGTATGCGATGGTATTACCTTGGTGCCTAAATTTCATTGGGACTCTGGTGCATTTACTGGAGTTTTTGACCGGAACACCCGTAGTACGAATTGGTTCTCGGCGCTGACCCGAGCTTTTCAAATGCTTAGTCGCCATTCGTCAGTGCGTCGTTGGATGACTTGTCACTGTGGTGCTTGTGTTTATGCAGTTATGCTAAGAGTGTCTATCTTCAACGTAATTGGCGAACTTCAAGCCCGGTACTCTCGTTACCTGTTAGCCATTTTTAGATCTGTTCTCCGCTGCCCCCTGACTTCCGTGTATTTCGTTGATTCATTGACGTCGGCATTTTCAGTAGATTCCACTCACTGTTTTTGATTGTACCCACCACGCGTCTTCCATGGCGCGTTGTCCACCTACATTCCTACAAGGAAGTTCTTAACCTCCCTTAATGAAAATGGCTTCTGTTCACCCATAGTTCTGTCCTGTCGTGCACTTTTTCGCCGTTTAACCGTCAGAACATTTAACATGAACAAAAAAATTATCATCGTGCTCAGTTTTCACCTTGTACTTCCCGTGCTATGAAGCAAAACCCCTAGTTCGCTTTTGTGAAAGGACTGGTTTTCTGTGTTCGAAGCTGAAAATCAACCGTTTATTTGTCTAGCTTATGCCTGATCGCAGTCGGATTTTGGGGTAGATGAATAGCCCAGTCGCACCCGCCTTATCATGGTTACTATGTAGCTACTCTCCATTAGGCAGTAGCATTTTTTGAGGCCGCTTCCCACGTTATAGCGATTAGCGCACAGGCGGTCATACCAACACGGACACGATCTGTTTCCCGCTGTTTAGGTTATTCGTGACGGTCGTAGTGCTGTGATTCGCCTGCCAGTGTAGCGCCACTAACGTGGACTCTCCCGGTTCCATCTGCATTATGTATTGTACTTAACTGCCGCACCGCATGACAAACTCATTGCCAGTAGTGTCGAATCCCGCTTCCTCACCATTTCCAGGTTGTATAAACGGCGGCGGACAACTGAAAGGAACTTTTGAACAAGCATTCACATTTTACCACCGACTTCCATCTATGCAACCAATGTCAACTTGGATTGCACGGCAGATCGGAGCGTATCTGGACCAGACGGACCCGGAACACCATTCTTTACACACACAGTATCGAGAAGTCCCTAAAATCGAGATTATCAGTCCTTCAGCCTTACAGTGGTGATCCGTGGGGAAGCAGCCAGTCTCTCAGGTGTAAGCAATGAAGAACTCACGTGACCCCTTTGTAAATAAAATTTTGCTTCTGCTTTTATTGATTTCCGAACAATAAACATACATGGATAGAACCGCTTCTTGCTTGTTGATAACGGATTGTGGTATAGCAACATCCTACCATGAGTACTGACACGTAAATCCATATACTCACACCATCATTCGCCCAATAAGATTCCACCAAGGAGAGAACACCCTTCACTAACACTTCTTCATTGACCAAAGGCACTATTTATAAGGATGCTGAAAACTCTGACACTATTTCAATGGGTCGTAAAACGCGGCTTTGGAACGGCAATCAATTCCCGTCGAAGACCACTCTAAGCTCTCACTGCAGGATATGGATCCCTTAAGTTATAAGATGCATCGGCCGTACATATTTGCGGGATCGAACACAGCACAAACACGTTTGATTCTGAAATGATTTCAGGTCTGATGGCATTTTCAATATGCATGTCCCATAACTACAATACGCACCAGAGTGGATTGACCCCACGTCATGAAATGCAGTACACCTCTTGATGGGTGCTCGCCAACACGTCTTGTATTCTGAGGGGTCACACTATGGAAAGTGAAACTCAAACATTCCTGAAAACTCAAATTCAATCTTAAGTGATTGTTGTAAGGTTGAGCTAACCTCCGAATAAGTAGCCTCTGGACGCCGGCCAAGCCAAAAGGTTTGTTGCACATCAACATCAGTACTTGTCAACAGATTAATAGTCAGTGGAATATGATTTTCTTGTGGACCACAGTTTTCTTAATACCGTGAACCCGAGTCTGGATAGCCGCTTGATAGCCTGATGCGTTTAGCCAAACCAGCAAGCCAATGAACGTGCGAATCAGCTGGTCTATTGAACACTGACGCGTACAGGCGTGTCGTGTGCAGCCGAAAACGGGCTGTTTAGAAAGCTCACGTGAAAAGTTCTAGGCGGGCCAAACAGTGATGCTAAAAATAGAACCCAGCTATCAAGGCCAAGTGAAGAACAACCAATCTGTCTCAACGGAAACGGTTATTCCATTGGTAGTTGTGTAGCCCAGTTACGTTCGGAGCTGGTTTTCCTAATAGATTTTGAAGTTCCAATCGAGGTTACACCCAACAACTGATATCGCGCTATGCTTGAAAGCTTAGAGGAAGTGTGTGTGAGTGTTTCCTTCCTGTTGGTAGTCACTAACAGTGCGCATCTCTCGAATTTCTAGGGCGAGGACTTGAATCCACGGTCTTTCGGTAAGCAGTTGAACCTCGTATCATTCGACCACGAGTAGTTGATCAGCAGCCTGGACTGCTCCTGACTCAAAGGCGCTTTAATCACACAGTTCACGTCACATGATCCGCTGTTGATTGCTTCATCAGATGATGACTCCTCAGATCAACTGTGCCAAGCCCAGGTTCGCATATATATAGGGCCTTCTGTGCACGCCAGTTGAAGCGTGCGAACTGCTATAGCCCAGCACAATTGACAAACTCTAATGATCTAAACAAACTTGGGCATTGAATGTTGCAACGAGTTCGCCCAAAGTACTGTGCAGCATTATTTCTTCCGTTTTTTTACTAGAGTGGTGATATTGATGAGTGACCAACGTTAACCCTTGCAATGATAATTTTCGTGGAGACAACTTACAGTCGAGATTTCGCCCCGATATTTCACATCATTTCTAAACTACTGGCAAGACAAATTAATTCAGTGGGTTTTGCTCCATTGCAATGGCCTACTATGGCAGTTTTCCGTCTTCACTTGTGAGACAATGACTGTCCTGTACTGCTGTATAATGTAAGGTTAGTGTTTGGGCAAGTATGAGTAAGTGGACAAATGAGAGTTACTCACGCTGCCGTTTCTGGCTGGTTACGTGCTCAACCACTGGCCAGAAGGTTGGGGTTCCGAAACTCCCTACTGGAGTTTCGTGAAATGCGCGTTGTTGAGGGTTCTCAATATGGGTGAAACAGCTGTACAGTGCTTCACGGCTTTACATGGCCTCACTGACACGAAATATCAATTGAAAATTACCAAATCTCTTCACACCACCACCAAGTATGAGTAGTCTGCGAACTAGACTATCAACCCCGGCGAATATAAACCCCTAACGCCGTGCGTGGATGTCCACTAATAGTGAGAGTAGTGAACATCCACACTGCGTGTGACGCGAACGGTGTATGAGTCATTGACATGTCCCGTAACGTCATACGGTTCAATGCCAAAAACATCCATAAGATCGCCCTTTATCCATAAGACATCATGATAGATTTTTATACAAAGCGACATAGGGCTGTAACAGTTTCCGAATGGACAGATCGTGACTTGAAGTTTGAATTTACGAGCCATCGTTTCGTTCAGCCAGAGTTCAACAGTCTATGGCTATGAGCGCTTACCCTGAGGGACAGCAGCCGAATCCTTCCGCAAATGGGAGGCAGTTGGAGTTAGCCACGCCAGTGACCGCTCAGCATGTTCCGCCAATCAGACTACGAACAGTAAAGTTAACCTTGATTTCGATTCCCCTTAATTGATTTTGAAGTAGTTTCTCATTTATCAATTTTAAGTCAGTACTTACGGTCGAGTTTGGTTCGCTATGTTGTATTCATTGTCATCTGCTTAAATGAGCCAAACGACACCTTTGTACCTCAAGCAATTTAGGTACCCTGGGGGAAATTGGGTAAAACGCCCGGGGTACAGCGCCGTGACAATCATTGGACCTGATCATGCAGTCTGACGGCTGTATTTCAACAAGATGCAAAGCGTCGTCTCGCCCTGGCAAGCTTGATTGGTGTGTTCGTTCGTGTTTGCATTATCCATGCAAGTGAAGCCAATTTACAGAGCGACCGAAACGGGATCAAGGCAGGGGAAAAACCACAAACCGATTTGAAGATTGGTTCAGCGAGTTTGGACTACACTGGAGTGACCACATTTGCAAGGCCACATCATCAGACCGTTCCGAGCTCTGTCGATGCACACCAGTACCGAAAATGTCATGAAACCTTACCTCACTGACTGGTTTCGCACGGATTTCACACCACCCATATGACTATTCACACTTACTTCCTTTGAGCGACAACTTCTCAGATGGGAGACTCGCGCGACTTGTGGGATAAGTTTGTAGCTGGGAAAACTACATAGATATTGTAGGTAGGCTCATATTTAGATTCCACCTTGCGAATACAGACAACCTACACTGAAAAGTAGGGGCAGTGTACACAGCTATTCCTCCCCATATGGAGTGTTTCCCCTAGGATCGAATTACCCACGCCTTGTAAGTAAGAACCTGAATTCAATCCTGCTAATTGGGTCAAGTTATGCCGAAAAGTCAGGAAGCACTGGACAGTTGGCAGTCATCATTGACGTGTATGTCACAAATCGTCTAGTGGATTCGAACCTGATAGCTTCTTGCTAGTGCCGATCAGCTGATCGGCGTGATCCACTCGAGCGTAGGACATCGCGCCAGTATACTTCCATCACACTTGGTGCTGATAAGATCCTCAAGTATAGACTTGTCAGATAAAGACCTATAGCTTTATGGAACGTTCCCTTTTCCGAGCATCGTCATCATCATCGATAGCATAACATCAGCGCTTCGCTGCCATATAAGTGTGCAATTCATGGTTGTACGTGGGCTGGGATACTGCCAGGATGCCCAGACCTAGACTATTAGGGTCATCAACCAAGGCCTTTGACTAAAAAGCTTGACCACAAGGTAGCGGTGTTTGGCGGGAAATGCAGGTGCACTAACATTTTTATAAACCAAATCGCCACACATGTTCCAACCCCCAATCTGGAGTGCCAGGAGACTGTGTTGTTCATACCTCTAACCGTTGACCAACTTAGTATGAGAGACTCAATGGGTGTCGCACGGACACCTTTAAGTATAGCTCAATGAGTTACGAAGGCACACCAACCGTCACACCACGGTAGGACCCAGTCTCTTCGTGATGGGCACATTGTGTAAGTTACGCGGATTTATGAGGTGCACGCCACCGATGACGTTAGATGACGATAAAATTAGGACGCCGTGGTCGCAGGATGGTATCGTTTCGTGAGGCTATTGTTAACCACCGAAATCGGTTCCTGACCTCGGTCAGTAGGCCCGTTGCGATCTCAAGGCCGAATTGCTCCTTCCGCAAGCACAAGTCCGAGTGGATCGATAAACTTGGGTTTGCAGTGTCCTTCCCATCTCTGCCACTCGGACAAGTCTCAATCAAATGTCGGAAGAGGCTACGGAGTTGAACTTGTCTCAACTTTACGGGTGGTTGCAAGATGCGAAAGACAACGCAGCCTCTAGTTTCTATGCGTATACTGAAAATAGGCGTCCTGCCTGATTATACCGGGCCACAAGTTGTCAACAGATGAACAGACCTTAATTGACCCAAACGTGATATATTACCGGAAATCAAACGAATGCGAATGAGAAAAACATCCAAGGAAAATTTCACGCGGGATAAAGAGATAGGTCTGAAATGCACTTGCATGCATGTAATAGGGCGGCGCTGCTGCAAAGCGACCACGTGCGGAGGGGGCTAAACAAGAGACCGATTCGGGAGGCGCATCAGTGCACTGTGAATATATGCGCAACCATATGAGTTAAAAACAACCCGAGTGCATTGGGTAGGCTCACGATGGGGTATTGTGATGGCTCATATCGCATGATTCGGTCCTGATGAAGCTGCGTCTCCTCCCGCATTCGACGTCTTCTTCAGTTTCGCCCGAATATCCTTCAACCGACGGGACAGTGTGACAAAGTCGAACGAGCCGCGTTGTTCACCAAACGGATCGTTCATCGGCTGACCAGTGAGTTGGGCGTTCTTCTCACAAACCTCCATGTATTGATCGTAGTACTCCTCAAAGCTAGACTGTATGACGCCCAACAGGTCCGGGGGACACCAAGAACGACCTTCGAGTACGTCACACACGGCACAACGGATTGTCTCGTGTTGAATGATGTTGTTGTAGCGCTTTGAATCCCCTGGGCTATGCTCATGTCGAAATCCGGGTTCGTTGTAATAGGGCTCGTCGTTCATCAACGACTGTATAGATACCAGGACGGACCACAGACTTTGGGCCGGCGTCCATTCGGGTCCAGTCCAAGTGCCAAGGATGCTGAGACAAACCTGTGAAAACAACAGAATAAGAGCAGGGCCACTTACTAGGGATGAACAAGTAAAAAACACTCTGTACTTTTATTGTCCGGTTGACAGCCAACCCAGTATTATTAAAGGTTTAAAGTTACATAAAAATGCATACGCACTATTCTCCCCTGTAGGAAACTCCCTCATTCAGGATTGCCAAATTGCTCGTAGCTTGACTGTTAGAAACGAAAAATACCAGGTACGTTCTCGCCAAACGAGTCGAACGAGCAGGACCATAAACGAGACACATAGGCTGATATGCTGCCAGTAAGATGCTGGCGTCTAAGGCCGTACTGGTGATCACCCTGAAGAGAGTTGTCTTCAAGGTCACACAGGAGTTGTATGGAACAAACGGACTCCAGAACGTTGGATAAAATATAAGAGTGGTGGAAACTGGGCAATAATTTTGAGGATCGAATGGGGCTGGACATGTGTACTTTTCAAAATTGAAGCACAGATACGTTTTTCGGATTGTCGAGGCAAGTGCTGAATTACTATCCCGGCAGAAAACTGGGTGGCATTAGGGTCAGATGACTTGGTACTTCATTCTTCCTCCAAGTGGATGTATGAGTTTTGTCAGACAGAACGAGTCGATTCCCTCCATCCTTAAATAAAGCAGGGGGACAGTGAGGACCGGGTGCTTTGTCTCTCCTCGAAATTTTGATTTCCTTTTAAACCTTACCTTCCGTAGGGACCGAGCAGTTCATGTCCCATTGTGATGCTGGTGGTGCGTTAATCGTTACGCCAGGCACCTCAAGTCAACTTCATTGTTCTTCGAAGTGTTCCGTCCATCTAAACAGGCGGAGGCTTGGAAAGGACTTTTGGACTGTCTCTCAATGAAATGACTTTACTGCTTGTTTCGGTGGATAGGTTAGAAAAGAATTCGATGATTTCCAATCGCCGCTGCCTTCCCCACCTCTTTGGCTTTCCTCAGGCATCACTTCTCCAAGTCAGTCTTCAGACTGCTATACGGTCGATCTGAATGTTCGATTGGTTACGGTTTAGAGGACGCCAGGTAAGATGACGCTAAAATTTGTGCTGAAATTGGTGTTTCGGAGACAGAACACAGCGATTTTGAAAGAAGAAAGGGTGGGAGCAACGGGGGTCTATTGACCTGTCTGACAAAGAGCACGGACATAAACAGGTTCCTTGGTGTTAGCAGGGCACTTTTGGACATTATTTCTGAATAGACGACTGGTACTCAACGCTGAATTTATAGCCACAAACACACTGGGCCGAACTGGCATGATTAGTGGGTGGAGTTGACGCTAATAATAACAACAATCGTTCAGCTGCAACACCTATTTTGTGCACGGCTGTCTTGTTACACGAAGGAAGCACGAGAGCTGAGATACTGTCCGGTTGCACAAGCCTAGACAACAGCATAAGTCGGATCCGAACCAAGGACATTCCGGCCGGCAAGTTCTCGCCTTAACCACTGGCACTGATATATTGAGACTAGCTACACTTCCTAAACTGCATGGACAGATGCCACTTCCTGACTGCCCACGCGGTTTGTTTAAGGTACCCCATCGTGAGCCTTTGGCTCAAACGTCCGACCCAAAAGTTAGTGGGGGAATGTAAGGCTTTGTTCCGGAGCCCTTTCCTTAGTCTTTGATTCAGCAGTCGGACCCACAAGGCAGTCAGTCGGTTTTAAGCTTTGTTAGCGGGAAACTCCATGGAGCCAATGACTATGCAGCTCAGCCCATTTAGCTTTGCGAAGCTTGCCTGGACCGAGGGCGCAGGGAGTAATGCATAATCGCCCGACTGTTTGGTTCGAAAGGTAGTTCGACCGTATTGAATAATGCCCCGGTGATCATGATCAACCGTTGGATAATCAAATTGTGCGTTTTTTAGGGATGACCTCTTTTAACCTGACCTAAAGCAGTCATCTTGATGTGGTGGTCGGGCTTCTGAGCTGCAGTTATCCCGCGGACTATACTGGCCTGAACTTCGTTCCACAAGTTGGAACCATGTCAGAAGGGCCAAAGAGGAGCAGTCAGACTACGAGCGGCGAGACCTCGTACTACCATTAATCGTACTACGAAGTGTTCTGGAGGTAAAGTTGTACTGTCCTCTGCGATAGCAGTAAGGTGTTTCCGCAGGCGGCCAACATTTTCATATTCATGAAAGCAGCAGCGCTGCCTACCCCGAGGAAGGACAGGTTAGTAAAGCTCGGCCCAAGAAACCACACATTCCGATCGCCCATAGTGACCGCCGGCACATTGTTCAATACGGTCGAAATACTTTTAAAACTGCGGCTCAAAAATCAGCTGCTTCGCGTAGCCGCATCAGGAGTGAGATAGTAATGCATTACTCCCTGCGCCCTCGGGTTAGGCCAACCCCCTGCAGCCGAGCAGGTCAGACTATTGAGTCATCGGCTCCAGGAAGGGTCCCCAAAGAAAACCCTACTGCCCGCTGTCTCGCTGGTCAGACTTTTGAGTCAGAGGCTAGAGGCCAGGTCTTCGAACTAATAAACAAAATAATACCTTAAATCCACGAAATGCTTCCTATATGGGAGTTTTTAACGTCCGTACTCTATGTCAAATTGGCAAACAGGCAATGCTCGCAGTAATTTTGTACTCCCTTAAAACTGATGTATGCTGTGTCTCCGAAACACGCATACAAGACCCAAGCGTGGTTATGCGTCTCAAAATGCCAAGAACGAACTCAGCTCTTTCACATTTCTCCCTCCGTATGTCCGGTGACCCAGAAGCGATGATTCGTGGAATATATGGAGTGGGAGTTGCACTCAGCCCCAGAGCTGAACGCGCTTTGCTGGATCGGATCCCAGTGAACAGTCGTCTCTGCGCCGTCCGGTTATCCAGTTCAATCAAGCTCAATGCCTCTCGGCATAAAAAGCGGTGCCTGTTTGTAGTGTCGGCTTTTGCCCCAACGGACAGCAGTTCTGATACTGAGAAGGATACTTTCTATCGAGAGCTATCCGGGCTCATTCGTAAGCAAAGAGCACTGACATTGAGAAAATTGTAGACGATATAAATGCTCAAGTAGGTCCTCTAGGCTCCTTGGAATCACATTCGGACGGTCGATTCGGAATCGATGCTCCTCACAAAGACAACGGACAGCGACTCATCCGGTTGTGTGCTGAACATGAACTGTTTCTGGCCAGTACGAAATTTCAGCATAAATGTTCGCATCGCGTAACCTGGAGGCCACCAACTGCAAATCAACCGTGGACCCAGTTGGATCACGTGGCCATCAGCCACCGGTGGAGAGCTACAACTCAGGACTGTAGTTCATTCTGCGGCACAACTTGATTCCAATCTAATTCCAATGGTGCGTGCACGCCTGACAGTTCGTTTCCCTTCGGGCCCTCGTAAGTCAGCAAGAAGCATGCCAATCCACCATCTTTGAAGAACTGACAATATCGATCTGAGCTAGCCCAGCAACTCTCTATAGTAAACCAACACTACAACAGTAGCGGGAACGTCGATGAAGCACGGCAAAATGTGAAAGTAGCTACGCTAGCGTCGTTCAGTACCGTCTGTTGGGCTTCTCCGATTCGACCACAAGACCATTGGACATCGTCGGCATCGTTAGCCATGACTGAAGCCAGGAAAGCCATACCAGCAGGTAAAAAGTACGAAGGCGAACCCAAATCCCTCAAAACTCAAATAGTGAAGGGCCTAAGAAAAGACCAAGAGCTCTGGTAGACATCGAATGCTCGGGAGCTGGTAAAAGGCTTTTGCTACGGGAAACAGCCGTGCCCTATATCAACTGATACGATCGACTGGCCCTAGGAAAGCAACGGTCAGTGAAACGATAAATGAAAATTTACTGGCAAAAACGTTGACTGGGAAGACGGGTCGAACACTTCGAACGACAGTTTAGCTAGCCTACCGCAACACAGCCCCTGGAGAGAGTGCATACGGGCGAATGGAATGTAAACATTTACCTGACGGAAGAAGAAATAAGGTACGAAATATTCGTACTGGAACGTGAGAAGGCACCAGGATCGGAAGGTCTGTATCCAGCCCTCTTCAAAAAGGCGGAATCCCTGGTGACCTACCTAGCGAAGCTCATTCATGCAATCCTATTTCCACCCTGTGTCACATTTTCGAACAGTGGTAGCGCTTCCAGCAACCAACTATGGTTGTGTTTCTTGACTTGAAAGCTGCCTTTGACTCTGTGGACCGTCAAGCACTGTGGCGGCATCTATGCAGCAGAGTTGTACCCCACAAAATCTTGGCCGTCCTTAAGGCGCTGTGCGCAAACTCCCGCGGACGTGTGAAGACCTACGGGAAGCTCTCGCCTGAGTTCACCACATCCAGTGGTGTCAGACAAAGCTGCCCTCTTTCACCTTTCCTCTTCAACTTCGTCATTGATTCGACCATGGAAGATTCACTCTCAGCCTCTACTGCCTGTGGGGTCGAAGTGCTCCCGGGGCGTTTGTTCACCGATATCGAGTACGCAGACGACATAGCTCTTCTTGGGTCGGACGCCGTGGTGATGCAAACAATATTAAATAATCTAAGTAATTCTGCCTCCCGGTTTGGCATGCGCTTCACACCTGCAAAGTGTAAAGTGCTACTGCAAGAATGGGTGGGTTTGAACCCTAGTGTCGGGCTTGCAGATGAGCCGATTGAGGTAGTAGAAAAGTTTGTCTACCAGGGCAGTTGTATCAGTTCCAGTGGTCTCGAGAAAGATGATATTGCCATCCGGATTGGGAAGGCCAGAGAAGCTTCCGTTAACCTGCGTCACCTGTGGCGTAAGCGAGACGTAAGCTTATCCGTCAAGGGTCGAGTTTACAATGCTGTGGGGCGATCCATATTACTATACGGGTCAGAAGCCTGGCCACTGCGCGCCGAGGGCATCAAAAGACTTTCAGCGTCTTACCATCTATGTCTTCGGAGCATTGCCCGAGTCTGGTGGGAACACCGGATCAGTAATGCTGGAATACGTTCAATGGTTTTCATTGGAGATAACTCGCCCACGATAGATGAACTGATTACATTCCATAGGTTGCGCTGGCTTGGTCACGAATTCCATGTGCCAGTCGACCGACTTCCTCCAAGGGTTCTTTTTGCACAACCACGTGAAGAGTGGAAACGAGCCAGGGGAGGTCGAACAATGACTTGGCAGCGAATTATGAAAGCCATTACAAGCAAACTCAGTTGCGCTGGTCATTGCCGCGTCTCTGAATGGCGACCCCGAGACGGGTTACATCAATGGTTAGACACTGTCAGACATTACCCAGTCGCGACCACAGTGGAGCTCGTGCATCCAAGCTGTTGCATTCAATGCATAGCTCCCTTCCCAATCTCCCCAATTAAAAGTCTACTGACAACCCTGTATTTAAGCGACAATAACATCAGCTACCGCCTCCAATGCGCAGCTAGCTACCCCATCTCAAGAAATCATCAATGAACGAAACTGTGGCAGCTTTAGCCACAGTACGCGATTCTTACAGATGATGACCTCTTCTATCTCGGCCTTCTTCGGGGTGGGGGGGAAGGCAGCATCGCTGCTTCAATAAATATAGACACGTTGGGCGCCTGGAGCAAACAGCTTGCAACCTTCACACTCCTGTCGAAAAAGATGGTATGAATTTACCCTCAGGCCACCTACTGTCTGGATTATCCGTAGTACGGAGTTTGCCGCTCTTTATCTGGTGGCTCCCTGTTGTATATTTGCTCTGTTTTTCTAAACGTTCCATCGTTCATTGCTAGATCACTTTTTCTCGTTTCAGCTCGCAGTGGATAAAGCGTAGCTTCTTGGCCCTCTTTTCCGTTCTTTTTTTTATTGTCACCGCACTCCATCCCCCGTCGAACACAACAATTTATTCATCCAAAAATTTGCATCGAACAGTGGATCGACTCTTACATCCTGAACGGTTTGATACCGATCCCAATACTCAAGACACGGCAGATATCTGGGAGCACTGATTTTGTACTTTCGCGAATTTCCTAAAGTCAATTGCTTCTGATTCACCAGATAAACTGAAAACCATGTTCAACTACGTTGATCCTAGTGTTTACCGCTTCATTAGGGACTGTAAGAATTATGGATCAGATATTGCAACCTTGCGAGAAATTTATGTACCACCGAAAAATGAAATTTTCGCCCGGCATCTTTTGAATACTTGTAAGCAAGACGGAGATCAGAATCTTGATCGATTTGTGCAAAAGCTTCCCGGTTTGTCGGCAGATTGTCGCTTTACGGCTGTCAGTGCAGAACTACATAGCGATGAAGCATTACGAGATGCATTTATTAGTGGACTTTATTCGAATACTATACGCCAGAGACTGATGGAACACAAGTCGCTGGATTTTAAAACGGCCTACGATCATGCGAAATCCCTCGAACTAGCGCAAAAACAGTTGCAATCGTTTTTCCCGAACAATCAACTCCCTTGTGCTACCGTATCGAACGACCCGTGAAGGTCTCCACATTCTCAACCATCATTGCATGAACAGATGACTGCTGCCAGTATGAGGTCTTCATGTTTCTTCTGTAGCTATGCTCGTCACCCACGTTATAAATCCCCCACTAAAGAAGCGACCTGCAAAAACTGTGGAAAGGGCATTTTCAAAAAGTAAGCAGATCTACTACTGGGCCGAGGAACGCCTCATCTGTTTCAAGTGCACTATCTTGCGTCACTGCTGTGGAGTGTCTCAAAGAAGCAGTCACCGATATGAAAGCCAATGGCGTTCCACTTCGACCTATTGTTGATACTGGTAGTGCAGTAAGCTTCATTTACGAAACTGTAATCCGTCGTAACAAGTGGCCTGTACTACCAACGTCGTCTGAGATCACTTTGGCATCCATCCAGCACAAAAGTTTTACTCTTGGACATTGTTTTTTGTACACTGCAACATAAACAAAACATGTACCTCTCTTTCAAGTCTTCAGTATTACGTTATTTCTTTGCGGATATTCCACCAGGACGCGATTTTCTTAAGCTTCACAAATCCCTGAAAATCTCATTCAACAGTGATAAACCTTCCTTCCCGCTTTGTGGTCTAATCGCTGCCAGAATAGAACCTCTCAGTTTGATTGCGCATCTTGATGCAAGGTGTAAGCCCATTACAATAAACTCCGGACGATATTCTTCATACGACGAGGCTTTCATTACTTCCGAAGTAAAGCGTTTACTCGATCAACAAATTATTGAACCCTCAATCTCAGTGGAGAGTGCAACTGCTCGTCACGACAAATGAGCGACAGAAGAAACGAATGGTTGTTGACTATAGTCAAACTAAAAACCGATTTACGCAACTGGACGCTTATCCGCTCCCAAAACTTGAGGATGTGAGTCATAAAATAGCCCAATATCGTATTTTCAGCACGCTTGATCTTGAAATACCCATTAAGGAAAGTGAGAGAATCTACACGGCTTTTGAGGCTTGCAACAATCTTTATCAGTTCCGTCGAATGCCTTTCGGACTGACGAATGGAGTAGCGTGTTTTCAAAGGGTAATGGATGACATAATACGCGCGGAAAAAACTTAGCGGGACATATGCGTATGTGGATAATGTCACCATTTGTGGAAAGAATCAAGAAGAACACGATCGAAACCTCCAGCGTTTTCTCGCCGTAGCACAAAAGTGCGGCCTTCAGTTAAATCACGATAAAAGCACAACTTCCACCACTAAACCCAGACTCCTTGGCTATGAAATTATTGAAGGTATCATCAAACCAGACCATGAGCGTTTCAGGGTCTTGCAAGAACTGCCCGTTCCGAAGGAAATGAAGTCCCAACAACGTTGGCTTGTTCGCGTACCATTCTCGTCGGATAGGCCGTTTCTTTGATAAAATCTACCCAATCACTCACAATACAACCAGTCACTGGGTCTGTTGTCAAAGCGTTTGAAAGTCTCAAAAAAGAGTCGGTGGATGCAGCCGTGGCCATTATCAACTCGAGAATACCTCCGATACTCGAAACTGATGCGTCTGGTGTTGCGTTTTCCGCTACACTCAATCAAAATGGCGGTCGCATTCTTCACGCGTACATTGTAGACCAGTGAAAAACGTCATTCTGTTGTTGAGAAAGAAGCGTGCGCAACTGTCGAAGCGGTGCGCAAATGGAAGCACTACCTACTCGGGACCCATCTCAAAATTGTAACCGATCAGCGGTCCGTTGCGTTCATGTTTTCAACAGGACGGCGGATGGAGTTATCGCCTTTTTGTTTTGACGTAACCTATAGACCAGGCATCGAAAACAAAGCCGCTGACACGCTATCTCGGAGTGTCTGTGCGAACACTTCATCTCAGCTGGATCTAAAACGCTTACACGCAACTCTGTGCCATACTGAAGCAACACGAATGATGCACTTCGCTCGTGCGGAGAATCTCCCATTCCCCCTAGAGGAAATCCGACTTGTCATTAAGCGATGCCGTGTGTGAGAAATTAAAACCACGTTTCTTCAAGCTATCTGGTGATACACTCATTAAGGCCACACAAATATTTGAACGTTAAAGCATTGACTTCAAAGGACCATTGCCTTCGACTACTCGAAATTAATATCTACTGACGGTTGTAAACAAGTATTCCCGTTTCCCGTTCGCCTCTCCTTGTCCACATATATGTCCCTCTACGGTGACATAATGTCTTGTGCCACTCTGCAACATTTCGCCTGTCTAGTTTCGTGCATTCAGATCGCGGTTCATCATCCATTTCGGACGAAATTAAGGCGTTGCTACCAGTCGGACCACTTCATACAACCCAGGGTGGACGGTCAGGTGGAACGATTAAATGGAACTTTGTGGAAAGCTATTACGCTTTCATTACGATGAAAAAGGTCTTCAAATCAGGCATTGGGAAACCGATTTACAAGAGGCACTCAATTAGATTGGTTCCAACCCAACAGCGCACTGAAGATGTCTCCTCGAATGGTGACGAAACGTTTGCAAATCAATTGCCAAGCTCGGCGAACAGATCAACAGCCACCTGATCAATTACCAGATTGGTTCCTTTTTGTGCACCGCCACCAATGCCACTCCACACGAACAAATGTTTCATCACAATCGAAAATCCGCAGTCAGTACATCACTGTCGCAGTGATTCCTTTCGCCAGGACCAGTTCTGATTCGGCGAAATACACGATCTTCGAAGTATGACCCCGTAGTCGAAGAGGCGGAGCTCCTGGAGTGTAACCCTGAGTACACATATGTGTGACACCCTAACGGCATGGAAGAAACGTTTTCCCTACGTCACCTAGCGCCTTCCGCAGATTTCGAATGCGCTCCAGCATCCGAACAGCAGCAATGGCAGCCCAATACTGATTCATTTATTAAGCCGGAACCATCTGACTCCTCTGCTTCAGAAACGGAAATGTCTAATTCTTCTAAACACCCGTTGGTTGTACAACAGCGGACACGACCGTATTTCTTGCGCAACAGAGAACTCTGATCTTATTCCGATTGTCGCCACACTCTATCCCTGGTCAAACACATCACTCCCCTTCGGCCTCCCTGGCAAGTTGAACTTCGAGGAATGAAGTTCCAGCCAGTTTAGCCCGCGGGACTGTTAAAACATCCTAACCGGACCACCACATCGAGTCAGCAGCTATTGACCGGGTATGGGGATAATGGTGATTATGGTGCCGCAGTATCTTAGTCTGTCTACAACCTACAACAGTGAAATACCGGTACTTAGTATTGTGGCCATTAGCGACGCTAATTGCAATAGTAGATGGAGCAATTTTGCCACCATCTGTGAATGTGTAAAACAAGCGAAATTCGGAGGCGTAGAACTCAGGTGGGGAAAAATATCGGGATCCCAGGTGAAGATGGAGAAAGACGAAAAGGTCATGGTGTCTAATGAAATTGCCATACATAACTTCAGTGTTATTTGCCTGATAACTTATCGGCATCCGATTTTCCATAAGAAGCAAACGTGAGCCTACCTTTCCATTCTTGTATAAGTTTGGATTGAACCGTACGGTTCCGTTTCCGGTCGTCATCAGCTTGACTCGAGGTGGTTTCAAGGGGTATTCGGGTGGAAATCGGATCAGGAATAGGAAGAAACCTCCTTCGTAAGGTGTGTCAAAAGGCCCAGTAATTAATGCGTGAACTTTTGTCAAGTCCGCCTCATCTGGTGCCACAACGATGCCCGGGGCCGGATCACTATTAATGGGTTGGGTTAACACACACACACCTACCTGTATATAGTTCGTAAATCTTTAGTAATCCGTAGAAGACAGGCGTTGCCTGTAGCTGATTTTTGATTCGATCTCGTTTCAGGATCCCATGCCTCACCAGTTTGTGACATGAAATATTGATATTCTTGCTGCTGACTAGAGGCAGACTGATCCATAACGGTGTGAACTGTGTTGAAACATGCAAAGCAGCTAGCTAAAACGAAATAGGATCAATAAAGCGCAAGAACCAAGCAAAAATTAATTTAGCTTGAAAGTTAATTTGTAAAAATACTCAGTGGTGTTCGGAATTGTTGGAGTATGGAAAATCCGGGTAATCCCGTGGTAAAATAATTCAGCTGCAACACCCCTTCGACGCCTGGCTGCCATGCTGTCCAATGGAAGCTGAGATACTGGCGGGTTGCACAAGCCTAGACAAGAGCAGTCGATATGCAGATGTTGGATTTGAACCATGGACATTCCGATAAGTATGTTGCCGCCCTGGATGGGGACCCCGGGACTCAAATCACCAGTGGTTAATGAGACTGGCAGGAATGGCCCAATCGCGCAGTCAGTGGCGCTCGTGCTTCAAAGCTATCACCTTCACTGCGTAGCTACCCAATTTCCGAACAAATTGAACATGCCTTCGCCTCCAAGGCTTGGTTGTTTGTCCCACACTCCCGTTTTCCGATGATCGAAACCGTAGCAGCTGGAAACAATGTGCATATGGTACACGGTTTATATCTGGTAAATTGAATTAAATTGTTGCCACCCTACCCAATGGGCTATCTCGAGCCCTAATCCTGTGTTGATAGTCTATTAATCTACTATCCGACCGCAGAACTGTTTGTAGTTCTTCGGATTTTGGAGGACCACACATATGGTCCTTATCTACGTTGCTGGATTTGACTCCGTTGACACCGTTCGATTTCCGACGGGCATTTAAAAAGTGTGGAGATGTGAGTCTTCCATAAAGCCAACATGGCCTCAGTGAGCTTTTGACCGGAAAAAGTCGAAGACCTTGGGTTCAAAGGCGATTACTGGTTTTTCGGTACTACAAACCCAACACCGCGTTCCGGCGACTGTACTTTGAAACTTTCGTCCAGTAAGCGTCCTGCTGCAGCTTCTTGCTGTTATTCTTACCTCACCCAACGCCGCAATGTTACCACAATGCCGTTTGGATACCTTGGCGACCATTACTGTGCGCCGTTCAGGCCTATCTGCTTGTCCGGTAGGGTCCCAATGTTCCGATGCTATTAGCTTGCCGACAGATGTTCTTCCTTAAACAGGCTGCCCTCTTATTTGATCCGAATTGTGAGGACT
Source organism: Opisthorchis felineus (assembly GCA_004794785.1). Lineage (NCBI taxonomy): Eukaryota > Metazoa > Platyhelminthes > Trematoda > Opisthorchiida > Opisthorchiidae > Opisthorchis > Opisthorchis felineus. The sequence goes on along the minus strand of SJOL01003155.1, from coordinate 3,786 downwards.
GGTTCGTTTCCGGATGCCCGGGATGCGGATTTGAATCCGTTTGAAGTTATCCACCTCCAGCTTTCAACGTTCTGGTTATATCATCAGGAGTGCGAGTGATGGTTGTTTAAACGCAACTGGCCAAAGTCAACGACCCACGTGTCTGTGGGAGGGGACGGCCTAGCCCGGGGGCTAAGGGTGAGGCGTACACGTCTCGTTCCTACTACCGCTGGGCACAGCGAGTTCGTCCTAAGGAGCACCGGGCCCTTGTTTTTTAGAAGTATTTCGACCGTATTACTTGACATGCCGGCGGCCTCGGTAAACCTTTGGGCGGTCGTATTGTGGAGATTTTACAGCCGACGTTTTCTAACCATTGCACCCTCGGAGCAAGGCAGTACTACGGCCCACACAAACGTACTAGTTACCTGTGGGAAAGCCTTACTGTCCTCACACTCCTGCCGCAGTGGACAGTGAGGGCTCACCTCTAAACCACCTCATAATATGTTTATCCATACCATGAGGGTTCGTCGCCCTCTGTCTGTCTGCATGTCCCTCGCTTTCCTTGAAAGGTTAGTGACGAAATATTCCGGTTGGTATGGTCCTCAGGGTCATCACAGTATATCAGCGCGAGGACTGCGGCCTTATACTAGGTGTTCTGACTTGGTAATCGAATTGCCGCTAGCAGTATCACCACTACATTTACCGAATGTTGACGAAGGAACGCAAAATTCGGCCGTGATACGAGCCTAACGGATAAGGCGTATGCCTTCTAAGGACAAGATTGCGGGTTCGTGTTCCGCCGTAGGTGTCGGTTTTCCGCTATGAAGACACTGGACCTTACCAAGGTGCGACGGTTCGTGTATCTCCATAACCCACTGAGGTATAGTAGGGAGTGTAGGTGTGACATCCACAGAGCCTCTCATGCCAGGTTGGTCAACAGGTAGTTTGAGTAACAGTCTCCTGAGCCTCCAGGTTGGGGTTTGGAGCATGTGTGGAGATTTGTTCCTTGAAAACGTAGGCAGCTTCGAAGATCAACCACCATCATCTTGCGGTTAGGCTTTTGAGCTAAAGGCTTTGGATGAAGATCCTAACCGTCCTCCTGTCTAGGTGCCGGCGCCCTGACAGTATCCGAGCCCACGTACAACCATTAACTCCACATTTATAAACAATCTCATGCCACATCGGTCGTCGCAAGTTGTTTTGAGTGAACACTCTGAGGTTTCCAAAACCCCGGTGTTTAGATCTCTCCTAACGAGAAAGTTGTCTTCCTGTAATATGCAGGCGACATTGTCCTAACCTTTGAAGAGCAAGAAGCGCAAGCAACACTAAAAAAGCCGACCTAAGTCATCCAATCCCTCGGTAGGTTCTTGAATTGCACCACCCTTTCAGACGTCTAGCTTTGGCCGTCTGTCTTGACACTGTCCATGGTCAGAAACTTCGGCGGTGTTTGGCGACGAAAGACATCCGCTGAGTTCATCCCTTGGGGCATATGAGTATCCAGCAAGCTTTCGTTTAGGTACACAACGCCCAGTGATGCAAGACAAGGCTGCCCTCTTTCACCATTCTTCTTCAACTTTGTTATTGAAGTGTTGCATGGGGTTCCTTTGCCTGCCTCCGAACGCTCGGACACCGAAAGCTCCCGGGGCTTTCGCTCACATGCATTGATTGTGCGGACGCTATTCCTCTACCTGGTTCAGACCCTTTAAAAACGTATTTTAAATGACCTAACTGATTACTTGGATGGGGACCCCGGGGCTCAACTCACTAATCATTAGTGATACTGGCAGACATGGCTCAGTCATCATCATCATCATCATCAAAGACAGCAACATCAGTGTTGACACTGATGCTTCACTGCCGTAAACCATAAGGTACGTCTAATTATATTTAAAGCCCCAGAGTGAAAAGAAGACAACTGGATGAAAGTGGAAGAAGTGATGCTCACAGACCTGGAGGTCGCTTGCACACTCCAATAAACACAGGATCCCATCACGATCAGCCGCTCTCACTGGCAACGGGACAACTATGCCACAAACACACGACTACGAAGGCGTACACAGATTCCGCAGATGCTCAATAAATGCCTTAAGGATTGTCGGGCAGCGCTGGTGGGTTGCGAAGACCGAGAAACGGAAAAAGCCTTTGCAACGGGGGACAGTCATACCCCACTCCAGCTGACCGACCAACTGGTCCGATGGCGGGCGTTAGTAAAATTATCTCCAAAGATGGGACCCTAATCCACCCGCATAAACGTCATCTTCAACGATGGGCTGAGTACTTTGTAGGAAAGTCCAGCTGGTCCCATCTACTTAACCTCTGGAAGGACAATGTGAATCCCAGTGGGACGTATATCAACAGAAGTCCAGCGTCAAATTGCACTGCTTCAGTGCAACAAAGTACCTGGTCCAAACAGCTTGCATCTTGCACTCTTCACAGTTGGTGAATCCCTTGTGGCTAGCCTGACATCCAGACTGCAAGATAGCTAGGATAAAGGCAAGATGTCGATAGAATGCAGGGCCTCGACGGCGATTCTCCTGATATAAAAGGGTACCAGAGCATCGTACGGAAACTATTGGAGCAACGGCCTAGCTGCCAGAGCATCCAAGGTACTATTCCGAATTGTTCTACGCAGCTTGATCCATTTTCGGAAGAGTCACATTCGCGAGAATCAAGCTGGGTTTCGTCCTGGTCGGGGTTTCTTGATTTTTTTGTACCTTCAATTCACAACCGAACCGTTTTTTTACCTTGCAACAGGTACTGGAACTTCGCCATTTCTTCCGGTGACCAACGACGCTCATTTCCCTTGAATTGTTGCTTTCGGCTCCGCCGGTCGTCAGAAACCAGGTTAGTGTCTGTCTACTGAACCCTTGTCTCTTATACAGGCTGTGTATGCCTTCACCCATGGAGGCATACATGTCTACGGCAAACTCTCTCCTAAGTTCACCGCATTCAGTGGCAGCAAAAAAGGCTGCCTTCTTTCGCTCTTCCTCGTAATCGGTGTGCTGATTGAGGCTTCTTTACGTGCCTTTAACAACTCCGGGATCAAAACAGTTCCGCGGCGCACGCTCAGACAATTAGTACGCTAACGATATTGCTCTTCTTGGATCAGACCCCTTGAGATTACAAGCGATTCTAAATAACTTAGATAATTCTGCTGCACAGTTCGGTATGGGCTTAGCTACCGTAAAGTGCAACCGCAAGATTGGGTGTGATCAAACCGAAACTTTACGCCTGTAAGTGGGCCGCTGGATGTGGTAGATAAGTTCGTCTATGCGGTTGGATGTCTAAGCCCCGGAAGACCGGCGAAAGACGAAATTGCTTGCCGCAATGGGAAGGCCATGGCAGCGTTTGCCAATCCCTTACATTTACAGCCTCGACGTGACATCGGCTGGACTGTCATGGGCATAGTATATGCAACGGTGTGACCTGTCCAACTTTCGACGTAGACTAATCCTTGAAGTACATCTGTCCTGCATCCTACAGAGTGTTTGGAGGACGAGGGAATATGTTCAAGACACTCAAAAGCGAGGGAAATACATAGGGAAAAAATGAAAACGAAGAGCACCCGAAAAATCAAAACGCGCGCAAACCCCTTCGGTGAGTTCACTCACGGACTCACGGATTCCCGGATTGATACACAGGATCGAGGCTTTTGCCCAAGTTTCCCGGGTCGTTTTTGTTCTTGTCGTTCAGCGTCTGTCGTTCACCTGAAAGGCACAAGCGAAAAAAGGGTGTAGCACTGCTCTTTAAGTTCTCAGCGCGGGGTAGTATGTTTGCCAGCACGAGGACTCACATAAGAAAGTGTCT
>SJOL01003146.1:45091-177438 GCA_004794785.1 Opisthorchis felineus | reverse complement strand
GGAAATCCTCTCGTACTAGATTGGCCAGCGGGTTGATTTCCGATTGACAGAATCTCCTGTTCCTCCAGGCTTATGGGTTGGAGCTCCTTAATGAAGCTGATTGCTTTGCCGCTGCTTTACTGTCAGGCTTTTCAGCCGTACGCTTTGGATGAGGTCCCTCATCGTCCTCCCTGTCTAGCCCCTGGTGAATTTGCAGTACCTCAGCCCTGTTGGAACCGTGAATCATAAAACTACTAGTTGCCTCATGCAACATCGTCTGTTGCTTTGCCACCAGCCTACGGTATACAACCGGGCGAGTAAGTGAAAACAGATCACTGCTGACTCCTTCCTTTCTGTATCACTTGTTATTCTCCACTTCCCTCTGTAGCCCGTGGCATCTTCGTGGACCCGTTCATAATGACTGTCGGATCCGTTCGCCTCCGATTGCCATTAGCTGCAAAATCTCTGCTTAACTGTGCTAACACTACCGTAGACACTTGGGAATCACCGTTTGAACTCCGTCATTGAACTCATTTCGTAACCTTCCGCATCCATGTTTTGAAACAGAATGCGCTTCTATGTACGTTGAGTTCGCCTTCTATTGATGTGCGCTGTCTCTCTGAGACGAGTATCCAAGGCTCACTCGAGACATACGGATAACGGCGAACATCTACTCCAGTCATGCGCCGATCACAGACTGCTTCTGTGCAGCACTAACTTTCGAAACAACCAAAGCTGCTTGGCTACATGGTGCTCCCCCCAGATTCGAGCCAACCTCCAACACAGACCACATCGCCGTTGGCTGTAAGTGGCATGGGTCGACTACTGATTGACGTTTGTTCTGGAGCACTCTTGTGGATTCGGACCATGCGCTTGTTCCATGCGGATTCCCATTGCGCTTTTTTGAGGCGCGTAAAATCTTGCCCGGTTATTGAGGAGCTCCCAAACCCTGATGTGAAACAAGCTCCACCAGAACCACTCCTGAAGTCCCTTTCGGACAACAGGTCGTCTGATGTTGACTGTTACTGGAAGGTGCTGTCCGCACCCCTACGAGATGCCGAGCACTCCGCTTGTGGAATAGTGCAACCAACTAGCCCTAAGCGCTGCATCTCTATCAGAACTTTGAAATAGTTCGAAGCTCGGATGTTCCCCCTGATCGAGAGTACAATACCACTCTACGAACTGTGAAAAAGAGAAGCCTCCTGTGTCCAGAAAGTTGAAGAGATGGAGGAAGTGACAAATTGGGGATATGCGTGAACTGTTCTAGCTGACACGCCCAACAGGCATAGAGAAGCCCCTGGTGAGCGAAACAATTCCTGCCTCCCTGTCTCCGAGACAGAACAGCGGGTGAATAATTAGGCCGAACACTCAACAACAACTCAACTGGTCGCTTACAGCTGGTCAGTCGGACCCCCCGCCCGCAATGCATTTCCGGACATTGAACTTGAAACCCCAACGGCTCCGGAAATAAATGAATGCTTTCATCTGGTGCCTAGCTGTCATACCATCCGTAAGAAGTACGAGAGCTGGGATACTGCCAGCTTGCCCAAGCATAGACAGAAGTCTAGATGCAGTGGTCGGATTGGAACCACGGACCTTCCGGTCAGTTAGTTGGCGCTCTAACCACTGAGCCATCTTGGGCAATCTAGCCGTATCACAGAACTCGTGCCTCCTTCCGTTGGCATGGCAGCTAGGCACCGAAATAATGCTATATCTGAATAATTTTAAACTTTTTGCGTCGCTCATTGTACGTCTTATTAAGGCACGTGAAGTCGCCCCCCCACAAGCAGGGTTGCAGCCAGGAAAGACAAACGACGCGTATAGGTGCCCCATAATATTGGTATTCCTCGGCTTCAGGAATGCGTTTGATTCTGTCGACCGACTTGTTCTTTTCAACACGTCTGCTCAACAGTGTATGCCCCAGAAGTCTGCGAATATCGTGAGCTGTTTGTATTCACATGTCTGGTGGTTCAATAATGTATGAGGAGTTGCCTACATTTTTTAAGAAAAGCAGGAGGCTCAAGCAATGCTAGAAGAGTTGACCGGGGCCATCCAGTCCTTCGGCATGTGCTTTGCGCCCACAAGGTACAAAGTTGTGCTGCTAGACTTCTTTGAACATACCTCTAAGAATTCAATTTGAACGCTATACGTACCTCTGAAGTTGCGCATTAGCTCTAGCAATATCGTGGCAGATAAATTCAACGCACGGACTCCAAAGACCAGAACTGCCTTTGCCAATTCCCACCACTTGTCGTGCCTAAAACGCATCTCACTAGGTCTCAGAGTAAGTATACGGTACTTCGCTCAAAGGATGCATCCAGCATTGCAAGATAAGTTGGTTATGCCATGTCATACGTATACCGGGTTACCGCCTGCGGAGACGCACTGCTTTTCGTGTCCAATACGGAGTGGCGGAAACCTGCAGGTTTACAGAGTTTGACTTGACCGAAGTGAATGAAGGATGTAACGAAAAGTTTGGGTGCTGTTGGTGCTGTTTGCCTTCCCGGATGGGGTCCATTTGGCCCTCCCTGTGCTTGGCTGGAGACACAAGGATATGGCGTCTAACCGGTGTCAGTGGCGTTCATACTGCCAGTTGCTATCCAGATTGCCTGGCTGAGTATTGGAGGTATATGTACCTCGGATGTTTGTGGCAAGCTACTCCTGGGCTCCCCTCCCTGCCCCGTTTATTTATTTCCATCATAGGATTTGTTCAGATAACTCGAGATGGTTGTACGGCAGTTTCGTTGTCAGTAATGATGAATGACGGTTGTTCGTTTCACTGCTTGTGATAGAATTGTAGCCACCGTTTGAAGGCCCTTCTGAATTGAAGCGGCATGTCTAAAAACTTGGAAAAAGGAAAAAGTTGTTGGAAGTGGCCAGCTATTAAGGTTCTGCCGAATGTTGAGGTCTTGTCAAACTGAACAGTGTACTCGTAAACAAACCAAGACACCAGAAGAAAATTTTGGGTGTTGAGGCCTTGGGTAAACAACAGCAATGTTTGTAATGATAAAGTAATAGTAGGCCCGCTGTTCTGTAGCGTCGTGAGCATTAGGATCACAGTCAAAGTCCTACGAATCTATCCATCTCCTAATAGCATGTTGATCTAATTGCACTAATGCAACAGTCGAACAATGGTCTTACGAGTGTAAAACGGTAAAAGTCGAGAGCGCTGGTGGTAACTGCGAATCCATACCAAATTGGCGTCGCCTCGGTGATCATCTAAAAATGTCTGATCACTACCCAATCTTACGTAGATTGTTTTGGGTTTCAGAGATATCACGATATTCGTCTCTGGAAGTGAGCACACCTCGCCGATGGTCGCCGTTCGTAAAGAGCTGGGACAGAACCGGCCTATCTCAACACAAGCTAGCCGTCGTATAGGAAGTTAAATATTGGAATGTTGTCCACCTCTAGTAACACATGCTTCACATAGACCCTAGTCGGCGAACATCACGCCTTACACAAACGTCTTTACGATCCTCCGCGATTCACATTGCTTTGAATTGCGAAAGTATCTTTCTGAACGCCCATTGTAACGCACTGACACATTACATGCAAGAACATGTGCCTACGAAGACTCCACAGTTCCGTATTTGGCCAGATAGTTTTTTCTACATCATTTGGGGGAACTCCTAAGCGTAGTGTCGATATGAGCCAGCGGGAATAAAGTGTTTACTTATATGCATGCGGTTCTTCTCACGCATAATCTTTTATGTTTTTTTAAACCCGCTGCCACTCGGAAATTCGGCAGAATAAAGAAAACTTCGTCTACTCTCTTACCCTGGTAGAAACCGCCGGTCCAAAAACTATTTGAATAGTGTTCCCCGTCCCATAAAACTCATCCAGACTCTTGAAAGCTAAGGTGTAACAGTCATTACCTAGAGGCGAAATAAATGCACGCGCCAACCACTCACCCATTAAACAGACTCGTGAACGGTTAAGCGGAGTTAACTTGAAAATTTCCAAGTGGACTCGAAAAGCCGTACTCCTACCTTCATCAGCGTTGGGTAACAACAGTCATATTCTCAAATTTTCGAAGCTTTATCAGGGAAGTGAACTGGCTATGTCAGCAGCTTAAGAGCTCGAGGTAGATCAGATGAGCTGGAGATAACTCAGCGATCAGGATTGGAGCTACTGACCAGAAGGCCCGTGTGAGACGTTTAGAATGTGTCCGAGAACAGGTTAGAAGAGAGCCCTGGTTATCAAGGATAAACAGCGTTTTACTTATCTAAGAACAAGCGTGGATGAGCTGAAATGCACATACAAAGGTTCAGTACGAGCATATAAGGTAAGTATAATAGTAAGTATAGTAAGTATAATAGTAAGGGGGCGAGACGGCCCAAGTGGTTAGAGCGCGAATTTACTGACCGGAAGGTCCGTGGTTCGAACCCGACCTCTGCCTCTCGACTTCCCCTGTCTAGGCTTGGACAACCTGGCAGTATCCCAGCCCTCGTGCTTCCTTCGGGTGGCATGGCAGCTAGGCACCGAAAGGGTGTTACAGCTGAACGATTTCGGTTTCGAAGCTGGTAAAGATCATAACACCGTGGTTCGGACCTAACGCTGGCTTCTCGGTTGCCCCCGTCTATACTTGAACAGCCTGCCAGCATTTCGGCCCTCGTGCTTCTGGGTTACGCGTCAGCTATGCACAGAAAGGATTCCACATTCAGACTATTTTTTCAATCAATCAGGTAAAATGGAAGCTTGGTTACACAGTAATGTCGCTTGTGCAGATTCATTCGTATACACCTACTGTATGGCCTTACATAAAAAACCACTAGACAGTTCATTTTAACAACCGTCAACCGTGTGTACGACGTTCAGGTAGCCGCCGCTGGCGGCAACGGGTGGTATAGGATAGAGGGGAACAGAAGAAAAATATAGAAAAAAAATAAAGGAATAGTGGATTACAGATTAGGAAAAAGAGAACAGACACAACACCGCCACTAGTTATTGACATCGCTTTGTTGGTGTGTACCTTCGACTATTACTGTGGTGAGTATGTGATCCCCACACTTGCAGACGACATTCACCAGTGAGGCTGAGACTTTTCATAATGTCTTTCATGCCTTTCCTCGGGGTTACACATTGCCCATCTTGTGGCATCTTCCAGTGGGAACCTGTTTCAGAAAACAGGGAATGGCGATGTAATCGGTCTCCTGGCATACGGAACAGTAGGCGAGTCAGCGTAGTTTGTGCGGTGGAGTCAACTCACCAATTAGACGAGCGGCTGATTTGGTGCCAAAAACCATGCGTCTCATTTTAGCATTACTATAACCCGATATTCCTATAGTACATGTGCCATCGGCGGTCAAAGATAAACATTCTTGTCTTCAGCTTAGTCACCAGGCTTCACAATAGTAAAGCAACACACTGTTATAGCCCCTCCTTTTCATTGATAGGCTAACTTTACATCAGCCCCGGAGGTGCCTAAGCTGGAGGAAAGTAGAGCTGGCTTTACACAGGCGGAATAGAAACTCATTCTACCATTCAGGTGCAAACCTCGGGCTCCTGATGGTGCTCTCCTCGAGTTGTTTGGGCTTTACTGTATTGCCAGCAGAACCTTGAAACGGTTCTTGCGCAAGCTAGTTACTTTCCTGATCTTCATTATCATAGATACATTCAGTCTGCCAGTAATCGAGTTCTCATCCTACAGACACGGGCCAGGTTCATATGCCATTGAAATGCCAGAAACCTACTGAGACCCTTGAACCCCACTAAAATCGCAGTAGGGAAGTCGCCAAGCATCCGGGCCAGAAACGCTAGCTGCTGACTGGACGCTTGAGCAGTCGATCAGTCCGGCAGCGGTTGACGATGATGAATATCGACCCAATGCTGATCGGACACCCGGATTCAAGGTTAAAAAATACGCTTTAATTACCGAGGTGCTCCTTGTAATTTTCACACTCGCTTGCTCGCAATGGCTCAGTGGTTAGAGCGCCAATTTGCTGACCAGAAGGTCCGTGGTTCGAACCTGACCTCTGCCTCTCGACTTCCCCTGTCTAGGCTTGGGTAACCTGGCAGTATCCCGACCCTCGTGCTTCCTTCTGGTGGCGTGGCGGTTAGGCACCGAAAGGGTGCTACAGCTGAACGATTTGCTCGCAACAAAGTTGTTGGTGAGTCTTTTTCCGACACTAAGGTAATGGAGCGGGGACCACAGTTACTTACGACAGCGATAGTAGCAAAAATTATCCAACTAGGTGCCAGCTTTCTCTAGAGATCAGCACAGTTCATCATCCCAGTACTTTACTCCAATCCATGCCCCCTGAATTGATATGGAAATGTTTCCACATGTTGACATTGTAACCACTCTTCTTAATTCGTAATACGCATCCTGATCTCACGTACTGCGCCGTGTTCGTATCTGTTGTCTTAGAACCTTCGCCGCCCAAATAGCGACACTTTTGTTCCAGATTCCAGATGTCTCTCGTTGAACTGATTAGTCTTTTTTGCACAGTGTCTTTACAGATAGGGGGACCACACAGATCCGAGAAGCCACTAGTCACTACGCTCAGTGCCCGTTTCAGTAAAGATCCTAGATGGTAAAGCGAGGTGTAGACGCATAAGTATAGACCTAATTTCATACAGAGCACCAAGGATTTATCCACGGTTTGGAAGGTAACTAGTCTATGACCAGGAAACAGTGTGCGAAGGTCCTGCCCGGTAAAATCTGTCGCGTTGGCATTTGTCGCCTCTTGGATGTGGATCCGGCATAAGATACAACTGTCAAGAAACCAGCGGCACTTTTGCGTCAAAGCCATCGTAGCTATCCGGATTCCTGCCATCAGACAGATAGAACAACCCAAAGTAAGCAATCCCGTTAGACCAATTTCCGCGATGCGTTTTTGTCTCCTACTCTCCCCATCCTCCATGGACGAAATTGCCGTAGCTGAAACAAAATTGCATGGTAACCCGAACTAAGGGCATTTTAATACGTCATTTTTTTATTTTTATCATGTAACAGGCATAGAGCTCCTTAGTGACAGATCTGGAGGCAGTATATCCATGTAGAGTAGTATTCCAGGTGGTCATGAGGCCAGGTCTAACGGTACCGCAATCTTTTGCCGCCCTTCCGGTGACTGGTCTGTGCGAAGGCTAAGGATCTTCGTTCTAGACAGATAACTTACTGCTGTTTGATGTAGCAGTCTAACGAACGCAGGCTGACTGAGCCTCACGCTGTTAATCCGAGTACCGAAGTTGACCGTCTTTCGCTTTGGAAAGTAGTAGCTAGACAGCAATAATGCCTTCTGCACTACTGCTGCTTAGCTCGAGATAGCTCAGTGGTTAAGGTGCAATGACCGGAGGGGCCGCAGTTCGTACCTCACCCGGGCATCTCCACTGGCTCTGTCTAGTTTTGGGCAACCGGGCAGCTTTCTCACTTCTTTTGTATGGCGCCGAAAGGGTGCTACCGCTGAGTTATTGATTGATTGATTGGCTGACTGACTAGACCACTCGGTAGTATCTGTACCGGGTAACTTACGTAAACTGTCGCAGTAATGCACCGATATATTTCTCCGTAGAACAGATCCGTTTAATTTCGATTGTTAATTTACCGTTTGGTCCGTCTTTCAGGTAGTTCTTCTTACCCATTCCGACCGATTCTTTCCTGTATGCACCGATTTAATGGAAAAGAGAATATGCGTTGCCGTTCATGCCGGAGCGGGATACCATGCCAAATCGAAAGAGCAACTCTACAACTCCTTGTGTTCAGAGGCTTGCAAAATTGCCAGCAGTTTACTCGTGAAAGGTAGTAATGCTGTGGACGCCGTTGCCGCAGCAGTGCAGTATTTAGAAAATAGTGATCTGACTAATGCTGGCTACGGTAGCAATTTAACGCTCAACGGATTGGTAGAGTGTGATTCTGGTATAATGTGCGGAAGAACCATGCGGTTTTCTGCCGTGGGTGCTGTATCCGGTATCCGGAATCCAATTTTACTATCGCATTTATTATTAAAGGAGCAGTTGAGAAACTCCGTAACGAGATTGGGACGTGTTCAACCAACTTTGCTGTCTGGAAGCGGTGCGGTCCAGTGGGCTGCATTAAAAAAACCTGCACTAGTCGAACCATGCAATCTTGTTTCCCATAGATCCCGCACAGAATGGAAAAAGTATCGACGCTGGCTGTCAGAAGTTGAATCAAAGCCCACTGAACCCCCACCGAAGAGACTGTGCACTTCTCCATTAGACACTGTTGGCGCTGTCTGCATGGACAAGAGAGGAGGCGTAGCAGCGGCAATCTCCAGCGGTGGGATAGCATTAAAACAAGAAGGACGAATTGGTCAGGCTAGCATTTATGGCTGTGGTTGCTGGGCTGAAGAAAGCCAACTCGGCAAAGTGGCTGTCGTCACATCAGGTACTGGAGAGCAGCTCATTCGGACGCAGTTGGCACAGAAGGCAGCCGAACGTCTGTTAGCACCCTCTCCCGCCCCTACCCCGGAAACTCTGCAGTCAGTTTTAACAACAGACTTTATAGACTCTCGGTTACTCGCGAATGAGGAACACAAATTTGCTGGTATTGCCGGTATCTATTGCTCTGATGCAGACTCTGGGAGCATCGAGGTATTTTTTGGACACACGACTCGTTCAATGAGCGTCGCTTATTTTGTGGAAGATGCTATGCCTATTCCAATGGCTTATATTTCTCGTATTTCGCCTGATAAACCTCTACGTGTTGACGCTTTTGCTCATCGACTTCAACGAAGTTAATAAGCCTGTACATTATAAATTTTTCACGCTGCTTCGACTTTTCCTATTTTCTCATTTGTGTACCATGGTGAAAAAGTGTTTGCTTTTTTCCAGATGTCTAAGCGGGGGAATCGTGATGATTCACTTGACCCGCACAATGATCTCTCCGGGGATGATTCACAATCATCAAGCATGCTCGCCACCCGAAAACGCCGCCGCTTAGCCAATGCGTCACAAGTATGTTTTAAACCTGTTCCTCTCTTGTGTGTGTGATGACTTTTACATAATAATTCGCGTCCCCGGCAATCTCACCCTGTTTACCACTACCCAAATTTGCAGTCCGTGTCACCCCCACAGGAACCGTCGCCGAGAGCGACCCCAGTTTGCCTTCTAGGTTTATACCTTCCTTTATATTTCACCTCATAAGTTTCTCTGAAAGCTTCGCAAGCAAATGGGAGCTGACCCGTCGTTGGCCTGATTTATGTAGTCAATTTTATCAGCCTACCAGAATGGGTTAAAGTTTATGGGTAGACTGGCTGAATGGAGAAGTCGAGTGCAATAATAAAAAAGCAGACGCAAACGCCAGATTGAGTTCGCGACTTCCCGCCTTCCGAGCGAGTGCTCTATCTGCTGGAATTCCCTGGACATTGTCTCAAGCTTCCACACACTCACCTAATGGATCAGTAGCCTATGATTGTTCATGCCACTAGCGGGTCTATCGCCTGATCTCCGCCGCAGGTTAGACGTTGCTGTTCTTATTCCGAATGTGTCGCAATATAGATGTGAGAATTTGATGAATTCTGAAGTGCACATTCTGTCGGCACAGACAGTGTCTTCCTGTCGTCATATGAAGACAAACAATATGCAGTGTCTCATTCGTGGTGGTGCCAATCTGCTAAATATCCGAGAAGCACTGTGGTTGTTTCATTCTTGTTCCGAATCGTCAGCAGTGCGCATCTAGCAAATCTTTAGACAGATTCAAACCTGCAACCACCCAGCTAGCAGTCGAGAAGACTACTGTTCGGCCACTAGTGGCTGATCAGCATTGCAATGAACTCCTACGGAGACATTTCATAGGGTCGCTCATACTACAGTCACACGACTCGCGTTATAGTTACGTGATAACTGGCCCCTCAAGTGACGACTTCTCGGATTGAAGGAAGAAAAACTAGTTATTCTTTCTGATGGTTTGTTGATAGTATGAGGAAACTCGCAGTCATTCATTCTGAACCGCTTGGTGGCATTATGCCACCTTAAGTGATTGTGGACTGATTGAGATGTGGTATGCTTCTATTGATGCCACAGGCAGCAGCGAACTTAGTCGTTTTTGGACTGTTGCTTTACGGCTGAATTGGTTTAAATCGTAAGTATTTCTATTGAGGCATTTGACTTCACCTAATAGCTAGACTCTTCAGGCTCAACTTAACCGACAAGATCTCAGAGTTAGAACCACCTGAATAGACAGGCCAACATTGAGTCTTGTCAACTCCTCAAAATGAATTGTCACAAACTCTTACAGCAAATTAATGCTTACAGTTTTCCACTCCATCTTGGGTGCACTTTCCGAACATGGCATAAATAAAACCAAGTGAAAAGCAGTGCGTATACCAACTTTTGGCAAGGTGGGATGTTGAATGGGTTGACTTTCAATGGGTATCACCTTTAAGCTCTCAGCACCTTATCTTTGATTCCCTTACTCAAAGCCATTAGCTAGATGTTTTGTCGAAACAATTCAGCTCATGTTTTGCGAGGTCGACCACTGTCCGGTAATGTAGCATGATTTTCTACTTTTCTGAAACTGCGCCTTTACTTTCTCCTTTGTCCACCGAACCGTTCATTATTATGCAGCTGGAACTCTGTCAGGAAATATTTGACGGCATTCGGGCATACCGCAGTGAAGAGGGAACTCTGTCGGAAACGTTCATGCGGTTACCCACAAAACGGTGCGTTTTTATCATTTTTTTGGAATCCGGTACCTTCGAAAGCACATTGTTTTACTCTAATCGAATGTACCTGCCCACTCCTATGAAAACCCCTGTTCAGCATGCAGTTCCTGACCTAGTTTCGGAATTTGTTTTTTCCCGGCAGTTTCGTTGTGGTATCTTGTTTCAGCGAAAGCTGGGACGTGTCCCTAACAGAGGCTTCACTCGATCAACAAGTGTTCGAACCTGGTTCATCATACACTGAATAACAGTTGTATTCGAGTTTATATGCAGGTTTATATAAATAATAAAATAATAAGTAATCGTTCAGCTCTAACACTCTTCAGGTGTCTAGCTGCCATGCTACCCGAAGGAAGCACGAGGGATGATATACCGCCAGGTTGCTCAGGCCCAGATAGGAGTAATCGAGATGGAAAGGTTTGGTTCGAACCACGGACCTTCCGGTCAATAAGTTCGTGCCTTAACCACCAGGCTATCTTGAGCTACTCATGTTTACGATATCACTGCAAAGACATATCCTGACCTCCAGATGATCGGCCACATGGGATTTTTTGTTACCGTTGGGGCTCATTCAATGAACGCATGAGGGTCAGACACTTGGACCTTCGGCTAATGATTTCACAGTTTTGATCGTGAAATTCCGCGCTCGTTGGCTGATATCCGCAACCTGGGAATGTGAATTGGGTGTGAAACTTGGTCCGATGATTATTTGGATAAAATACCTGTCTATTCCCCAGTAGTGAGCTTGGCTAAGCAAGCTTGTAACTCTACCTTGCTGAAGGCTTAATTATATTTATCCCTTTACACCGAGTCCCGATGAACGTTCTGTTTTGACGAAACGTATCCTTGTGGAAGCACTCCTGTGGAATACATCCCTGAGTGATTTTGCTTTGGACCGTGCTTTACCTTATATCCTGTATATTTTACTGGAAAAAGTTGAACGCAATCAGCGAATCAATATTGTCTGTGGTCTGTGTAATTGCGGCAGATTTTCAGCTGGAATTTGTTGACTGTTTCACTTAAATGTATTTGCAATCGTGTGTTAACGCGATACACTTCCCCTCCTCCCTGTTCTTTCCTTCACAGACAAAAACCTAGCATACTGTTTGTTGGCATATTAAAACACTCGATTCGGTCGCCCCATAGCTTTGCGTTCTAGTGGGTATTCTCGTCTAACCAGTGCAGTTGCCTGAACAAAGTCTGATGTGGTAGATTCAAAAATTTTCCTTGTGGCTCACTACCTCTCGTCGCGTAATGTTGATAGGATCATGGGTTTTCTTTTACCACCAGATCCAATCCTGAATACTACGAGGCGGTCAAAGAACCAATCGACCTAGCTCGGATACAGGCCAAGATCAAATCTGAGGAGTATGAGAATGTGGACAACATGGCTGTTGATATATACCTCCTGGTGGCAAACACCAAGGCCTTCTATCCTGCCTCCACCACGGAGTTCGCGAAAGCGGTAGAGCTTCAGGAAGTGTTTGATAGGGAGCGTCAAAAAGTGCAAGCCTTAGCAGCTGCCAGTGCTGCGTCCAGCACCAGTTCAGCTAGCAGCCGCGGTAAGTTCTTCCTATAGAATGAGTGACGTTTAACTTTTTGATATCTCTCCGTCAAACTCGGACATATATATGGGACATAATAAAGTAGACAAGATTTAAGAAGAGCTCACTCAGATTGCTCCAAGATCACTTTGTCCATAGGTGCAAAAGCCGTCGCAGTATACACGTGATGTCCCATATCCACTACATGGGCTAAAACGGAACGGGTGATGGTACACCGTTGCTTTGTTTGAAAGGCAGTGAGGAAACTAGACATTCTTCTCCTTCTGGGAACATCCTTTATCACAATCATAATCTGTCTCTGTTCGTTCATGGCATGTGCGCTGTAATCAGGGCTGCAAAACCTTATCTGACGACTAACCCTGAGCTGGTAGGGCATGAAAAACGATAGGCTTGAAGGAGTGACAGTAAAAGACTCGGAACATATCTGTTCCACCCATTGATTGTTGCTAGGGTTTTTCGAATGATTGAAAGACACTGGGATCACAAGTGTTTTGGCAGAATCAGTCTACTGCTCTGTAATAAGCTAAAGGGGGTCAAGTATCGGGATCAAGTGACACAAGTCCATTCACCAACGCCTGTCAATACGAATTCAAAAGACTGACATCTGTTTCTGAACTCGCTTACCATCATGGCTAGCCATGGTTCAGTCTGTTTTAGTCTCTACGACAGTAGAAGTCACTCCAAGCACCGTCGCAGGTTCAGTACCAATCCAGAAATAAATGAACGATGCGAGTTGGAACTGATCCTGTAAGATCCAGTTCGTCCATTCATCTGCTCTTGTGGATGTCTGAGCCTCTAACCAACTGTTTAGCATGTCAACTTAACCAAGCTTTTGCAGACAAAGGTTCGTCGAACTTTTGTACATTCTCCTTATAGTTGCCCGGCGTGCCAGTCGAGGTCGGGTGAGGAAACGAGAAGAGCTGGATGATGACGAGGTGAGCTCAGTGGTTTTTTGTGTGATGGATATGTGGAAAACGGAACAAGCATTGATTGATTTGTGTGCAGAACGAATATCACAGTTAAATCTCCTGACAATTTCTGCCGACTGGGGATGCGGTCTGAGTAGATATAGGGCTTTTTACATAAAGCGACAGCGTGGACCGAACCACCAAACACCCACAATTGTATAATAAACAAAAAGTTACGAATCAGCGTGATTATAATTATTGTGTTGTGAAAAGAAGGGGATATGGCAAATCTCCAGATAGAAAGCACAGGCACATAAATAGATGGTAGCTCACCAATATCCTTCTGTTCTTTTTCCCGAATGTATAGATAAGTTAGTTAGTTGGCTTTTCTGTTTTGGCCTATAAAAGATGTTCTTCTCTACCAGCTGTAACAAATTCGCGAGGAGAAGAACCATTCTAACGAGAGTAATATGTGTGCAGAATCGATATATCGCGCAACCACACGGCGACAGTTCGTTTGTGCCGTGACGTAGTTGTATAAACTTTAACACTAGGACGACGCAGTCAGTGTGGTGGCTGAGAACCGTCTCGTCCACTACAAGTGTATTGAAAAGTTCATGTGGCATACCAGCGTTTAAGACCCATGTTCCCTACGACACAGCTGTTTCTACTGCAGCAGTTTCCGTGTTTTGGACATTATGGACATTTTCTCAAAGTAGTGATTGCGATGCCCTTGTCTGCTTCCCCGGTTCGGTCCACTTGTGTTTAAATAAAGTTTGCTTGAACAATAGCTAATCTCTCAGCTTTGACATATTTCGGTACGTGGCTGCCTTCTCACCCGAAGGAAGCATCAGGGTTACACAAACCACGTATCTTCCGGTAACTACGCTCGCACCCTGACCATTGAGCTATCTCGAGATCCTGCTTGAACGGTGGGTACCGATTGCCAAAGCCCTCCAGAATGGTTTTTTGAGGGGCGAACGTGAACCATATTGAATACGAAGGCGTACTCCCATGATTAACCCTTCAGAGGAAATCATCTGTTGATCATTTTGCGAATATCTAACCCGTGGACGCAGTTGATCATGACGTATCTTTACTCCACTTGTCAGATACACTACCGGTTTCGTTGGGTTTCTATTTTCTAGCTGGAATCTGCGTCTGTCACAGCCTCAGAAGATTCGCGGATTGCGCCTTCAGAGACCAGCATGACAAATCTCACAACGTCTAGTCAGAAAAGCCTTAGTGGATCGCTCGACAGTCCGTACGATCTGTTATTCTCCTCAATTGTGAAATATACTGGTGATGATGGTAGAGCGTTGGCTCCAACATTTACCTACCTTCCTTCGAAAGAGGTTAGTTGGCACTTGTGTTCATGTGAATGGTGCTGGTTTTTACTTCTGATGTAAAGCCTAAAAGTTCACAACCGACCTACTTATACGCGTTGTGAAGACTGCTGAACTGCCAACGTATCTTCTCTCTTCTTCCATATATTGACGTTTTATAGATTTCAGGACAGGCTACTGAAGATTCCCGATTGCATCTAACTAAACCTATCCTCGTGGGATACCAGCGTCTTCCCGGCGGTTTTCTCCATTCTGTTTAAGTTGCATGGAAGGATTGACAAAAATTGCCATCAGCTCATTATGTGTTTCGCCTTCCCCAGAATCCATCGAGAAGGCGTATATCCGGAGATGTCAAAGTGCAATTTCCCGTTTTGACTGGCATTTCATCCTATAATGGTCTACACCTGTTGCTAATGGGGACATGGGTCCTTGTTTTAATATTCAGTGTTGATGTTTCTCACAAAGATTTGGTTGCCCTACGTCATTTTTGGTCCCTATGTCTTTTTACTTCTCAAAATCAGATATACCCAGTCTATTACGCAGTTATCAAAGAACCGATAGACCTATGTATGATTGCACAACGTATACTCTCTGGCAGCTACTCTACAATGGATGAACTGGAAAAAGATTTTGCCCTCATGGCGCGAAACGCCAAGACGTTCAATGAACCAAAGTCACTAGTTTATCAGGTAAGCATCGTTTTTGTCTGACTGATGTCCCCCTCCGTATAATTCCGTAATCGTACTGATTCGTTAGTCTTATTCATCATCAATATCACCGCCACCATTATTGTCCTAGCCATTAGTATCAGCGTTCGCGCCAAGCTTTCGTTTTAGAACCCTCAGTGTTGCAATACGTAATACTTCCGAGCCTGAAATTCGATCACGTGATCGCTGGATGTTGTTCGGCTGCGATCCCAGTAGTGATATAGTGTTTTCTTGCGTTGTCCATCAGCCTGAAATGTTAATGCATGTTGCATTGCGGATGTACCCATTTCGGTCCCAATTGTTTCTCGCGTGCCTAGGAGTTTGTCATGTATTGCTGTGAGTGAAACCACTAAGCTTTTCTAACGTACTCTGTAATTGAGTCAGTCGGATCGTGAATCCACTCTGCTGGTGTAGGTGTTCTCCGTATGGTACGCTCGTGTGGCAACAGACAAGCTAGGTCATCGTTGTTGTGGAACTCAACTTACTCCCATAATCACCATTTCCAATCCGACTGACTTCAGTTCAGTGTGTACCAAATCGTATCAGGTTTGGGGAACTTTTTGACACACCAGTGAGCGTGAGTGTTTCAGTCGGTACATGTCAATTTGCGTGTACATACCTGTCACTTCTGAACTATATGTTTTATTGATGCATACCACAATGCAGGCTGTTCGGCTAACTTCGGCCGCCCCTCATTGGTTAGACTGCCACCAGTACCACCAAGCAAGGTAGTCCCATCCTGGAGTACGCGGCGGGAATACTTCTATTTAGATGGTACCATTCGACCCGGCTACTTTTCTACTCTTATGATCCAACGTTTTAAATACCGCATCAATCCAACTTGAGTGCTGAGTGCGATTTCATCCGGTGTAAGGCATAGTCGCCAGTGGGTACCCTGGAAGTCAAGCCACTAATCGATGTGGCGTTATTGGTGAAGTGGTGTTTATCCTTTGTTAATTCTCTTCTTGGGAACAATCAACGAAAAAAGGAGATGAGTAGTTCTACATAAAATGTCCTACAGTATTTATTGCGCACCTACAACTACCACACTGTATTTCTATGCAGATGGTCACAATTTCCTCCCCCTATCAAGTGGCTCCATCAGAAAAATTCCAATACTTATCCAGTCATCGACTTCGTTGACTTATCTCACTTGCCGTCACTTTCTGGCTCGAATTCCTCGACCTACTCAGAAAGATCATCTGGCTACACGGAAACAAATCTCGGACATAGTTAACAAGTGTTACAAATCAACAGGTATTCGTGGCTTACCTCGAAGATTTGGTCTATAACGGAAAAACTCAACCGCATGAGGCTTTTCTTGTTGGGACTCATCACATTAGGGCGATTGCATCATTCCCGGACAAAAGCCCCATGTGCCTGAGCATTTTGGGATCTGATCACGTCTTTACTATAAACACCTGCTGCTTACACATCAGATCCTCCATAAGAGACACTGTCAAGTCACCTAATCGATTTAAGTATTCACCAGTAGTCCCTCTGTTTTGACTTAGTCAATGGCTGGTTAAAACTAGGTCCAACTTTTGAGTTACGCCTTTTACTCAAATTTGAAGCATTTCTTCCAGCTGGTTATTTTAGATTTCCGGTTGAGAGTTCTTCGTGGCTTGGAACTCTGCATATAGGGGAACGTGACTTAGTCGTCAAGGTTACATTATATCGTGTGTTTTGAAGCGAGCTGATGGAACTAGTTCATGACATCCACTTAGTAATCTTGTAGAAGACACCCGTATCGACTAGTAATGACGTGACTTGATTATACGCTGTCAGTAATGAGATACCTTCTGTGCTAGTATGATTCCGTTATTCTGTGCCAATAGCACTGAGCTGATGTTCGGTTGTAACAGAAGATCAGCTGAGCTTTGCTGCTAGCCAATGTATGAAACATCTGTTCCTCTGGTGCTTCCTATCTGGTTTTGAATATTCGCAGCTAATTCTCAACTAAAACTGGTCCACTTAAGCGTATCACAGCTTTTAAACCGATCGGTATCAAGCGCAACTAAGTACCCAGTAATCCCAAATGTGGTTTGGAAAGAACGTCATACCCGGTGCATCCGGTCAAAGTTTTACCCATGTTTTACAGCCACACCGCACAAGTTAACTTATGAAAGTAGGCAAAACGCTTGTTTGTCTGCAATTTTTTTGGAACTTTTACCAGACAAAATTGATAAAAGCGGAGCTGATGAATTTCTGGTCTCGTTGGAGAGAACTTTTAATCAAAATTTGCTTGAAAGATTGAGCTTTGGTTCGAACCCAGAGGAGGGAGAAAGCCGACACTCGCGAGAGTCGTCCAGAAAATGCACCGAACGCTCCAAATAGTTCGCGAAAGTTTTGAAGAGGAGCTTGAAGAAAGTTCTGAAGTAGTCTAATAATTTTTGCACGATTTCTGTAATGCGGCACCTCCTCGCAGTAGCAACCTCAAAAACAAAGTGAATTTTGCCCTGCACATATTAGGATTTAAAGCCTTCGTGGTAGATGGCTAAGCCCATGTCTCTACTCACTGTTCATTTAGGATGCCGTTACGCTGATGCGAATATTGAAAGGCAAGAGAAGCGAAGCTGAACACCCTCCAGTTCGAACTAATCGGGAACGTGGAAAGTAAGTTTTTTCATGGTGAACTTTTGTTCGTCTGTTGTTTAACTGAAAACAGTAAGTTGAATTCTCTTGCTTAATTTGAAGCAAGCCATTCGTTCACATTAGTGTTTATTTGTTCCTACGCTTGGTCGTGTGCATTCTTTTAGGTTTCAGTCGTCTGACCTACGAGTCAGCTACGTTGCTACTGTACAGTTCTTCCACACTTCTAACATTCCTATCTGGCTTTGGTTATCTCCGTTTCCTTGTATAGACGGACATCTCGACTAAACTATAATCCTCGCGATATCGTCGAAGAGTTCGCTTCTCTTCCTCCCGAGGCCAGTATCAAAAATGAGAGTAGCCATATGGACAAATCGGAGGATTCGGAGGCTGAAGTACCCAGCAGCTCGGCAGCCGAGGATGAGGAAGATACACGAGCCACTGGGAACACCTCTCAGAGTTGCTCATCCATCGCTTCAACACCGGGTAAACGCAAGCGTGGTCGACCGCCGAAAAATCCACAACTGTCTGGTCTGTCTAGCCCCAGTTTACCGAGAGATTCACTTAGTAGTCCTCCTCCCTCGAGAAGCCCGCCGCTCTCGCCGTCTCCTACTCGAAGTGTCATTGCTACTTCCACAAGTAGTCAGACACCAAACATACCATCAATTTCTATGGTCGGACACTCAGCTGGAGTTTCACGGTATCGAGTAGGCACTGTCCGCTGGCGTCAGGCACAGATTTTGCAGGCCGTTCTTGATGCTCGAAACGAGGCCGGTCAGTTGATCTGCAATCCGTTTCTTCGACTTCCGTCCAAAAAGTAAGTTAATCTTGTAGTCGTCTGAATCTGTTAGCAACGTGTCACTCGTGAACTGTCAGGGTCTTTCTCCCGACTAGCTGTCATCAAAGAGAGGATTCCCAAACCACATTTCAGTGGGACGTTAATACTGACAGTGCATACACTGAGGTCTATCCTGATCAAACCGTTGTGAATGAATTCACGTGGTTTGTTTTTATGTGAGCGGATCGTTAAATGACTGGTTATAAAACTCATACTAACAGACCTGATCCTTGGGTCCATCACAGGCTTCTTGCTTTTGGACGAGTTACCACCGGATTCCGTCACTAAAATCAATCTCCTGAGACTCTTTGTGGTTTGTTCAAGTTGAAGTGGTTTTAGTCTACTTTACGGTGATTTCCTCTTCGGGGAGTATGGGTCGGCTGCAAGAAGCACGATCAACAGCAAGCTCCGGGCACAGCGACATCCAGTTCCTGTTCCGCTGTTTGGTACCATAGACTGTACTTCAACATCAGCCCTGATAGCTGGAGAAGGGGTAAGGTTTTAACTGCCCTCCCGTGCGACGGGAGGAGGATAGTAACACCTGGACTGTTCTAAATCTGGTTTGTGGAAGTTGTATGTAAACTGTAAACGTAGTGTATTATAACAGTTTTCTCTGGCAGTGTTTTGAGGTAACCTGTCGTTCTAGCATACTTTTAGGATTCACCGTAAACACTGGGAAATATGTACTTCGAATCTGCGGTGGTCATCAAGCCGGAGTGGCCAAGTTTGTGTAGTGTGTCAGTACAGATCGAAAGGCCACTTTTTGAACAAGAAGAATAGTTTGAAATCTTATTTCTGACCTCTCCAGCGGTGTTGTTATGGGTATTTGGACATCCGTTTGGCCATGTAAGAAGATGATGGACTTTGGTTATGGGCTGTGTTGTCACAGACCAGACTAAATTAAGTGTCAATGCTTGTGGTGGTTAATTTTGCCTTTTCAATACTTATTTCTAGTCCAACCAATGGATTATGGTGACCGGTCATTTTAAGATATGCCGTATTTGCTAAGGACAATGACATCATTAGTGCAGTTCCTAACCCATGTGGCAGGGTATAATAACGGTATTTTCTCAGCTTAGTTCCAAGCTAGCGTTCCTGTCAAAACAACCACCAAAGGTGCACAGCGTTTAGTAACGCCCAAAACCAGGTCAAAAGCACTTGTACAACACGTCCTATGTGAACTTTATGCAGCGACAACATTCTGGAAATTCTGACGCCTTCCGGATGTGCCGTTGGCAACCGGCATTCGGCGGATACTGGGTCATGATTGGTTTTTCGGTCCACTCTCTCGGCCAATCGGACCGGCAAGCGTCCCGATCTAGCCAATCACGTGCGAGGTAGGCCTCTTGGCCGTAGCAACGCCTGACTGCGATCGGTAAAGCGGTATCGATGCGGAATTCCGCTTAATACAGGTTTTATAAGTACTGCTGGTAAAATCATTGCGAACAAGGGACTTGTCCGACCTTTCGAATTTAAAAAGCTTAGGCGATATCTGACAACCTGCCGAACACCGCAGTCTAAATCAAAAACCCTTTCCTCTCCTCCCATACACTCGAATGTAGTTGCAGTTGTGGGATTTGGTGAAATCCAGCTGCTTATCTGTCACACCATCTTTCAAGACTCCCGGGAGACATTCCCTATTAACTGAGTAAAATGCTGCACAGAAGTGAGGTAAGCACTGATTGGACACTGGAGCTGGTGACGATGTTCCAAAATACACCTTGTTGTAAATGGTTAGTCAGGGCGTCCTCTTCTTGGACAGATTTTTCTGCCTTCGTCTGTTGTGAGACTCTCGCCTATCTGAGGCTGCGCTGTAGCAGTATGGCACAGATTTCGAATGCCGATTTGATATCAGTTTGATACTTCCGTAGTTTCCACTTTTACCATCACTTTTTGGGGGCAGTGGGTGTACTATGGGAACACCCTAATCCATCGAGAAAACTTCAGTGCTTCATATTCAGTAGAACAGCTTTTGAGAGTTCATCAGACAAACTGTAGGTTTTATGCAATGAGATGGCGACATTTATGCACAATACCAGAAGCTTCGTCTGTCGCACGTGAACGCCTGCTCCACGCAAGCACTGGATATCAGTCAGAAGAGTGGCGCTGCTTGAAGCCCGGAGGAATGTTTTCGCCGGTCTTGCACATAATTCAACCCGACCAGTTATTAGACATCAAGTGGGCTGTAGTGTTCGCGCCCACCTTGAAAGCTGGTGGACACGGAAGAATAAGGAAATGGAAGAGGCGACGACTGCCGGGAATGCCAGAAGGTTACTTCGGTTGATCCATTCAACCTGGCCCTGGAAACCGCCCGTAAACGGAACCATCAAGGATCAAACTGGTTCGGCCATCTTCAGTAGAGAAGGACGCCTCGGCCACTTGGCGCCTTGTGGTTGCCTGCGAAGCATTGACTCGAAGGCAGCAAGTAGGGTTCTGGCCTTCAATAATTGTGTTGACCAAGTCTTCACACTCCGTCAGATGCCAGAACAACACCGTACGTATATACAGTCCACTATTTTGTGATTCCCGGATCTCCAAGCTACATTTGACAGGTCTTTTCTCCTAACTACGCTTGCTCAACAGGAGTTACCCCGGAAGTCTGT
Source organism: Opisthorchis felineus (assembly GCA_004794785.1). Taxonomy (NCBI): domain Eukaryota; kingdom Metazoa; phylum Platyhelminthes; class Trematoda; order Opisthorchiida; family Opisthorchiidae; genus Opisthorchis; species Opisthorchis felineus. The sequence continues at coordinate 156,275 of SJOL01003146.1, read as the reverse complement.
CAATATAATGTGTACTTTGTATTTTCAGGCTTCCGAGTGTGAGTGGGTGGTGCTCCAAAAGCTTCCGTGCACAGAGTGATGTCTGACATTTGTGCTCACTCTCTCCATTCCTATTCAGTTTCTTGATCGACGAGATAGAGGCTGACGCTAGTCAGCATTCAAAACCCCGGCTTCTCACGAAGACCTTATCTGACTGGAATATACGGGTGATGTCGTCCTCATCTTTAAAGAGCAGAAAGCTCAGGTGTTTTTTAATGAACTATCCAGGGCCATCTCATCCTTTGGCATGCACCTTACATTCACAAAGTGTAAGACCATGCTTCTGGACATGCAGTCATTGAACAGGCCACTTAATCCAAAGAAAGTCAACCGAGGTTGTGGAGGGTTTCAACTATCTTAAAAGTTGAATGAGTTAATGCCCGAATCTTCAAGGCTGATGTAGCGTTTGCTGATTTGAGATACCTATTACGACAAAGAGGTATATCACTGAACTTCAGGGGGCGTGCGTATCAATCTACAATACTGGCTTTTTTGTTGTATGACTGCGAGACGTGGCCTGTGTGAGCAGCGGAACTGAGACGTTTTCAGGTCTTCGATAACCGTTGTCCAAGAACCATAGCTCGTGTAGGCTGGTGCCAGCAAATCCACAGCGGGACTTTCAGAAAGCGTATGTTTGGTTGTGCAACAGGAACTTCAATCGGAGAATGTGTCCAGCACCAAAAGACGCAACGGTTTGGTCGTGTATTGTGCATGCCGAATCATTCTTTGTCGAAAAGTGTTATTTGCCGTACCCAATTTAGAGTGGCCCGAACAGACGTCCGGTCAACCTTTGACTTGGCAAATGGGTATGAACAAAATTACGAAAAATCTTAGTACTCTCGGTGCGACTCTTCTTCCAATTTGGTGTGGTCGTGAGCCACACCGTACATAGTGGAGTTGCCTCGTGGTGTGGCTGCTAACCTATGCCGATGGCGTTGTCATTTTTTACCCCGAGTGTCTATGTGAATTTCTGGAGGTGCATGCAAGTCGGAATGATCGTGGTCGGCTAGTACGAAGCCCCTTCCCCACCCACTTTTATTCGTTTCTTCACAATAGGCTCAAATAAATTATGGTTCTACGGCAGGGAAGCATAAGTATTGGACACTGATTTTGAGCCGTTGATGCTGATGATTGTGAGAATCCCCATCTTGCGCACATAATCAGCTTTGTTCTTGATCACATTACCCCCGCACCTTTATCAGGTTTGGGTATCACTGTGGATTTATTTTCCTCCAACGTCCGGGAAGCAGCTCTGTGTTTTCCAATAATTGGACCATTAATTGGAAGTCTGTTCGTTTGCTGTTGATGACGTGTCCCCAGAGTCGACCTAAACTCTCGTGGTTTTACGTCATCTGCAAATCCTAGGTTTGTACCTAAGATTAGCAAGTTCAGTTTCCAACTCCAAATGACCATTCTTGTTTTGTTTGTCACCGGTTTCGATTCTAAAAGACAGAACTTTATGTACATATCCAGCGGGGTCAGCCGGAAAAATTACGTCTGATGATTTATCATTGAAAGTGTGTGTTGTTTTTTTTCCCTCATTAGCAGAAGCCACATAATCGATGAACTGTTCTCTCAGGACACGGGTTAGTTCGTTCGGAATATATTCACACTGTGTGATGATCCGTTAAGATAAGAGTATCTACTGTAGCCACGACCGTTTTTACGACAGTCAACTTGTAACTGCAGTCAAATGGCGAAGGGCGTTGCCATTATGATAATTCTCAATTCATCAATTCGCCAACTGTTCATCAAACCTTTCTGGAACTGCAAATTTACCTTTGCTTTTTCCAGGGGAGTTACTAGGTTAACAGAACAAACCTAGTGTCTGCCGGTATTCCGATCAAAAAAAATGAATAAACTGTAATAATCTTTGGATAATCTTCCAGCACCGCACTCACTTTACTTGCTTTGTCCGTCTCCAAGTGGTTACTAATTAAGGCGGAATCTCGGCTAAACTCAATTTATTTGTCCTCTACTCACAATTCAACGTTTCTCTTACGTGCGTAGGTCGTCAGTGATGCATATAACACAAAGCTAGCGTTTATTTCAGCGCTTTTTCATTGTTGTTGCTGCTAATGTTCAATGCACAACAATATACTTCTTATCCACCTCCTTCTCAACCCCAGAATGTATCCGGATTATTACAGAGAGATCGCCAACCCACTCAGCCTTGTGGATATCAAGAAGAAACTAAAGGTATGCTTGCAGTTCGCTGCTTTCCACATTCTAATCACCTTCATGTTTCAGCAAAATGAACACTCTTCCTTAGAGTCCTTCATCAGTGACTTGGATACTGTCTTCAAAAACGCCCAACAGTATAACGTAGAAGACAGTCAAATCTACCGTGACTCGTGTACGCTGCAACAGGTTGCTCACTCACGCTTCCAAGAGATGCTAACCTACCAGACTGCTGTAAGCTCTTCGCGTATTGCTTGTCCAGTTCACTTCCGTTCACCTGGGTTTCCTTTCGAAGTTATTTACAGGCTTCCTTTTTTAATCGTGTCTATTCAGCCCACAAGACGAATTCAGTCGCCAGGTTCGACGACTAGTGTGATTGACAGGTCACCTGGGGCACAGAGCATGGACGCTCATCACTCAGGCTTTCAGAGTACTCCTTTAAAGCGATCTTATAGACGCCCGCTTACCGCCGAGGAAGCGAAAGTCAGACGGTTGCGCAATCTGTTTAACACTGTTTTCAATTACGTCGCGGTAAGTATGACTGCCGTCATCACTTGATTATCAGTATCCTCGGTTTGTTGCTGCTAACTACTTTTGGGATGCGTAGTGGAAAAACAGTAATCGTTGGTTGGTTAGTTTCGGATGTGATTGCCAGCACCACGTGCGGTTTTTAACGGACTGGGTTGCGTATTCTGGAAGCAATTTTTAAACGAACAAGTTACAATGCTGGTTTATTGTGATTGACTCGTGTGTTGCATCTTTCTAGTGGACGATTGTAGTAATCTGACTGAACGTATGTTCTTTTGTTTTACTTTTCCATTTCTAGGAGGATGGCCATCGCCCCCGTGATGTTTTCCTGGAGCTCCCATCTAAAGAAGATTATCCCGACTATTACAAGATCATACCTGAGCCAATCGATCTAGGAATTATCCGCCGCAAAATGGAGCAGAATGAGGTTGGTTACCCTCAGTTTCCCAGTCGCTTTCCCCTCGCACTGTTCTCACCATGGAGTCGTTTTTTTCTTTGGCACAATCGCAAAGGGCCCTCCGAATTACGGTCAGGTTTGTTTTATTCCAGGTCGTCGTACAGTGGAGTCCTATACCAAGTGCTGTTAGGCTGGATTACACCTCTGAATAAAGTTCCGAACTGCTCATGGATAAAATTGCACAACCTGACTGAAGATGGAGCATCTACGTAGGCCTTGTGGCAGTATACTCGCACAAATGGTTCTGTACGGTGTGAGCGTGAAATTTACTGAGATGGATGTTCCTATTCTGTCTGTTTTGGTACCTGTCTCTTTTAGTTTTTTCCTGTTAGATATTTTCTACACAACACGTGCATACAAAAATTCTGACAATTATCTGAATCCTCCGTTTTGTTGTGTATGGAATGAGATCGTTCTATCTCTGGAACGTGGTATAATCACTGAAATTTGTTTCGTGGCCAAAAGTAGGTGGAGCGCCACTTATATATTTTTTCTACGTAGTACTTTCTGAAGTTGGAACCAGACAACTACTTAAAAAAGTGATCTCAACCTAGTTTCCTTTTAGCGGTATCCTAATCCAGCTTATGTGGGCCATCTTTCGGTTCACTTATAACAGATTTGTCTATAAAGTCGTCCGCCTGAAATGCTTAGTTTTAACTGCCCAACGAAATTGACTTCTAGTCCGTGTGATACCTCACTTTAAAAGCTTGTCCATTTATCCCGTTTTCTTTTATTCCAGTACAATACCCACCAGGAAATGGTCGCTGATTTACGTCTCATGTTTAATAATGCACGTCATTATAACGAAGAAGGGTCGGGTGTTTATCAAGATGCGGTCACGCTGAACAAGGTGGTCACAAAACGTCTGAAGAGTTTTGGTCCGTACCAAGGAAATATTCGCAAACGAGATCTTGTGGCCGGAAATAATCGTACTGGACGGGCACCTGCTGGTGCTTTCAGTGGCTCTCCGTAAGTCAGTGAATCTACTACCGATATAGTGTGGTTGGCTTAGTCTTCTGTGTCAGCTTCTCTGGAGTTGTTACCCGCTATAAACCACACAAAAACCCCATTCCTCGGTTGTTATATATGACGGGCGATGTTTAAATGTGTTGGCGACGTTTGTGGGGTGGTTTGTGAAGGTCGGAGTTATCTGGCATACTTTCGCAGTTTATTTGCTACTTTCAAACAAATTTATTTTATTACTTTTTCCCATTCTGAACTTGTTGCTGAACATCCGTGATCCTCCTGGTTTCAGTCTGTTTCTTTATGTGTACAAAAATTCAGTTACTTTTTGACCACTTGACTATTACACCCTAGCTTAATATCCATCTTTATGCAGATGAAACCCGTAGTCTAACTGTTTCACAGCAATGACCATAGAACGTAAGGGATTCTTTTGCTAAAGGCGCACAAGTTCTTGTCGAAAATAAGGTATCAGACATCGTCCAGGTTCTTGACAGTCCGTCTAGCCTAGGTGACCGGTGCTTACGATATATCCTCGTCTTAACGTTGTCTTTTTCAATTAGGGCCTTATGATCGTGGCCTCTGTAAACGTATTATGTTGACTTATCCCAACACATGGTCCTCATTCCATCCAAACAGAATAGTTGGGCGTCGTTTTTCTGTTCATCTTGATGTGCTATACTTTTGTTTGGTGGCCGATAGATTGCACGTGTGTTGCACGCTCCATCCCCCATGCTGATGGTGCAGCTTCATTAAGCTGCACTTGTTACACTGCATTATCTAGGTCGGACATTCCGACATTATTTTCTTTCGGAGCCATCTAAGAGTAGATGGTAACGGTCAAAATCTGACTTCCTGTTATTAGTTGTAGGCTATCAACAGGCAAGGTCACCTTTAAACTACTGTTTCTGTAACTGGTCTACAGCACCAGGCATTGGAACAAGAGCTGGGTGCCACCGTGCTCGAACCTTGCTGCTGATCGTGATTCCGGGTCATCAGGGAATCAAGATATTCTTGGAGCTGCCTCATCGGTCTCCAGGGCAAGTCGTCGTTAGGTAAAATAAAGTAAGTAGGCAGCTTAAGCTGGCGTCCGAGGATGTATTACTCATATAGCTTGTCATTTCAACCCGTAGATTTGGGTTTCCGATCTTGCACACAAACAGCTGTATTGAAGAATATCACGATGAAAGGAACGGTCGACTAAATTCCTGTTGGCGCATTAGCATCAGCCTTCTCCCATGGTGTAAGGCTGTTGTTTTAAAAAGCTATGTGGCGCAGTGTTTGTTTGACTTACCTGCCTCCTAGCTTTTCATGTAATCTTTATGAATGAAGTATAGCCCCTCCCAAACATTTTCCCGCAGGCAAGTTGTTGGTCCGGCTGGCGACAGCTATCGCGTTCCTATCAACGTTGTCGCTCCACCAAATACAGGTCCTCCGGGCTTACAATCACATCTGCAATCCCAACCTGGTGTACCTCTTCTGCAGCGCGTGATACTTGAGCTTTTCCAAACAGTTCGTGAGTATCAGGTCAACGGTCGTCAACTGTCAGCACCGTTCATGCGACTACCAACACGGGCTGAACTGCCGACCTACTATGAATTTATCAAGAAACCTATCGAATTACAGACAATCGCCAAACAGTTGGTCCAAATGCGCTACACGGACTTCGAAGAGTTCACTGCCGATCTGTTCCTCATGTTTGACAATGCGTGCAAATTCAACGAACCGGATTCGCAGATTTACGCTGTGAGTTGACATTTTCTCTGCTTCTTCATACTGATCCGTCTACCTAACTGTGAGTCTAGAGATGGTTGGTTATTCCACGGCACAGATTTTCCCCACTTAGGAGAAGGTACTACTTGTGCAGCGAGAATTACGCCTGATTCGTGCTAGCATGAATGGTTCTCAATGAACGATTAAATCGGTGGATTTTATTAGTTTTTTCTCGAGTTAGTGTAGATTACCCTAATGTGACCCTAAATGATTGCCTTAAGTGAGTACTCACTGACCACCCTTAACGTACCTGGCAAGTGAGCGGGCTGTGCAGATGAGTCATTGAGGTTTCTGAATTATCTCCTACGAGTTTTTGGTTTCACTTCTGGCCGAAACTAATCTGCTGGATGACAACAGAAAAATATGTAGGAACTTTGGACGGATGCTTGGGAGCCGAGTTTAGAAGTTGACCTGTTCCACGTAATCCGCCGTCGCCGATGTGTTCGGGTTATTATCTTCCTTTAGCTGGCTGGTCTGTTGAAATGCTGTCTCGAGATATGACCGCTGTTCCATTGCAACCGTAACTAGTGCCACTGGTTTGAAGGGGGCTCAAATGTAGGCAAGTGCACCCCGACACCCAAGCTCGTCGTCTTCTCCGAGGCGCCTCGTGCGCCACATACGTCAGGTCATTTTCACATAAGAAGTCTGCAATTCACTATCTTTTCCCCTTCAAAATCAGTCCGTTATGTGGAGTAGTGATTCTAACCCAGTCCCGTGGAAGGGTGAACAAACTATCCACTGGAAGTGATTGCGGATGGACAAATCAGCTGAATTTGAAATTTGCCGCACCTTCAACGAGCAGGTATCGTGTGTATGCGGATTACGCTCTCTAACCTGCTCACAACTCCCAATGGATTCGATTCCTGTAGGCATCTACTATGATTCTTGTCTCGTGCGGATGACCTTCCGCTTAATTTTTCCGCTTGCGACCGTGAGAAATCTTTCGAATTGACTGAATACTAAAATATTTTGGTAGCTGAACACTGTTTTGTGTCATACCCCCTTTCTTACACGGTTATATTGAAACCTATTTACTTTTTCATTTTCCACCAGGATACGCTCATTCTTCATCGAGTTTGTCTTGCCAAACGTACCATGCTGCTAAACACTTTTGCTAGTCACTTGGGCATTCCACCTTCTGTGGCTCCCGATGTGGGAACAGGGATTCGTCGTCTTCTAACCAACATGCATAATGCGATGCTTACTGCGTGCGACACAGACGGTCGCGGATTAGTGGATTCTCTAATTGCCGGAGACGGAACAGAAACAACATTAACTTCTGTGACTGCTGCACGTCTGGCTGCCCTACATCGTGCTGTGGCTGCTGGATCTTACCGACGACTTGACCGTCTTCAGGGTGACTGGTTAAGAATACTGAAACGCGCTAGAATTGGAGAAGGTGAAGAACAACCAAAAGAAGTTCGGAACCCACTGCCGACTTTCCAGCAACGCCAAGACGCTGCTGAGCTAGCTCGACGTTGGGTGCGCTTGCGTGATGAACTTTGCCACAGACAGCAGCGTCGACCAGTCAATTTCCCTTTTAGTTCTTCCCCACAAGCTTCTAGTGGAAATGATACAGGATCTGCTCTTCCATCTCATGTTGCTTTATTGAGTCAGGCAATGTCTTATACGGCAGCGTCTCTTGATCGAGAACTGTTGGACGAGGAGGAATCGCATGGATCAGCTTTAATTGGGAATGATTGTGAAGAAGGCGCTCTGTCTGAACTTGACCCCGAAGAAGTGGAACTCCAGGTTTGTTTTTCCTGCTATTTTGTACAGTTGTTTGTGTTTGGTACGGTTAGTTGTTCTGTTTCTAACGTGGGCCAGTAGCTCAATCTTGTTTATATATCTTGACATTTTTAAGCCCCGATATCATAGAACACACCAGTCCTCGTGCAGTATTTGGCTCCTCAGTGTACACAATTGTACTTTTTGCGTCGCATTTGCATATCGGCAGTATATGTCTTCAAATGTTCCTCTTTGGGCTTCACCGGGCTAATCGGATCTTCATTTGCTGTCATCTCGTACAGGTCTCCTAGATGTGATGGTGGTGGTTTGCAGCCTGTTCATTGGGGCTTCTGATGAGTTGTATGTTAGATGGCTGCCACAGGCAGAAATGCCGCCTTACGAGTACACACTGGGCATACTAATCGAAAATGGTACATCTCCCTTGCTGGAAATGAAGTATCTGACGATGCAAATCTTCGTAGGTGAAGATATATCATTTATTCGAGTCATCTCTTTCCTCGTTGAGTAGGTCGCTGCTAAATAACCATTGACTCTTTCCCGGACAGGACATTACGGTTTCCAACCGTAGTTATCATGTTGGTGATTACGTCTACGTGGAGCCGCTACGTCCCGACGTCATTCAGTGTCATGTTGGCCGCATTATCCGAATAACGCAGAGTTCCGTCACTCAAACGAAAGTAGAATCACCAAAAGAACCTACCCCTGCTAATGGAGATGCGGACGGTGCACCGGCCAATCAGGAGACAGGGGCATCGGCAGACCCTCCTACAGAACTCAAAACGAACGTTCATCTTGCGTGGTACTGGCGTCCATCGGAGGCCCATCCATCACGTCGAAGGCGACTCCTTCCGGCTGAAGTTTTCCGGACGTCACTGACGGAAGCTGTTTCTACAGAGAAGCTGATAGGACATTGTCTGGTCTTGTCTATATCGCAGTTCATCCGGTTCCGTCCTAAGGTAAATGGAATGAGTTTCAGACAGAGTTACAGGTACTATACCGTGTGTGCCGCCCGGTTGTGTTTTGTTTACCTTTTACTGAGTTCCATTCTGATTATCTTCCCTCGGAAATCGCCACAAGTAACGGCCTCCCTGCACAGTCTCTTTTATTATTTCGGTTTGTTCATCAAAATCTGACATTTGTTATGAGTGAAGAGTTCCGATCGTCACTTGTTGAGCATCTGTTGATTGAGAATACTACTTGAAACAACCCAAGGAAGCACGAGGGCTTTATGGTAACTGTGCTTCATATTGCAAAGCCACTGTCTCAGCACGTGATACCCAACCAATCAGCGGGTGCGTGGATGGATGCGTGACTCTGACTCTGGCATGTTTCTTAATCGGACACAGAAACCCTGGTTCGCTACACATTCAAGCAATTCCATAGTTTTTGCGTTCGCCCATTCGACACATTTTCTTCGTAACCTTAATATTCCCGTTAACTCTATTCCACCTCAGCAACCTTATGAGTAGTGTATTACGTCTGTACATGTATCAAGCCATCTCGAGTATCGTGCCAACTAAAAAATGAGGTGCCCTGAGGCAGCACATTCAGTTGTTTAAAAACATCATAAACAAGAGATTCAGCTGGGTTCCAGGTGAGTCTCCCGTCAAAACTAAATTGATATGCAAATGAATGTATTTGTCGAAATCTGTCCAATTTGGGTTCAAGGAGAACATAAGGTTGACGGAAACTAGGGGACTGCGCGTACCTGATGAGCCTCAAGAAGGGCGAAACCGGTTGTGGGGTGTCGAATATTAGTGAATGTGTAGAAAAGTAACCTTTTGTTGTATTTTGTGGCACTGGTAATGGCTTGGACTTTCGGCAAATCATTGTACGACCTAACCTACAGCATCAGTCACTCCAACGTACACCCCTCCTGTAACTTAATTCGGTCAAGAGAATCCTCGGATGCAGGACGACGCGTAAAGCAGTCCTATTTCAAGCACTTGAGTAGATTGATTTATTCCTTGTGAGCTCCGATCTAGGTTCTCCTGTGCATTGCGGAAAGAGGTGATATTATGGTGTTCTGTTGCTTGGTTGTTACCCATTTTTTGAGCACCCGGTATGCTTCTTATACTGGGTTTATTTGGAATTTCAACCTTTTTTAATATTTAACAATTTCCCATCATATTAATTGCACACCAGTTTCAGATGATGCATGGAAGCTTTCCGTTTTCACTGGAACTTCATCGTATGTGAAAGTAAATCTCTGTGTGACTGCAGCGCAGAAGTTCTGATCGGGGCACATGGTACATGCTGTTGCGCTGTGTAGCGGACATCTTTACAACAGTCCTCACGAATAATATGCATATTTAACTAGCTGATATTTAAAAATCAAACGTACTTTCTTATTGGATCTCGTGAATACTCTCCCAAGTGCTTGCGCAACACTGCGACCGCTTCCTAACTACTCTGCCTTCTGGACGTCTGGTTCAAACCAATCCTAAACAGCACAAACCAAACCGAGTCTCAAGCGTGCATCATAAATTAAACTTGTGGTTTCGTGAGTAGATGTGTGACGGGATAGCATTTGACTGCATGGACCGTGTGTGTTCGCGGAAGAGCGGCCGGGGGTTAGAATGCAGGTGACTTCAACATTAACTTTAGACTTGTCAAGTGTTTGGATAGCTGTCTGGTGTTGAAATTGCGGCTGCCTTCGTCTTATGGAGATCAGTAGTAATTTCGCTAAATCTGGTTAATTTTCTACGTGGCAACTGAATTGATTCCCATTGCTCTTATCGGACGAACTAGATCCTTTGAATAGGCCTTGCTTTAGTCAGTTGATCACCTTAAGTTTTAACTCGTACCAGTGTCACGAAGCCAATCACCTGCCTCTGGGAATAACCCTTAAGATCTTGGTAGTACTAAACTGGGAGCATGACAAATTGACAATCTGTCTAGTCAACGAGATTCGCTCCTTAAGGGAATATTTGTTCCCAGGTAGTCCGGTCATAGGAATTTGTATACACTCTTGTGTTCATTTTGTCCACAAGTCTACTGTAAAAAGGTGTAAGAATATAATTGGATTGGAGTTTCGCATTTCTTCAAATCAAGGTTGTGAAGACTTAGAATCCTGCTTCTGAAAACATTAAATTCCAAGTCTGATTTAGGAGATGAAAAGTCCTGAACTGGAGACAGTATTTCAGGAAGGTTGTTCTCCTGGTGCGTCCCATAACCGCATAGTCAACTTTTACTTGATGTTTACTTCTATGTAAGTCACTGCTAAGTATGTAAGAACGTAAACAAACTACGAATACAAAAGAAGTACTGCATGTTAAGCAGCTGTGCCGCATTCCTTTGAGATCTTTTCCTAGTCGTGAAATTGATTCATCCTTTAACCAACATGCGTTTATTTGCCTTTTGGACTCGGAACATTTAGTTAGTTCACCTGACCACGCCGATATATTTTCTTCAGCTGCCATTTGGTTTGCAGTCACTTCCGCTCCATCTTTTCTTCTGTCACTCGAAGGCCTTCACATTACCCTCATCGCACTTCCCCTTTTTCGTTTTTTTCCACCAGAATATGGACGAACGGGATGTATTTGTCTGCGAGTCGCAGTTTTCGTCGAAGTTACAAACGTTTGTCAAAATTCGGGTAAGTTCTGCAAATTGCTTTTCTTACCTTCTATTTCTGATGTTTCTTCGAGACGGACAAAAAAGACAGCGTTACTTTAAACGTCAGACTCACTCTACGTAATGAAACATTGCCTTAAAGAGAAATTAACAGATCTTATTTTATTATTATGGCTTTATTACTACTCGCCCGACATCTCATTTCTCATAAGTCTGTTGGTTTAGTTTGTGGCGCGTCCTGACGTTCTTTTTAGTGTACTAAATCTGCTCATCCCGTAGTTCGTTTGCGCCCACCGTTGTTTTCGTCGTTAAAGATCTCCTCAACCTTTTAGAAACATAATGTTTCCTAGATCCTTTCACCTCCTAACCATTCAGTGAGATTTTTAGGGAATGCACCAACCTGTCCCGCCCTTCTTCTTCACCACTGAAACCAGTGTGCGTAAACCGATGTATAACTTTCATTTATTGATCTACCCCTCCATACCTTGACGTGGCGTTAGCCAGAACCGAAGGTTTTTTTCACTGGGATGTGTTTTGAGTATCAGTAACAGAATAATCGTTCAGCTGTAATACCCTTTCGGTGCCTAGCTGCCATGCCACCCAAGGGAAGCACGAGGGCTGGGATACTGCCAGGTTGCCCAAGCCTAGACAGGGGAAGTCGAGAGGCAGAGGTCGGGTTGGAACCACAGACCTTCCGGTCAGTAGATTCGCGCTCTAACAACTTGAGCCATCTCGCCCGAAGAAGAAGGATGGTTTTTACTGAGCAATCTTTTCAAATGCAGTAGCGCCATGTAGGTAAAGATTAGGCGTACGGACAAATTTACAGTTTTCAGAATTGTAAGCGGAACTGTCTGACTGAGTCATGGGACCGTGCTGATAAACGACGCTTTACTCACTCTGTGAATGCAAAGGGTTGGTCTATGACGCGTTTTCTTCGAGGCACCAAAAATCGGTTTGTGGTCTCTTTTACATGCTTTGGCGATTTGAACAGAAAGAGTAGTGTCAATCTGGTCTTCAGTGGCAGGTTATTATTTGACAATGGTCAAGTGCAGGATGGCTGTCGACATACATCACCCTGGGTGGTGAATTTGCCAGCTGAATGAATGCTCGGATCTTCAAAATCATCAATGCTTCCCTCCATATTGGGCACTAGTGTGGTCGATGTGACAATTGCTTATCGGTGAAGGGCAGAATTTATTGCCCTAAAGTTTGTCGTTGCTTTACAGCCGTGAAGCCTGGACACTGCTTCAAAGAGAAAATGCTATCGCTTGTGTTTGATCGTCGTCCCCTTCAAAATATTGATGGTGTCACCGAAAGTGTGAAATTCAACGAATAGCTTTTAGCAGGTAATTTGCTGCCCGATACTGGAGCGATTCGAGTCCCGTACATACAGTTATCACACAGTTATCAAACTGAAATGAACTCAACTGGATTCTAGGTGAAAACGAATAAACAGTTTATCATAAAACAGTAGTGGTGTTTCGCTTGCCAGAAAATGCACATTTCTTGTCTTTATTGGTGTTCTAGAAGTGCAGTACTGTACTGTTGCTTGAGTGCTTTGTTCCTGAGTCCACTGTCTTCGACGGTTTTCGCTGTCAGTATTCACAAAAAGTGAACTGTTCGCGGTGAAGGTACTGGGGATTGCATGGCGGTTATGTAAGTTCAAACAGTCTCAAGTGTCGGCCACCAAGGGTATCCGTCAATAAAGGAGCAACTGCTTTAGATTCTTGTTCCTTGAACTGCATACTCAGTACTGCTACTTGAGGGTCCATTGTATGCGGTTGCATATGTCGATAAACCGGCAAATAAGTAACTGAACTTCCAATTTCTTCCTTCCTTGTGTCCCTTGTTTCCTGGGTTACCAGTTGAATAGAAATTCGGAAGTCTTCTGTTTACGCACACTTCCGATACTGCTTAGCAAATGCTATATTTTAGTGGAAATGGTCTATTTGTTCGTCTGTGGAATACAAGCTTACTTGGATCGTGCCAGGTAGTAAACCTCTACATGCGAGTTACATCCGATTCTTAGCTAACCAACAGACAGTGTGGTTGATTTTGTTCAAGCAACACAATAGTTTCATGCTAAGGATAATCTTTTATAAATCACTCTGCAGCATGTTCCAAAACTTGGTAGCAATCGGATCCAGTGCGGCTATACTTTGAACTGTACTGAATTCCTCTGGCCAGAGCTGTATGACGGGTGAGCACCCTCTCCGTTCCGTCTTCCGACTTTTCCTACTCAACTGTATAATCTTTTTGACTCTTGCCACAGAATTGGTCTACTCCCACTCCCGTCGGAATTGAGCTTGAACAACGTCCCGTTCCGTTCATTCCGACACGTCTGCCTCCAAATGAGCCTCTCGAGAACGCATTGGAGCAAGTAGACACAACGCTTTTCAAGGATATGGTCTATCCGCTGCCGCGAACTTACGAGGTAATTACTAATTTTATTATCAAATTTCGCAGCCCACGAGCCTTCAGACCAGATTATTTTCTTCAGTTGTCTCAAGCTTGTTATTTACTACGAGCCAGTGTCCTCAACTGCAAAACCTCCGTTATTTTGGGCTCCGCGGTTCGTTTAATTTTGTCGTCCATTTACTTTGAACCAAAGGTTTACATGATTCATTTTCGTTCTTGGAGTTGACGTTGTGATGGTAAGCGTCCTAGATCATTCCATATTTTCTCATCCGGAACGAGTTTTCCATATTAGTATGCAATGGTGCTATATTCAGCCTGTATTATCGGTGAATTCTTGTTACTTTCCCCATACCACCTTTCCCTTGCATAAGGCCCACCCTGTGGAGTGCCAAAAGTGATCTTTATATGTAATCATCGGTTTTATTTACAAACCGGACGTCTATGTCGCGTGATATTGTGTCCCTGTTGGTTGGCTTTTCTATTTCGCCACAGTCCGATAGGTACGAACATTGTAATCCCTGTCAACCGGTTTATAGATTAATGTAACCTCTTTACAGAGAGCATTTTCCAGAGAGGTGCTTGTCAAGAACGGATAATTGTTAAATCTTGGCCAAACACTATATAGGGCTGCTGGAAACTTTGACAGTCCACTACCAGTTTTGCCGTTCTTGAGACTCACCAGTCCCGGGTTTCCGTCAACCTTATTTTTAGTCAGTAATGTTTTTAGTAATTCATCTCCATCATTTGTATATTCCTCAGCAAAGGCAACTATTGTAAACCCACTCACTTTAGCCGGTTAAGCGGGAACTTTAAGAACTCAGGCGGAACTGTAGAAAAACAGCCGACCGTCTAGTCATCGGGGCCGTATTCATGGCCATTTCTTTTCCCGAACATTCGTTCTGTTGGGTTTCGATGAGATATTTCCCTTTGATACTGTTCGTGACTCGCGTTTTGTCGGTTCTCATCCCGTTTGAGGTGGCTCTAAGTGATTCCCCTCTTTCGCCTGTCTGAATAAAGTTCAGGTTGTTGACCAGTGAAACAGAAACCTGGTTTCTATGGCTAGTTGTCGAGTGACCACATCCCTATTTATAACCACCACGCACATGGTACTGCGACTCGTTTGCGTGCTTAAGCCCGGATGGGTAAATTATGCATCAGCGAGATCAGTGTGTGCGAACTATTTCATTTGTCCTCCGGTTCATAATATTAACTGCAGTGCCATGTGACAGTTGATCATTTAAATGCCTTGTTTTGCTAGATCAATGAAGCCCACCATAATTTTGAGTAGTTTCCCAAGAGGTGGTCCTTGCAACTAGGTTTCTTATTTATTTCAATGAAGAAAATTCGTGGTTACCCAAAAATGGTCCTTATATAGGCGTGGTCCGTAGGAAGAAACTGAATTATGTTACGGTCACTCTCAAATTAGGTCATAGGACGTCAAAACTGAAAGGCTGATTCGACTTCCGAATTCACACCAGCTTAGCTTGCAGCTGAATGGTTTATTGAACATACATCAATAGTTCGAAGTGTAAGTCAAATCTATGGTGCCGGTCTATCCGATGAAGAACTCTAATTTCGGGCCAACCTTCTAACGCTCACAAACCACCTAAGATCTAAGTTGTAAACTGTGGGGACCTTTGCGTGTCTGCGGTCGACTTCAAGTCACAGTTCATCACCCCGCCTACTCGTCAACTATGGTAATCCTAGCACATTTCCAGTAGTATCCTTCTTACGAACTCAGCAATCCTGCAGTTTGATTGCATAGATAGTCCATCCGGACTACATACTTCCTTGATCCGGAATAGCTGATCACCCAAAGTCATTCGGAGAATTTTCTACTTCTTTTTCAGTCAATCGTACTTCAAGATGTGTCAGAAACGGAAGGCAATATTATCTACGAACAATATGTTCATCAGAATGGCTTCCTAGTCAAACTTGGTACGTGCTGGTTAACGTTTTCTCAGTCTTTTTTTGACGGAAATTCTGATAAGCCCTATTTTGGTTTAAACCAACCCGGTAACTTTTTAGTTTCTGTTTTTTTTATTCTGTTTGACGGAGGTATTCATAGTTGGTCAAGTGGCTTTCGGTCTGCTCGCTGAGCCTGCAGGCTAACTTGCGAACATTTCGTCACCATTCGAGGAAACCTTATAAGTGCGCTGTTGGATGCACTGATGATGTAAACTTAAACACTCGCTTTTCTTGCCCTCAAAGTTGAACATTTGGCAGCAAAAGTTGTATATTTTGCCTATGGTCCATGTACCCGCAAATTGAACGAGGCATGTTCAGTTATGAACCCCACACGGTGGTATAATGTTGTTAGCTACCACTTTGTTTCGTTTTGTTCCTGCTGCTGCTCACTCCTTGTTTCAGAGAACGAGGTGCGTTGCTTTCAACGTGCTCATGCGAAGCAAGCTTTCACATATCAAATACAGATTAAAACGTAGAAACAAGGCGAATCATAGGTCAACAATTAAATGAGTTATGCATTTTCGATTACTATTCCCCATTTGCTGGAATTGACAGTCGACCAACTTTCTTTGGTTTCCCCTTAAATGACGTCTCTTTCAGTATGAATAAACTCTTTTTTTCTGCCCTATGTATATTCTTCTTTTTGGATCGCTTTTTCGAAAGACCGACAAAGTCCTAATATTATTCCAAGGTGTTTCGTTCTGTTAGTCGTTCTCTGGGTGTTTGGTTTCGAGCTCACCACATTGAGACCGGGAGTGACCTTTTGCGTTTTACTTTTACTGACTTGGGGAGCACGAAGTAGACTGGAAACCAACGTAATGACTGATCTCTCGATGACTACATTGTCAATGAGTATGTAGCCGCTGAATCCTGTCGTTTGATGGCTAACTCACTTGTTCTCGATTTTAGGTGACTTCTTGTACGTACCTGTGGCTGTTGACTCCACTGAACGTCATATTGTTCGAGTGGATAAGTTATGGAAGTCTGTTCCGTAAGTTGTTTGGCCTTCCTTTTTTGGCACCACTTCGATATCACTTGCAACTATTCTCCGCCACAATTCGAACTCGAGCAACCTTTAACATGTCTAGCTCGTCCTCTCGTTGCAGTGATTGAGAGGACGGTGTGTCCGCAGCTAAGTGATTCCTCATCGTGAAGTCTCCCTGTTAATCGTACAGATTCTGACCGACCAGATTATGGTAGTGTTGTCAATCTGACTCCATTTTAGTATGTACCCCTTTACGATCGAGTGAATCCATATGCATTTTAGTGAAAAGAAGTAAAGGCAAACTCTTGTCGTCCACCCAACAGGTTATACCGATGTTTCTTTCCGGGGTTCTACGTAAATGTCGTTCTAGATTTCAAATTTGGTCCGTCCGCTCACATCACAGTGGTCATTCTAACTGGTGTCTTTTCTTCACCAAACTGTTGCTGTCATCTCAACTCGTTTTTACTTTAAGGTTTAGCTCATCGGTTACTTGTGTTCTTGCCTGAGTCCCCGTTTCATACTTTTGCTTGTCCTCCGCATTTCGCTTCCGTCTCCGACAAATCAGTGATAATTCGTTCCATGTTCCACGGACTATTCACCTCCAAACCTTTACTGGTTTGCGTGCATTGTAGGCAGAATATGATATTCTTTTCCGGACCGTGGTTCATTGCTCCGACGGCTGTTGAGCATTTACCAACACGTGTGTTCTATCCTAAAGAAGTGTTCCTCACTAGTGCCGAGCACGCAACCCACGCGCTGGCTTCAGCCACTGGAAAGTGTTTTGTAATGCGTCCCGTTGACTATTGCCAAGGTGAGCTCGAATTAATGCTTGCTCGTCTCATTCTTTGATACTGTTATGTAATTATTCTGAACGCTAACGTGTTCTGTCACATAGTTAGCAATCACTGAATATCACCCAACCAGCGTTATAGGTAAAATGTGAATTCTCCCATCAGCCTGTGAGGATTTTTCGCATTCTTGAGGAACACAGTTGGCTGTTCTTGGTAGCGTACGGTTTGGAGTTAGTTTAACTAATGCATTAATGTTCTTCTCCACCTTTACTTGCATCATATGATATCCTGTCCAAATGAGTCATCCGCAAATCGCCTCCATGCCTGTTTTGGAAATCATGTGGCACACCGGCTGTTTCTCTAAAATTCGAATTTTTTCGTCAACTTTCATCCATCACTTTATGACTCTTCCTCATGTCTGAACACTTACCTGTTGCTGGACTTGTATCTCTTAAGTTTATCTTCCCACTGTTGTTTCACCTTAGCGCGCCCCACCGAATTCAACGACCACGACGTGTACTTATGCGATTCAAAGTACTTCGAAGACGAAAAAGTTATACGGAAATTGAAAAAAGGCCTCAAGGTAAGCTGTCAGTAATAGTTGTTTAGAACAAACTCTGCACTTAAATTAGAGTTGATCGGTTGTTCTTCTTTGGACTGTTTTTTTTATTTCTCTTCCGTTAGTTATCACCATCGCTGCCTGGCAGTTTGCCAAACTCACCTGTGTGACAACAGTTCTTTATTAGCATGCAACGGCATCTTGGAGAAGAAGATTGTATTTATATCACCCACCAAAGCTTTGTAAACCGCAGCCAACAATTGATATGTGCACGCATATGTGTTGCGCATCCCTATGTACATGTGAACCGATTCTCAGTCGCATCCCACTCGGTGGACTGGTGCAATTTCGGTACAATTGTGCCAAACCGTAACTTCAAAAGTTTCCAGTCCAGGTTACTGTGTACTTTATTGTCGAATCGCCTAACGGCAGTTTTACATTTCAAAAGCGTATTGCATCAGCTGGTGCTGTCGAGCGTTGCAGTCCTATTCCCTGGGCCAGGACATCTAAAAATCATGGATGACTCCACTGCCAGTTTATGCCGATTATGTCACCTCGGGATTTTATCTAAGTTTTCTTCCGTCATCACACGCATTATCAAATCTTCACACTCTTTGAACATTATCTCTCAACTTGCTACTGTCAGATGCAAAAGATGGCTGTTGTGGGTTTCTCCGCATGTTAACAACTCACCCCAACGTTTTATTCCGGAACACTACTCACGGGTTTCTTCAACAGCCCACGACCGATTTCCACTTTCTTATCAGGTAGGCACAGTCTCCGTGGTGGGTTGTCTCATACGATCAGACGGAATAACCAGGTTTTCATGGCCTTGAAGAAGCATGTAATGTGGCATCACTAGTCCTTGACAGAAATGCACATTTCGTTTGGCGCTGCCTTCAACGTCAAGTGTTCCTAATTTTTGCCAACAACCCACCACAAACACACATCCGACTTTTCTGAGAGTATAACGGAGGAAGATGCCAAGTTCTTTTTCTACATTTGATCTGCGTGTTGAGCGAAACCGCTTGTCATTGCCCATGAAGATTTCCACTTTTCGGTGGCGTGTTAACGCAAATCGGTTTTATGTCGCTGCATTAATGGATTAAGATTTCTTCCGATTGTCATTCATAATTGTTTTCTAAGTACCTATCTTTTCTGTTACCGCTATTTGGATGACTCTACAATCTTCCTTGGTTGTAGTTGTCTGGGATTTTAAAAACACCTATGAGAGGTCTAATCTTGGTCACCCAATACCAAAGCTACAGTAGGTCCATTAGATAGCACATTTTACCGTCTAGGGGTGATTGTTATCCTTCTTTATGGGTGTGCTAACTCTTGGTTGATAATAAACTCATTGCATTACATCTCCCTCTGTTATCCAACAGCGTTTCCAGTTATCCCCAGATGCCTTTGATGACGAATTCTTCTTTTTCCCACAACCAATCTGCCCACGAAAAGTAAGCTCACATATCTGGCTTCTATTTAACCGATAGACCTAATACAACCGTGTTCTGTGATCATTTTGTGCATCTACACTTTTATCCCCATAGGAAGCTTCGCCGCTTCTCGGTCAGGCGTCTACAGAACCTCTAAGTCAGGAACAGCTTAATCGACCTGCTTCAACCGCTCTGACATGCGCCGTCGCTGCCGCCTCTGGAAACCCTACACCTGTTTTGACAAACGCACCACCTTCAGTCGTCATGCCAGATACTGCGAAATTGCTTGGAGATGGTTTGAGTCGAACCGGATCCCCAGACCCGGCTTCTTTCAATAGAGCACAGCCGGGGCTCTCTCCTGCGGTGCAAACAAATGAAGCAGATGAGGACACCAGTTTCTATGAAAGTGGCTCGGATAGGTCTCGTAAAAAGGTAATAGTTTTTGTAGTAGCTCATGCAGCGTCATTAATAGAGCAATATCTTTCCACTCTCTTGTGACTAATGGTCCCTCAGCTGTTGCCATGAATTGCGCACTGTGAAATGCATAGACAGTTGCCAACTGAAATAGGTGGCTGACCCTCAGTACTGCCAATGAATGCAGGACATCGGTTTTACTCGCTGTATTTGGAAACAGCATAACCAGTATGCTTCTGTTCGTGAACACCCAGCACTTCTTGCTTTCACAGTGCTCGGGAACCCTTCAGATCGTTCCAAACTTATCAGCAGTCTGGAAAACTACGAAACATAGAATACTCAAACGTTTCAACTGAGACGTTTACCGAGCGGTGCTACAAGCAGGATAGCCAAAAAATGTGCTGTTTGAGTCTACTGAGTCAGATTTTTCTTACCCAAGTGGACGTGTCATTTTCCACAAAACGACTTGTTAATCCCATTCAAAAAGACCCAAAAGTATGTTCGTGATTTCTGTTCTAGATCGATTGGTTTCGCTAAGAACAGTTTTTTTGTGGACAAGTCATCTCCGAACAGAGTTCGGAAGATATGGACAAATTCTGGCGTTGTGAATTGTTGCTTCAAAGATACTCGAGATTGCGCAATCAATTTGACCTCCAGAAAATGCTAATTTTACTCATCTAGACTGATTCACGCTGAGGGTTCGTGAAGACTGGCTGACTGATTTTGTGTCGTTTGTGACCGTTCGGAAAGTGAACAACAACACCTGGTCTATGGATGCGATGTAATTAGATAGATTGATCGTGTATGGGCTGTCGCGTCCATAGCTCGCGGTGACATTCAACAACTTGTTGCTAGCTTATAGTTTATGATATTTGACCACAACGTTTACAACTCCTAGGACTCAACGCTCGGCTCCTCGAACAACCCACAACTCTCTCCTGTTCGAATATAGTATGGAATGTTCCGCCTAAGCAACTGAAATGGCTCGATGAGCGGGTTTCATGACCTGCTCACGACTGAAGGAGAGCTTTACAGATTTCCTCCGAAGAGAATGAATTTCGTTTTTAGCGTTATCCCCATAATGCATACCAGCCGAAGAAATCACTTCGCAGTTCCGGAAAGCAGCTATCTTGGTTAGTTAGTCCTTCAGTCGCACATTGCTTTGTTTTGCATTTCAGTACTCTTCAGTACAATGATTCCTGATCCTTTATCCCCTTTTCGTTTAAGCGAAAGCTCCGAAAGCCCCCTTCTGGGTATGTGCTTTATGCTGGTGAAGTTCGAAAGCGTTTGTTGCAAGAACGTCGTGACGCACCATTTGGAGAGATCTCGCGTGAAGTGGGCCAAATGGTAGGTTTCCTTGCAGTATAGGGTCACTGCTTTTGGGCTGTCTTTTTCCACAGTTTCGGAAAATATCCTTTCGCTAGGTCAAAATGTTGTCCTGCTGCTCTTCAAATACTTACACGTTTCTTTTGAATACCTCGCTCGTCAGTCAACAAAGTCGAGAAACCCACGGTATAATTAATTGCTTCGCTGTAGCCAAAGACAACGGTAAACAGTCTCCCCCGCATTCGTTGGGCAGAACATTTGATCCCTTCTATTGACCCTATATATAGCTGGTGTTGACGTTTATTGTGTTCGGCTTGCAGACATAGTTGGACTCAGTTGATCAGGAACGCGGCAACTAAACATTGCTGAAAGACTACATTTCATGCATACAGTGCTCGTTGCTGAACGCTGATTTTCAGGACCTCACGAAAGGACAGCGGTTTCGGGTTATAGCTACGTAACAGCATTCAGAACGAGACTTGCGAATCTATTTGGTGACCCGTTTGCACTGGGAATTTGGAGACAGCTAATTCAGGTTCGGTTTTTGACTTCTGACCTCAGCTGACCTATAATTTGAAACATTTTTCCTCTATTCGTCTCTTTGGAACTGGTTCAAGATGCATGCTGAAATTGCCTACGTAAAACTTGAGACCCATGTACAGAAAATAGTAGAAGTAACGCTGAACTGGCAGTGTTCTGTTGATTTCTACATGCCATCTGATCAATGCATTGTCAACTAAATCATTTACTTCAACAGTGTTGTGCACACAGTGGAGGCCGATTTGCCTTGATCAGCAGGGCCTCACTTATTGCTAAAACCCTGGAGATTGTGTTCTGCAACGAAATGCGAAGTGAGTTCACGGTGTCAGTCTGATGGCTTGTGTCTAGCAGATATTTGGCTACCAATGATGCATGATTGCCAATTGACTTCGGAATTTCGGAAGTCGTATTGGTAAAACGTGGATCGCATATGTTGGGATGTGGTCCGTTGGATTTCCTTTTATCGTGCTAATTTTATCTTCTCCACAGCAGCAAAAAATTCGTAGACTACATGAGAAATAGGTAGGTTAGGCAGTCTACTTTCATGTTTGTGAAGAGCAGGTCCTCTGATGGCTGGTATCAGGCATAGCTAGGCTACCCCGTGATTTAAAACCGAACCAAGCTTGCACTGTGTGAGGTTGTTCAGGTGGTTGACTTTGAGTGCACCTTTTTCTCCTTATTGGTTGAATGAACTGGATGTGTTCGGGTTTCGGCTACCGTGTTTTTACTTCTTACTATGTGGAGTCCGCATGTTTTACTTCGAGGACTGAAGATAGCAAAAGTGCTGCAGAAATCACAGTCTATACCCTCTGTGAATTTTCTCCGTGTTCTGTCATGGATTCTGATTTCCACTTTTATGTCCTGAAACTGTTTTTGCAACTTCAAAAGAACTGTTAAAATGCATCGATAACAGATAAATCTGATGCGCTGCGTACGTGCTGTCGGAGGAAATCTCCTCCCCTAGTCTGGAGAGAAGAAGCGCACGGTACTGTGTGGTCATCTGAGTGCTAGCTGTATCTTCTGCCCTACATAGGTTGCCAACCGATCAACTTTGAACCACAATGCTAGATTATCCGTTTTGTCGCTTATCCTGCAGTTCTTTGAGGAGGAGAATCACCAAGAATGTTGACAAAACACTTGACCATTAGTGTTCAGTATTTTCAGTAGCGCCTGCTTCTTCACGCTACCAGTTCATCCCACCTTGCAGAAGAGGGTTTTGACCAACTCACCCTTGTGTGCTATTAGTAGGAAACCGGAAAGTTGTAAGTGTAGTCTGCTTCTTGCACGTTTTCAAAACACCCAACTTAGCAGAAACTCGCCGCTGCATGTGTTCACAAGGGCACTGAACAAAGACCACTCGTGGGGAACGGCTTAACGGGTTTTACTTGGGATAGGTTTTTCTTGTGGAGGGGGCACTTTTCATGATGATATACGTACCTCAACTTTCGATAGTAATGGTAATAATAACAATACAACGAAACCCTGAGGATCATTTGGTGACCACGATCCATACGGCCCGCGGTATGACGAATACACCTTTATGAAGACCACCTTTATTGTCGGCAGACATTGACACCGCGGTTAAAGGTAGGATAACCGCAATAGGAAGCTACCAGACTATCATTTTAGTGTGTGATCTCACGTGAACTCTTCCACATTCTGATTCACCACAGGCCTGAAAAGAAAGACTTTCTCGTGTTGACACGCCACTGATACAGTAGCGGGCTTCAGGCTGTACTACTGACGTACGCATCCAGTACACAAATGGACCCACAGGTAACAGGAGCAAATAGTGACGCAAACTAAGCCCACCAACATATATAAATAGCGTTGGATCAAGAAAAGATAGGTCCAACACTGTCTTAACGGAACAATTACCGAACCGTACATCAGTATCGGCTTCCTCATCATCCTCATCATCAATTACAACAACGCCGTACAACCGTATCGATTTGTTAAGATGAAGCCTTATAATGGTAAGAAGGAAGACTGACACGCGGAGTGGACCTGGAGATAGCCTGTCACTAATATCTGAGAGGTGCCTACACCCCCAACATTCGATCAGACAATCTGGACAGAAACTGACAGCTTGGACGCCGGTTAGCCGTCCTGTCTTTCAGTATCTCCAGCCAGGCACAGGAACGGTCACGTGTGATCCATGCTGGAAGTCGAACAGTGCTCAGACTTTCCGTAACATTCTTCATTCACTTTGGCTAAGTCATATTACGTTCGCATACAGTGAAGCTTTGTTTGTGCGCCCAACTACATTACAGGGCATGTCCGTAAAAGGGATGATATCACACCGCTTGGGGATTCGTAGGCCCAAGGACAAATCAGTAAGTGACGAAGCTTAGATATTACTGACCACCTAGCACATAGCACAGAGCAAAACATACCGCAGGTTTTCATGAAGGAAACTACTCACAATGTTCCTGAAAACTCTTCGACAGGTTTCGCTCTTCTTGGGCGCGGTCCCTGAGTTTCCGTCAACCTTATGTTCTACTTGAATCCAAATTATACGGATTTCGACAAATACTCATTCGCATATCAATTTAGTTTTCACGGGAGACTCAGCTGAATCTCTCGTTTAGGATATTCTTCAACCGCAGAGATTCAGCTGA
The DNA here is from genome assembly GCA_004794785.1 of Opisthorchis felineus. Taxonomy (NCBI): domain Eukaryota; kingdom Metazoa; phylum Platyhelminthes; class Trematoda; order Opisthorchiida; family Opisthorchiidae; genus Opisthorchis; species Opisthorchis felineus. The sequence goes on along the minus strand of SJOL01003146.1, from coordinate 131,951 downwards.
GTCTCCCGTAAAAACCAAATTGATGGTTCAAGTGGTTAGAGCGCGAATTTACTGACCGAAAGGTCCGTGGTTCGAACTCGACTTCCACTGTCTAGGCTTGGGCAACCTGGCAGTATCCCAGCCCTCGTGCTTCCTTCTGATGGCGTGGCAGTTAGGCACCGAAAAGGTGCCTAAGGTGTCGATTTTCTCTATAGTACTCTTCTTTTTCTGCTGCACTGGAGTAAACAACACCATCTTTTTTCGATTTAGCTGTGAGTGCTTTATTTCACGCTCAGAGTTTGCTAGCTACAGTCTTCATATTTCACTCCGGTTTTCGTTTGGCTCTCTATGTTCATTCATTGCCGCGTTCTAGTGGAGGCAAATGTCCACTGCACAGCGAGATTTATACGAGCGCAAGGCCAAATTGATTAAACGACGAATGGAGGAGGAACAGGAGCGTGCCCAGGCTCAGGAACAAGAACGTGCTCAGTTGCAATTACAACAGCAATTGGCTGCTGCAAAAGCCGCTATGCCGCAGGATTCGAAACAAAATATTCCTGTCGGCCAGCCCCGTACAATGCCTCCTCTAATTGGCTCCCCCGTTTCGATACCATCCCAAGGTGTTCCAGGGACTCCTGGCCCCGGTCTACCAACACCAGGTCATATCTCGGTTCCGGGTGTATCTGCCTCTGCTGCTCCAGGTGCTACTATGCAATTCTACCAAACCCCATCAGGACAGGTAATTCAAATTGTTCACACCCAGTCGGCTACAACAAATGCAGCTGTTCCTCCTGCAATCCAAAATCCTCACATCCCGGCTGCTACTGCCACTCCTACCTACAGTCAGCCTGGTTTTGGCCCTGTTTCAGCGCTGTCTTCTGCCTGTCAAGTACCAGCCGGAACTCATCATGTAGGCCACATTGTAAATTTTCTCACTATTTCACCAGAGGTCTTCCGATTTTTCTAAACGCATCTCTCCAGCGTTTCCGTTTTTACGGATACTTTTTTGCCTTCCGTTGTTCGGTAGCATCGTTGTTTTGACTCTGACTAGTTTACCGCAAATCTGCACGGTGCACAAACTCCAGTCGGACTCTATTTTTTATTGTCAGGCCACATTGTTTCCACGTACTAGCTGATCCGCACAACTTCCCATCCAATTTAGGTGGTTTACCAGCTACCTGGTCAACCGGGCACGATGGTTCCTGCAGTCTCAATCAGTTCTGCTGCGCCACAGACGGCGTACTATCACCCTTCTGTGCCTCACCCACACCAGCAACAGCGCATAATAGTAGCATCCACGGTTGGCTCAGTCACTCCCGGTGCCGTCACAGCTGTCGTCAGTTCCATAGCGGGCCATCTTCCAAACACCTCTTTTCCGGGTGTTCCGACAACTCCACATGGTACCCAAATACTCTTGACCACTCCAAACACAGGAGCCCATTCCTCATCTATGGGCTCCATTACAGCACAATCACTACAAGCTCCCGCGAACGTCTCCGTTATGAACCCAGTGTCGTGCGGCCCTCGAGCTTTACATCCACTGCCGTCCGGTGCCACTGTGGCGGAGTTCATGGGACAACAACAACAGCAATTTCACATGGTTCAGCAAGGTATGGTTCATGTAGCACTGCCTCTTTGGTTACCCTAGCCAATTGTTTCTCATATGCACTTGCTCCTTGTCTTACTTATGTTACGGACACTGCTGTCTTTCGTCGATTTCACAAGTATTGAATTGTTTGGCGTATCCTAACAGTAAGACAAAAATTCCTCGGTAGGAGGGTCTTTGGTGGTCCGTGCCATTGACTAGTGGCAAATCAACTTGTGGTATACTAATCGTCCAGTAGTATGTGAGTCTGCAAATCTCCCTTCGGTTTGACCTTCGCCGAACACAAGGTAGACACTGGGTCTTAATTTCTAACAAACCACCCCTATTCACCTGGTGAATTCATTCAGGTTATTTTTTGCTTTAACAGCCGGCGGTTCTCACCAGCAGGTGGTAACAAACACCATGACTGGCGCTTTGGCCGTCACTCCAACCCCAGGACACGTGAACCAAGCGATGGCTTCATTGCCTTCAAATGTACCTGGTGTCGGACACGTTGGTACTGGTCATCCGCCATCGCAACAACAGCATTTACGCCCACCCTCACCGATTTTTGTCTCAACGCCACCGCGAACTTCCCGTGTATTGCATTCTGAGATTTATCAACGGTAAGTTCACCCACTCCTGATGGAATTAATTGCGGCTTTGCTGCAAACGAGGTTATTGCTTCGAATTCTGTCGGCATATCTCACGCATTGGATACTTCGACGAGGCAAAGCTTTGATATGTGCTTTTCTTGATCGATTCGTGTACTGTGCAATACAGAAGCATTTATTTCCTGACGCACTCAACTGGCCTTGATAAACAGTGGTAATACTGAAAGTTGCGAGCCTCTCTTCATTTAGTAGCTACTGTGCGTTAACCAATCAAAAAGGCTTAAGTCCCGTTCACTAGCTGGAAACAAGTCGGTCGTGCAATTTCTGAAGTTTTTTTCTGGTATCAGTGTTATCGTATGTCTTGTGTAAACTTTTTGGATGGTGCAACATGTTTCTTGTATTTTGAAGTCTACTTGATTCACCAAAGATGCTGTAACAACATTTCTTTTGTCAGTTACATAAACCGTCTGAGGAAAAATGCGCAAGGTGGCTTGAGTGATTGGCGTAATCAACTATCCGTGTCCGCCGATACAGCGCCCAACTTGTCTTCGAATGCCATGAATCAACTGGCAGGCAACTTCTTGGCCAATCCCCAAAATCATGCACATCATGCCAGTGTGACGGAAGCTGTGTGGAGTTTACGTGACCATCTTCTAGAAGATGCTCTAAAAATTCGTTTACGCTGTCTCTCCTCTGTTGAATGTTTGTGAATTTGCTCCCAACTTCATTTGTGGTTCACACGGCATTGTTTCATCACTGTATCCTTATATACGCTCTCCTACGTGTTGTTAACTTCGTGTTGTACGCAGCATTTAATCTAATAGTAAAACTCGGTAATTCTAACCGTTGTGTTCAAGCATTGGTTCAAGCATTCTCACTACGGTTGTGTGAAGCCTGTGTCGCAAAGTGTAAGGCGATTGCATCCAGCCTATCCAAATCAATGTCGAATTCTATATTAAAACATCTGACCGAGCCAGGTCTGACAATTCATCATCAATCCGTTTGTCGAAAAGCTGAACAGCCAAACACTTCATTGTGTCCGAGTAAAGTTTTCAATGGAGGCTTTGTCCTTTAAGTGAAATTAGCCTATGCTGAAAGTCCTAGAAGCACTCTACAGCCTTTTCATCCTTATTGGGAATCATGACACTTGACTGTGCTCTCCACGACTGACTTCAACTGCGCTACCGAACCCAATCTCCAAATTCGGTTTCAGACATCATAATGGTACATCTTCAGCTCGTAGTTTGATCTTCAGTGCATTCACTCTTGATGGGCCTCCGAGCAGTTTTCAAGTGCCTCGCTGGTTATGACCGAGCAAAACCAGAGGTTCCTGATTACCGTTTAGTACAGCCCGACCATAAAGTACCCTCCTCAATTTTCAAAACACTGGATAATCTGACTGAAGTGGTAGTATATCATATGATATAACGGGTGATACTTGGCGTCAGTGGCGTTTCCTCCTGTTGCATTCTGTCGGGGTCGTCCGGTTGAGTGTTTGGTGTGGGTTCTTCAACATTTGTGGCTACCTAGTATCAAACTCGTTCCTTTCATTACATGGTCCTCTTTAGTAGTTCAGTGATGGAACACCAACGCTCAGCACCATTGTTGCTGTCAGTGAACGTGATTCCGCTTAACCTTGATTGGAGATCATAATTTACATCCTTGTTCGAAGATTGTTCCTCGGCCAGAAATGACGTCGCAGACCTCTGTAACATCTACGATAACGATGCCGCCGGACATCAAGTCTTATCGGAAACTTATGCACTTGAGATATAGCCGTCGCATACCTGAGTTCCAAGTGGACATTTCAGCGCAACTCTGGAGTAATATTTGACACGGTGTTCTTGGTTGCAAAATCCCCAGTGCTAAACTCCAAGTGTTCCCCGAGTGCGTGGAGAAATTAAATTTTTTTGCGACCGGGGCGTTATGCTTAACCTTTAACACAATGTATAACCAAGTAGGTATGAGATAATTACAATGATGTGAATTAAGCTCCGATAGAAATGAGGGTGGCATCCATTTGGAGAACAAAACATTTCATTTATTGAAAGTGCAATCTCTCTGACGAGGAATGCCAGCTAATGTCAAAATATCTTCCTGACGGGGTATTTGTCTGGCTAGTTGGTTCCCTTCTGCAGACAAAATTCAGGTGCTTCCAACATCTATCCAATACTCCTGTTAGACCATGGTGAAATCTTCGCCCGCCTGGAGTGTTTGTGCTGGCTTTTCAGGACCTTCGAGCGTCAACACAGCGTTGGATCCTGTCATTTGATCTGTTACGGACGAGAAAATTTGTCCCGGTCATCCGATTTCAATATGTTAGGCTTGTGAAGACCACCTATTTTGATGCTTCCAGAAAAATGACTCACGCTGAAAGCCCGAAAATGTCAAGTTACTATATTTTCAGGGACATCGTCCTCAGTTCATGTAGGAAGTACATACTGTTGTTCATTCCTGTCCAGGAATAGGCAACTTGACGGTATCTCAGCCCTCATGCCTTCAGGTTGCTTGCTGTCTATGAACCGAGAGGATATTACAACTGAAGGATTAATTTTTTTGCCATCCATCCACTGAACTCTTCCATGGGTTGTTTGGTGTGGTAGTGCCTCCTGCATTTCAGCGTGCTGGTCACTGATCAGTTGTAGGCCAATAGAAGAACAATCGTATCTAGGATTCAAAATTTTTTGTATTCTCTCGGGAAGCTTCTTTTCAGTAGAGGATAGTGCCTTGCCTCTGGAGTTTTCTCTTCAGATTACTCCTGTAAAATACATAACACAAGAAGATTGACCACCACGAACTTCGCCCCACTGATCATATCCAGTCCGGTAATCGATTTATCCGCAAAGGTGTGCTGATTTTGTTGCTATTTCTAAGCAAGTTATTTTGGCTGAGCGATTCTACACATTCCTCGAGCCGAAGGACACTTTCAGAATTCCACTAAACCGCACACAAAGAAATCCACTGGCAGTACAGTACCAAAAACTGGCCTTCGGAACATATCATTTAAGGTGGTAAACCGTGTGACCCGGCACAACTCGGAGGTAGTACGTCAGGGTATACTGGCTGCTGCCAGTGTTATCAAACTTCGTCGGCCTAAACTTTGGTCTCAAACACCTTGACTTCTGCAGCCCAAACCGCCCCATATAAAAGAGTCTTAAACAACCAGCCCCACGGTCCTCTCAGGCTGCCACCCACGTATCAACCTTGGTGCCGCGACAGAAGCGTGTGTGTATCTGGACAAAACGTTATCTCTGACGAACATACTACCTGCGAAGAACCTGAATTTTCCAATCCGAAAGATTACGATCAAGACCACCACTAAACTATAAACATCCACACGCTCATTCAAGGTGTGGCGGATGTGATGAACATGACTGACACTATTCATCGCCATATCCATTATTCTCTTGTTTTAATATTCCAATTGCTGTACACGCGCCTCAGTTCGAATACATACGTGTTACGCCGTGCTGAATTCTGAATTTCTAGTTCGTTTGCTTATACCGATATACGTGCCGAACTCAGTTACTACATTTTAGCGTCACTGTTGGAACAGTTCGTCATGCCTACCGAAATGGAACCACTGAATGATAATTCAACTGCTCGAGACGCTGAGGATTATTTGGAACGGTTTGACATATGGCGTCTTGCTAAATCGGATACAGCTGACAAGAAACTCACGGCGTATTTCTCCATTTTGTTGGCAAGGAGGCGTAAACATTGATCAAGAACTTAGTATATCCTGAATCTCCTATCGATATTTCTTATGATGCATTGAAGAAAACAGTTCTGCAACACTTCAAACCGACCAACGTCGTGGCAGCCGAAAGAGCTAGGTTCAGCATGTTGATCCTCTCCCATTCTTAATCGGTTCGTGATTTTGTATCGCACTTACAGAAACAGACAGCCAAATGTGACTACGGTGCCCAACTAGAAGACCAACAGTGTGATAGACTCATTGCCGGTATTCAGTTGCCCGAATTACAACAGGAGCTGCTGCACTGTCCAGGTCAACACATTCCAAGCTATTTGGAAAATATATGTGAGCAGTATGAAGATGTGAAGCAGGTAACGAAGACTGACGAAGCAGTGGTGCTAAATTATTTTTAAAGAAATAATTCAAGGATGCAGAGGGACAACAAATTCAAACCTCGAACGAATTTTCGCGCTTCAACTTCATCACTAGAAGCGCACCCAAATTGTTTTCGTTGAAGCTATAGGGTTTTCGAAGTTGTGGCTTTTACGGTGAGTTAGTCTAATCCATTTGTACCTTCCGGTGACATTTTGCTCATCGCATTTTGTTTAAGTGAGCGAAATTTCAAGGTCACGGATCATCACCGATTCGCGTTTTGTTACCGGTTCACGAGAGGTGAAACGCGAAATCGCCCTTTAGCATATTTTGACGTTCTTTAAGAATGCAATGACACCTATATAATTTCCACTTCAAATCCTACCTAGGAAAATCGTTCATTGACGTTTGCTTGCTTTATTCTTCTCAGATTTAACAAATGAGATGGTTTCGTTCCGTTAACTTCGTTACAACATATTTTCCTACGAAGCCCAGCTTATATTAAGTACAACATTGTCAGACAACAGCATGAATTGTGCAGCGTACATGGGAGAGTCATCTCTGTGGATGGTTCCCTTTCCCAAATACGGCGTTAGCAGATAACTGTAGGTAGGGAATCTGATCACTATTCTTTTGCCGGCCTCTACTAATTCTTCTCTATTATTTATTTTCTCCAGATGTGTCTGTTGCATACAAATTCCATGCCTCCGTATTTTTGTTTCCATTGCTGTAAACGCAGATATACATCCGAAACATCGGCTTCACATTTCCTGAGAACGCAAGCGTCGCGGCAACTACGGCAGCCAAACCTTGCGTTGAAGGCAGGCTTGCGTAGTTGTCAACATGACAGTGCTGACAAGGCTTCACTTATGCTTCAGTTTAAGCATGTTACCCGTAAAGGGCAAGCTGGGTCCATACTGTTCGTAATTCCAGCCAGTTTGAGCAGGCTGTAATGCATTAACTAGAGGGAATTGCAAGACAGCTAAGCTCCGTTGACTTCGGCTGTTTGTATTATACATCTCGTGGGTCCTGACGTTTCAGTTAAGTAGTAGGCCGTTGTTTTACGTGTAGTGTGCACGAGGGACAGCAATTTTTCGAAGGTAGGGGCTCGCGACAATCCCTACGGACGGAAGACAGAGACAAGGCTTATGAGCCGAAGCCCGCTAAGCAGGGTTATACATCACCAATGCTTACCCACAAATCAACCAAAATACCAAGCACCATGTACTATATACGCCAACAACTGCTCCTCCATCTGGGTCGTGTTCAAATGAATGGTACATCACAGTTTTTCTCACGCAGAACTTTGCGGTAAGAGGCTGATTCATCTGATTCTACAAGAATAAGGAATGGACGAAGGTATCTGGCATAACAGCAGACACCAGTGTTGATCCATTTTGCTGCGGAGGGTGCACTGATAGCGCCGTCATTATCCACCGGATTTAGAGTGGTCAATACGGGTTCCCTTACCTAGTGGAATCAAATCGCATTTTGAAAGACATTGGAATTGTGTATTTTGGGCCGCCGAACAAAATACACGCATCCACTTGGTGTTCATGATCCAGTGGATGGTTTATATACCAGTTACTGATGACGACTGAAAATCGTTAAAACCGGAGCAAAAACCGCTAACTTTGTGTTGGTCAGAGTACACACATTTTTAGCGAGTTTAAGCTGATTAATTACCGTCAATTTGACAGATACTGGCATTTACAACCAAGGTAATTGACGGCATTGTTAGAAAGCAGGCTATGCCAAACGGCTGAAACTAAGAAAGTCTCTGCAACAAATACACCATGAAACCAGATATCCAAGTAAAGTTTCAGCAACCACTACTCCAAGATGATTTCCTGCTGCTTTCAACAGGGTATAACATAATGCTTCACTCAGCCGGGCCCTAAGATTTGAATGTTCCCGCTCTTGGGATTTCAGACAAGCAGAATGGAGATGACGCCGCAGGAAGCTTGATTGCCATGCTGAGCAATGGCAGCCATAAAAACGAATTCCGCGACCAAAGAAGACCTTGAGTACGCTTAAAAATTTGTTAACAAAACGGCAAAGCTCCGGGGCGATTTTCAGGTCTGAGATAAATTCCGTCAAATGCTGAAAATTTACGTAAAACTCTCTTTGGTTCAAAATAAATTTTCAGATAAATTTTGGGTTTGCGTTTAAGGATTGACTGCTCACTAGAAGTAAACCGAAATTGATTTCGCCGAAACTTAGGGGTCTCCAGAATTGCAAATTTTAAGGGGCGTTAGTCCAATTCGGTTGAACGGCTCAGTGGTACGTTGCTTATTGCATTTTGTTTAACTGCGCAAACTTTCAAGTCGCCCATCACCGCCAATTCGCATGTGATTGCCAGTTTACGAGGTAGCATGACATCAAACCTTAGCATATTTTAACGTTCCCTGCTGTTCCTTAGACAAAAAATATCATCTAAGGAATATCCGATACAAATTCCACCTAAGTGAATAGGGGAACAAGGGTTGTATGCGCTGTGCGCGTCAGGCGTAAAATTATAGACGAGTTTGTTCAGCGAATTTCGTGGAAATCGCCTTGTGTTCAGTGTAATAATAGAAGATAGCTTGATGCATCCTGCAATTGTGATGCAAGTATGCACCGATGTGGATGATCCCCACGCTTGGAAATGCGCCAGTCGGTAGATAGCACAGCGTTTTGGAATATCTGCATGGGAATTGCCAACACAACGATACCTTTTACGTTGGAAATGATAAACCCCATAGGCTGGAACGTGTCCTAAACGCAACGCCATTCTCAGACAATAAGGTCAAACATTGCTTCTCGTCATGATAGCCATTTTCGTTTACCTTGGCTACTTATCGAATCCGCTAGACCGTAGCTGTGCGCGACGCTGGCTATGTGTGTGGTAGCCCAATCCTCTAAGTCAACTGAGCGGTCGATGTACTCTCATTACCCATAATCCATCACCATGATTTGCTTTGCCTGCCCATCTACATTTGTCTTATTTGAATGGGCTTTTCGGTAGCTACTCATCCCTGAAGGTCCACAAACTCTTTCCGTACCTTGTCTGCCCCCGTCTCCGATGAAGCATAGAACTACATGGTTGACATTTATCCATTCAACTGCTTGCTCTCCTCCAATAAGACTTTCCCAGTCCATGTTGAGCATCATATTCCACTTTTTGCAGTAGAGGACTTGGCTACTGGAATAGTGCCACGCCTGTATTCATTAAAACGCATGCAATCTGGTCCGCACGTATGCAAATGGGCTATGAGTATTTCGTTGGGCCACACTGGGAAGCCGCCTCCCGATGAGGGCGCGATTAGGCCATAATTAAGTGTATCCCTTGTAAGAAGAACCCCGAAATAACCGTTGTGTGACGGCGACGGTTTTTGGAATTTTTTGCTGACCAGAGATAGCGGCAAGATAAACCTACAAACGGGTTATCGGTAGCGGTTTTCTGCATGATTGCTAAATTTTGCTAAACATTCGCCAAAATCCATATGATCATCTTCCCTCGCCAACCATGAAAAAAACATGGGGATTAACACCGTGAATAAATCCAAACCTTTCGACAAATTAGTTTGTGGGGACATCCTTGTCCTACATGTGAAGGTTTAGAGGCAATGATGCGCCAGGTGTAACACACCATGGCATTCAGTTACAATGCTAAACCACAGTGTGGTTGTCGAACTACACCGCAATCGCGACCTGTTATACGGAAGGCTGCACACAACTGGGAGCTTATGCCTGGACGTGGTGATCGTTGTATACATACCAGACTGGTGACCTTGAAGATTCCGTGCCGTCCCTTATGAAAATCGGCCATGGAAATGACGAAAAATTGCAGCACAGCTGATAGTATCTCCAAAAATACAAACAGACGTGCAGTTACCCGACAGCTAACTTCGGTGCTGTATGAAACGATGTCGCGTTGTCGATCGCAGACATCTGTCCACATGCGCACATGGGTATTAACCAGGTCGTTAAGGCTAAAAATACCTTCACATTTAGCGTAAAACGTGCTGGACTCTAACTTCTTGGCTATTCTAACTGTCCTTGGACCGCTCTAACTATCAGTCTGTTTTCTTCCCATGGTGCTGAGTTGAGGTCTAAAACTATCGGCACCCGACCCGCCCCAACAAGTTTGAACGCAGCCTTTTCACATTATTCAAATACGATGAGACCGCCTACTTCCATCCAACTATACTGCTCCAGCCTGACTGACCGTGGTTAGCCAGCCTTATTTTCACTCCTTGGTCAAAGTCGCCACCACGACTCCTCACAGTCGTCCCACCTTCGAAACGATTATCATTACCGGTGCGAAAATGTATCAGTAATGATGACTCCATCATCCCAAGGTCGAGTATTCTATCGGTGGCAACTTTGCGCCATCGCCATGATGCCCGCTGCGCTCATTTTTAGAAGTTTTGTTAACTCCAACTTCGTTGTGCCACTATTCGCGTCAACCGCCGCTCACCAGAAAAAATCTAATACTGACTTCGCAAAAATAATGTGGTTTTTAAGGGGGCGATTTCTCACTGAGTTACCTTAGACACACTGCGCGTTTGAGTAATATGTTGCTCTTAGGTGCTTGCTTAATTAGGTGAATTTTTAATATCACCAAACACCGTCAATTCCTCTGGGACTACGGGCTTACCAAAAAAGCATGAATCCAAAAATTGCAATGTTTGACGCTCCGTTGCGCTCCCAAGAGCACGAATAGACTTCACGTAAGTTTCTGCGGTAATTCTACTCGGGTGGACACGTGAATAGCTGCTGGATCTGTTTGATACGTCAGATCTAAGAGATTAGTTTAACTGTTTCACAGGGGCCCGCCACAATGGTGCCTTGCTAAGCTTGTCTTGCGTTGAGTATGGCATTTGAAGATATCGTGATGCCCTGCAGCCATCTCTATGAATATTTTCAACGTGTTTCTCACCTTCTAGAGGAACAGCGATTCTAACTTTCATAGGCCAATGTGTCTGAGAAATTGCGAAAAGCGTGCAGAACACAGCTCTCTTCCGAATTACTTGCCGGTCATAGTGTTAATTGCTGTGCATTCCATACTTGTACGTGAGTCCAACTCCATGCCGGGTAACCTTATGAATGGCGTGTTCCAGGCTACAGGAGTGGTGCAGACGCCTTTGCAGAAGCCATTTGGTGTTCTTCAGGCAGTCATTGGTCAGGATTCCAAAATGCGCCAACTCTTGATGCACATGCCCTCGGAAAGAGACTGGACCTTACCGTGGTGTGGCAGTTTTCGTACGTCGGTGACCCATTGAGCTATACTGCGAGGTGTCCTCGCGACACTCACAAAGTCTCTCATACCAGGTTGATCAATGGGTAGAGGTCGGACGGACACATTCTCCTGCCCCCCCGGGTTTGGGTTGGAACATGTGTGGCGACGTGTTCCGTGAAACTGGTAATGTACTTGCATTTCCAGCCCAACACCGCTGCCTTGCGGTTAGGCTTTTGAGCCAAAGGCTTTAGTTGAGGACCCTAATCGCCCTCCTGTCTAGGCGTGGGCGCTCTGACAGTATCTCAGCCCTCGTACAGCCATGACGTTTACAGTGAACAATACTCTCATGCCACATCGGCCCTCGCGTGATGCCATCAGCCGGGTCGCCTCACTTGCTGCATACACCAGGGCGGGTAAGCGAAAACATGCTACTGTTGACGCCTCTCTTCTTATCTTTTCACGTTTTCCGTCTTCCATCACCCGCACCCAAATTTGAATACTTTCTCCTCAGGTCCCAGCTCTAGGACTGGCAATTTTGCTCGCTCTGCATCACACTCAGCTGCAGCTTCTGTACGCCCGAGTTCAGTCACAACCCTAAACACTTCAGACCCCGAAAGCCTGTCTACTTAGCCGCCTTTAATTTCGCACGCTGAAGCAAGCAATAAAAATTTTTATTCCCATCTAGTGGGTAGCATACCTTCAGGCATGATCATGAAGCTACAGTCAGAATAAGTGCATGACTGGTAGAGTTTGTGGGTACCGGGAATTCCGTGGAAAAGGGACGTCGAAATAAACAGTGGGCATCACCCGAAGTAAACTTGGTCACGCCCGAGGCGGCATGGGTAGAGACCCGAAATTACAAGGGCTCATTCTTTCTTGTGGGGAACATATCAGATGAGACAGGATACTATCGTTAAGATTTGAAATTGGCGGGCGAAAACAACACAGAAGACTCTTGCTTGTACGCTGGATTCCCTCTGCATTGACGTATGTTGTATGTCAGAAACAAGGATTCAGGACGCAAGTACTGTGATCGAACTGACTTCCCCTCGCTCTCTTCCAGATTTCGGGCTGCGCACATCTAGCTTAGCCATTGAGGAGCTAGTGAACCCAGAAGTCAAACGATACTATGAGAACCTGCTTTACGAATACTTGCCGAAAGGTACGGTGTCGGATATGAACGGCCACTCGGAAAAAATATCCAAATCGCTACTCCAAGCCGGAAAGTCTGTTTGCGGTACAACCCAGCAAACCTCATCCAAACATTGGATCTCTGATAGGACCATGTCTTTGCTGGAGATCCGGCGGCAGATCCCTCCCGGCCGCAATAACAACTCCACCGGACGCATCATCCGACGCCAGGTGAATCTGAGTGTCCGAGCAGACCGAGAAGCTTGGTGGACCCGAAAGGCCGAAGAAATGGAGAATGCAAAGAACGCCGGAAACGTCTGCAACGCCACATGTACAGACGACCCACAATCTTGGGATTCCTTGACTTCAAGAGTGCTTTCGATTCTGTCGATCGGTCAATGCTGTTAACTACACCTGCTAAACAGCGCATGTCCCGGAAGTTTGTGAACATAATTTGATCCCTGTATTTGCACACTTCTCGGCTGGTGGGCGTGTATGGTGAGCTCTCCAAAAGCTTCCCGACAAAAAGTGATGTCCACTCTCTCCATTCTTACTCAACTTCATCATTGATGAAATAATGAGGCGAACGCTGGAGGGTCGTCAAAACCCCGGTGTTCAAATTGTTGCTGGTGAGAGTCTTGTCGATCCGGAGTACGCAGATGACATTGCCCTCATCTTTGAAGACCAAAACGAAGCACAAGCCCTGTTGAATAGACTGACCACCATCATACCATCTTTTGGCATGCGCCTTGCACTTTCAAAGTGCAAAGTCATGCTTCATAACGTGCAGTCTCCGAACATATCCCTTACAATTCAAGGAGAATCACTGGAGATTGTGGAAAATTTTACATACCTCGGTAGTTGTATTAGCTCTGACGGAAGTGTGTCTGATGAAGTCAGTGCAAGAATCTCAAAGGCTCGAATCACGTTTGCTAATTTGCGTCACTTGTGGCGTCAAGAGGGCATCTCACGAGATCTTAAGGGTCGTGTGTATCAGGCTACAGTAAGGGCTATGTATGGGTGTGAGACATGGCCTCTGCGGACAGATGATGTGAGGCGTCTTCAGGTTTTCGACCACCGATGCCTCAGAAGCGTGGCTGGTTTTGGATGGCGTCAGCGTGTTAGTAACGAGGTGATTAGAAAACGGGTATTTGGTATTGCTGCAGGTACTTCAATCGGGGAAAACATCCAGCACCACCGACTACGATGGCTCGGTCATGTGCTACGCATGCCGAAACACCGTCTACCGAGACGAGTGTTGTTCTCCGTGCCTCCTTCAAAATGGCGCAAACCGCGAGGTGGACAACGTATGACTTGGCAGAAGGGCATGAAAGAGATCACGAAGAGTTTGGGTGTTGTTGGTGTTGTACACCTTCCAGGATGGGGCCCCCGTGACCCCGCCTGTGCTTGGCTGGAAACGTTGCATGAAATGGCGGCTAATTGATGTCAGTGGCGTTCATGCAGTCAGTTTCTTTCTAGGTTGTCTGATTGAGTGTTTTGGAGGCGTAGGTACCTCAGAATGCTTGACATAGGCCAGCACTAGGTCCCCTTCCTCACCCACTCTTTTTCTCTTCTTTTCACTCTAGGGCTTCTAACACAATTATATATATGCATATATAACTAGACGAACCTTATGGTTGTACGGCAGTGAAGCATCAGTGTCAACACTGATGTTGCTGTCTGATGATGATGATGATGCGCATGAAAGGTGCACCTGCGAATGATGTACGGCCACTGGGCATTTAGATATGAAACAAAACCAGGGTCGGTTCTTCACAGGATTTCCAAATTATGGCAAGATCCATGTTATTACCTGGAGAACAGTTACTTACTTCGTCGCGTCGTCAAAGCTGGTCATGCGGGGGAAAATATGTCGGCTGCGGTTTTAAGTAGCCTGAAAAATTACATGTCCATGGTATGTACGTGCTTCACAATTGCTTGATGTGAGAACATGGCAGAGGTTTTGTCGCACGTAAAGAAAGCTTTGGCAGGCCGCGTCTTTGATATCATCCGATCCATCACGAACTTCTTGATATAGTCCTGCCCACCCATCCGGAGTTTTGCAAAAAGCACTTCATCTTCCTAAGTAAGAAGGTGAACATAGACCTACTTAACAATTGAGGTTGACAGCCGGGTAGTGGTTGCAGAAATCTTGGATGGTCAGCAACTCCCAAAATTCGCCTGCAACTCCTTGCCGCACCTTCGATAAAGGAGTCCCATATTTTGTTAAAGCGATACATTCCCTTAGTTCGTCTCATGTCACGCACTGACTCACTGGAAGCTTACCAAAAAGAAGTCTGCCTGTTGGGCAGACGTGGTCCAGGTGCTAGGAGGTCAGGATCAGATCACGATTGGCAAAGGCGGAAACTACCCGGGGACTCGGTACGGCGCGTGTGTCTGCATTAAAAGTTCATAAACATACTGGCTGTAACGACCTCATCGCTACAGGCAGATCAAACTGAGCCACGCTGAGCCAATAAAAACACGAATTCAGCGCCAAACTAGACCTTGCGAACGTGTAAACAAAATTTCTGAAAACTGGGCAACACATTGAAGAGTATAAGGTTTCCGATATGTCCTGACAAGCGCGAATATTTTTGTTGAGTTTTCTTCGTTCAGGCTGTTTTCTGACAAATTTTGGCTGCGAGTCCACGAACCATGGCGAAGATTATATTTCCTGTATTTCTTGGCTTGCGTGATCGGCATCTGCTACGCCTTGTCTCGTTGTTATACTACGCCCGTGTCGTGCTGCGTGAATTTCACATAAATTGTTAAACGGCTGTATTGAACGTAAACCCATGGGTAATGGAAGGAAGGTCCGAACTAGTGATTGAGGAAGAATGAATTTTCGCCCCCAAAACCTTGACCCCGGCACCATTCACGAGGAAAAGAGTTCATGAGAACGCTAATCAGGACAGCGAGGCTTGCAACTCTCAGCAGTCCCGAAACTAATCTGGTGGCATTCTACCCTCGGGCGGGGTGTGGGCCTTGTGTTGGCTATAGGTAAGAGAATCATGGGTGTTTTCATACAAAAGACTTTGTACCATACTGCTCCCCCATCGTCTTCTGAAACAAATGAAACAGTGTGCACAGGGGCGTAGATCGCTTGATCTTCACTAAGCTATGCATGTCGGACCGACCGCCAGCGAATTAGCTCCTTACAGGATTGTATACAACCTGTACATATGTTTCCAATGTCGCCTGTTGCGTCAGTGTTCACAACCTCCGAGAGATTATCTGATACCTGGAAAAGTGGAGGTGGGTAAACTGACTGGTGCCATCCATCGTGGCGATGGCACAAACACAAACACGCAGTCGTATCGGCAACGAATGCATGTCATCAGAAAGAGTTAGGGGTTTGCAAATACGACCCATTGGGTAGGGGTGAAAAGCTACGCCACATGGCCTTAGTAGTTGTAAGCCTCCTACCAAATTGGTCTGATGCAAACTGTTTGCCATTCGAATAAGGGCAGAAAAGTTCAGTGAGTCCTCCGTCAACCGCCCGTTTATTACCAACTGGTCGCATAAATGTTAGGTGCGTTTATGTTTGTAAAGTAAGTGACGGAAGGTAACCAGCAGATTAGGTTGCAGTCCATGCAAAAAGTAAAGTTATGGCCCTCCGTCAAAAACGGTGAAGCCTCTGTCCTTTTCCCTCCTCCTTAAGATAAGAAACCCGAAGCTATCTCTTAAATTTATAACGTACCAGACCTAGACTCCGGCCCTTCCACTTCTTACTGGTGGGCAAACCGATTAACTTATTAACCTGTTCCAAAATTTCGCCCATGGAATAAATCGGCTAGAGGTGTTGATGCTTTGGGCTAGAACTTTCAAAACTGTTGAGTTATGAAGACCCGTGTAGCTTAGTGTTAGGTGCTGGACAGTGTGGAAGGGAGAATTACTTTTAGGACATTTCTCCGATAGATATATGGATCTTGCACAGGAACAGAGCCATTTCTCAGGTGCGCAGACGACCACAGTCTTGAATTAAATCACCTCATATCGTATGTTGCCAGGGAACACAATGGATTGATGTGCTTTCATTGATCTACAAAAACTGATACTCTTGGCATACCTTACCTTATATTGTCCTAGGTTCTAACCTGGATTTCCAGTCGAGCGCACTTTCCGTTTTTTGACCGCGGTTTTTGAACATTCGGGCCGTTCTTTGTTTTTTTGCTCCCCATATCGTTGAGATTCTGCCTTCTGCGCGTAGTTCGAGGGGGGAAGCTGTTACGAGGGCCTGAGCGGAGCCCGAAAACTTGTAATTCAAGTGGTTAGCTGCATGGATGCAGTTGTTTGCCAGGATCCTACTGAGAGACCCACTCGATTGCGTTATGAGCGGGTTAGTTCCTTTGCACGATGTATGTTACCTTCTAGGACGCCATACTTGCTATCAAAGAACATGCTTTGGTTACGGACCTCAATGTTGACGATACAGTGTTTCGTGTAAACACAGTTGCCCAAAGAAGCGGTCGTGGGAAATCCAAGTGCACCCAATCAAAAACCCAATGCGGTGGGTTCTTTAATGTTTGCTTATGTCATTTCAACAGATCGATCTCGCGACACAGGGACCATCGTTTTGGGTCCGCAGAAACGCACCTGGAATACGGGCTGCCATGTTTCTTACCCTACGGGCCGTGACACCAATGACACTGGTTTCACTCGAGCCGGAAAGTTGTCAGACTATCGTGGTAAGGAGAGGCAACTGGGCCGAAATCCGGGAGACTTCAAGCATGACTTCCGTGGTGCGGGTCGTGATCGTGGCGGCCTCAGAAGGAACGAAGGTCAATCCTCCCGAGGCCGGTTCCATGACCGCCACGGAGGACAACGGTCGGGTCATTTTGCAGAAGAACCCGAATGGTTTTCTGAAGGTCCGACTACGGTTACGGAAACCATAGAGCTGGGGCGTGTGTTGGAAGATGAAGATGGCGATAGCTCAGTAACTTTTGCAAGGAAGCTGGCAACGCCACCTATTTCCCTTACTGATGGGTGCGATAGAGAGACCGATGATGTTTCAGCCCTCCAAAACACAAATCCCAATATGAGCCAAACTGGTTCCGCTCGGTCACCTCAATCGCAACTACAAGACAGTCCACAATCTTCCCCTAGTGGGGAGACACCTGGAAGCCGTTTTCGGTACTTGTTTCCAAAGCCGGACGTCAATTCTGACAAGAAAACAAGTAACGTTACACTTTCTTCTTACACTCGTTATAGGTGCGATCAACGACCAGTTGCTGGGTCTACTCAAGGGTGCCTCGGGACAGTCTGTTTCAAGCCCAGAGAAGCACAACGGTATTTTGATTCGACCTGAATCTAACCCAAATTCAGTACTTCAGGTGGAGAACAAGCTGCGTTCCCTTTTATTGGGCCATAATCTCCCTCGATCAACTGATCCCTTTCAACACAAATCAGGACAGCGAGAAGCTGCGACCGCTGGCAATAGTTACACTACTGGTCCAAAACCAAAAATCTTGACGGTGGAGGAGATCGAGGCGCAGTTGAATCTGTCGACCAAACCACCAGTCTCTGTACCAATGACGAATTCACCGCACACGGAAATCGAAAGACCCACTGAACAGCCTTCGACGCTTATTCAAACACGTACATCCAATGTTACCACCGTTCCTTCTACGTCCACCTCTAACTTGGCTCCAGTTTTACATTCTTTGGCTGTTCAGCAACCCCATCAAGGCATGTGCACAAAGCAACTGCAGTTGCGTAACCCCCTAGTCCCGTTTGGAATATTGTCCAATCCAATGGTTCGCTTGCCTTCTGCGGTAAGTGTTATCTGGTACCTCAGGTAGACTTGTCGCATATTTCATAACGATACTCTAGTGCTTGTCCATCTGATTATCCTTCCAGACGTACAGATGGCTCCGGGCAATGGTTTGTGCTGGTTCCAGTTTGTTTTTGTTTGCTCGGTTGCAGGTTGGCTCTGCATTTTTGGTTTTCTTGCGCAATATCATTTCCGAATCCCTTAGTTCTTCTAGCTCCGTACCCTGTCCCTACCCACCAACACCACGGCTTTATTGCCTGGCAACGCCCCGCTCTTTTGGGCTATCGGTCTCAGGAAGTTCGATTTTGCCAGCCACTCTGAGAATCCATACAGCTAGTTAATGTTTTGTGCACAGCAAACGTGCTGTGCTTCTTGAGGTTGAAAAATGGACCCCCATCCATGCTATCCACAAGGTCGATGGTCTCGACGGTTTCGTTCTTCATGCTCCTCTGGTAGCCCTGGCCCCCGAATCTTCAATCGTATATCCCACGTGCACACCAGATGCATGTGTGTTTCAACAAACTTCCATTTGTTAATTAATTCGAATTCGAAAGGGAGTTCAATTTCTCATGGATCTCGTCTATGATCTTCAGCCGCATGTGCTGTACAGCCACGGGCTCATGTTTCGACTGGAACGCTCTTCAAGTTATCGATGGGTGGAAACATGCGAATTCTGACTCCTTACATTTTTCATCACATCATACGATTACTGCTTGCTCTTCCGCAGATAGCTGTAGGGACGTCAGCTAGACACCAATGGAAGTGACCGATTGCACGCCACCTCCCCCCGTCTGCCACTTTGAGTTCAACAATCGAATCCCGTTTTTTACTGCGCCTTCGGTGTTTAAACCCTTGAGGAGACTGGCCAAGTTGCTCTTGTGTACATTGGTGCTACTTTGTCGGTAGACGTTACCGCGTTTGCAACCCAGACACTCGGAGTATATCAGTTTAGCACCACTGCTGTCTAGACGCTGTCGGCCGTGATTCTCCAAGTACTGCAGCTGCTTGCACTCATGTTTTAGATCTCAGCTTCACAGCTGGAGCGCACCGCAGCATTGTAAACTCGACCATTGACAGGTAAGCGGATGTCACGCCTACGCCACAGGTGTTGCAGGTTCACGAAAGCTGCTCTGGCCTTCCCGATCCGGATGGAAATATCGTCTTTCGCGAGACCATCGGGACCGATACAACAGCCCAGATAGACAAATTTGTCTACTACCTCAATCGGCTCATCCACAAGCGTTAGGTTATGATTCCAGCCCACAGTCTTGCAGAAGCACTACACTTTTCAGCTGTGAAGTGCATGCCAAACCGTGAGGCAGAATTACTTAGATTATTTAATATTGTTTGTATTGCGACGGGGTCAGATCCAAGAAAAGCTATGTCGTATATATGTCGATATATGTGTCGATATATGTGAGTGATCGCCCCGGGAGCACGTCGACCCCACAGGCATTAGGGGCTAGTAGTGAGTCTTCCATAATCGTACCAATGACGAACTTGAAGAGGAAAGGCGAAAGAGGACAGCCTTGCCTGACATCACTTGATGAGGTGAACTCAGGCGAGAGCTTCCCGTTGACCTTTACGCGTCCGCGGGAGTTGGCGTGCGGCGCCTTAAGGAGGGTCAATAATTTATGAGACACCTTTGCCTCGTATGCACTACCATAGTGCTTGACGGTCCACAGAGTCAAAGGCAGCATTCAAGTCAAAGAGGACAACCATTGTTTGGCGATGGAAACAATGTCGCTGTTCCAGAATCTATCGCAGTGAACATATGACTAATGCATCCTCTTGCAGGACGGAATCCAGCTTGGTATCACGGATCTGTCTCTGCTTGTGTTCAGTCAACCTTCGAAAGATAAAACCAGAGAAAAGCCAGGGTGCTTTTTACACAGCGTCCGCGTAACTTTTTTGAAGACAGGTATAGCTGTTAGCATGCTCCATTCTGCAGGTTCTTTCTCTTCACTCCATATTACACCAAAGGGCTTTGTTAGATAAGTCACCAGGGATTCTCCAGCTTTTTTGAAAAGCGCTGGATACAGACCGTCCGGTCTTGGTGCCTTCTCACGTTTCAGTACGGATAGTTCGTACTTCTCTGGGGGACGATTGAGGTTTACATTCCGTTCGCACGTATGCACTATCCCCAGAGGCTGTCTTGCAGGAGGCCAGCCAAACCGTTCTTCGAAGTGTTCGGCCCATCTTTGCAGTCGACTTTTTTGCCAGTGAGTTACTGACTTTCCTTTTTCACTTGTCGTTTCACCGGCCTTTGCTTTTCTGACGTCTGTCGTAGCTCGAGATAACTCAATGGTCATGGCGCCAGCTTACGGACCGGAAAGCCGAAGCCAACTTCAGCTTCTTGACTGCTCCTGTGTAGGCTTGGGCAACCTGACATTATCCCCGCCCTTTTGCTTGCTTCTGCTGGCATGGCAACTGGGCACCAGAAGGGTGCTTCAGCTGAACGATCGATCGATCTAGGGCCAGTCGACCGTCTCAGTTGATATAAGGCACGGCTGTTTCGACTAGCAAAAGCATTCTCTATCTCACGAGCTTTTGATGTTCATCAGAGTCTCGGTCTTTCCTTAGGCTATTCACTATTAGGTGTTTGAGGGATTTGCCTGCGCCATCGTACTCGTTGCCTGCTGGTATGGATTTCTTGGCATCGATCATGGCCACCGATCTCAAAGATATCCAGTGGTCTTGTGGTCGAATTGGCGAAGTCAGACAGACAGCACTGAATTCCGTTAGCATATCTCCTTTCACATTTTTCCATGCTTCATCCACGTGCTCACTACCAACACAGTATTGGTTTACTCTAGACAGTTTCTGCGGTATCTCAGATCGACGCCTTTGAACTAAGGTACTTCTTCAAAGATAGTGGATAGGCGTGCTTCTTGCTGACTTATGATGGCTTGAAGGGAAACAAATTGTCAGGCGTGCACGCACCATGGCGTGGTCGGATTCAAGTTGTGTACCCCAGAAGGAATGGCGGTCTTGTATTGTGGCCTTCCACTGGTGGCTGATGACCACGTGATCCAACTGGGTCCACGGTTGATTTGCAGCTGGCGGCCGCCAGGCTACGCGATGCGAACGTTTATGCTGGAAGTTCTTAATGGCCAGAAACAGTTCATGATCAGCACCTAACTGTGGGAGTCGCTGTCCGTTGTTTGTGCGACGAGGATGGACTCCGAACCGACCGCCCAAATGTGATTCGAAGGAGCTCAGACGACCGGCTTGGGCATTCATGTCGCCCGCAAGTACCTTGTCTTGTTTGAGTGTTTCGGAGACAGCATACATCAATTTTAAGGGAGTATAATGTTTCAGGGAGCATTACTGTTCACAAGTTTGACAAGGTACGGCCCTAGAAAGGATATCGTGGATTTAGCAGGGTCTTATTTTGTTGTTAATGGGCAGTGGGGTGTATAGGGCCTGTCGGTCGGATAACTAACAGTTAAATGACCCAGAAACACTTGCTTATGCGGTGGGATGTGGTTGGGGAGGAACATCGGAAAACACAGGACTGTGCGGGGAAATGGTACTTCCCAGTAGCCCAGGCCGTGGAAGGGGATTTGGTTGGGGAACCCACCCTGAGCCCTTGACCCACAAGGCAGTGGGAGGATGTAGGGTTTCGTTCGGGGACTCTGCCCATAGCCTGTGACTCAAAAGTCTGCGTAAAATCTTAAAAAGGTGGTTGGTACTAGGGTAACAGGGAATGCAATGAAGCTGTTCCAGTTAATTCGTCTGTCAATGAGCTAATCGTAGTTATCAGTAGGGAGAGCTCGAGATGGCTGAGTGGTTAAGGCGCGAAATTACTGACCAGAAGGTCCGTGGTTCGAACCCAATCTCGACTGCTCCTGTCTAAGCTTGGACAACTTGACAGTGCCTCGTCCCTCGTGCTTCTTCTGGATGGCATGGCAGCTCGGCACTGGCTGTTACAGCTGAACGACTTTATTTGTTGTTGTCAAACCCATACAGTTCTATTAAGCTTTTTTTTTGAATGTATACACATGATGGGCTAACATCCGTTTCTGGATTGTTCTGTCACATATTACGCCGATGGAAACCCGCGCACAGTGGGTAATGTCACGGTTTGCTCGTCCACCTGAACGTCGTGTGTCTGATGTAAATCCGGGGGAATAAAACCAGGAAGTGAGTAGGACGGGCTGTTTTAAAGCTTGCCCAGCTGATGCTCCGTGATTATCAGGTGAGTACAACTGAACTGTTGGGCCGTACAGTCCGCATCGCTTAGGAGATGCATCCCGGGCAATTATGTATGGCTAGGTAGTACTGGCGAACGCTGGAATATCTTCAAATACCCGGTCAAATTGTTGCGTATGTGAACCTTGTCGACCTGGAGTGCGCAGACAACATCGCCCTATTTTCTGAAGACGAAGGCGCAGCACAAGCTCTGTTGAATAAACTGGCCACCATCATACCATTTTCCGGCAAGCGCCTAGCACCTTAAAGTGCAAAATCATGCTTCATAACGTGCAGCCTCTTAACATATTCCTTGCAATTCAAGGAGAACCACTGGATGTTCTGGAGAATTTTACATATCTTGGTAGGTGTATTAGCGCTGGCGAAAGTGTGTCTTATGGAGTTATTGCACGAATCTCAAAGACCAGAATCACGTTTGCTAACTTGCGTCACTTGTTGCCTCAAGAAGGTCTACCACTGAATCTCAAGGATTGTGTGTAGCAGACTACAGTAAAGGCAGTATTGTACGGCTGGGAGGCGTGGCCTCTGCTGACAGATGATGTGAGACCTTTTCAGGCTTTTGACCAGTGACGCCCCGGAAGCGCTGCTGATTTTGAATGGCGTCAACGGATTCGTACCCGATTGGAAAACGGGTATCTGGTTGTGTACCAGGTACTTCAGTCACGGAAAACACCCAGCATCATCAGCTGCGGTGGCTGGGTCATGTGCTACGCATGCCGGAATACTGTCTACCGAGGTAAGTGTTGTTCTCTGTGCCTCCAGAATGGCGCGAACCGCGAGGTGGACAACGTATGACTCGGCAGAAGCGTGTGTAATAGATTACGAAGAGTTTGGGTGTTGTTGGTGTTTTATGCCTTCCAGGATGGGGTCCCAGTGAACCCTCCTGGCCTTGGCTGGAGACGTTTCAAGGCCTGAAATATTAGACAAACTTTGTGGTCGTACGGCAGTGAAGCATCAGTATAAACACTGATATTGCTGTCTCTGCAGTTTTGGCCTGTACAACAATGGTCGCAGAAATCCATTTCTAACAGCTTTGTAGGCTCAAAACTCCGGAATATGCTAGTCATTACGATGGCCTAGTCAGTGGCGCTCATGCATCAGAGCTATCACCAATGCGTTTCCGTCCAGTTCCCGAATCAACTGAACATCTCATCGCCTCTAATGCTCGGTCGTATATTCCAAACTCTCCCACTTTTCGGTGATCGAAATTGTAGCAGCCGGAACCAATGTTCAAATGCTACACCTGATAAGTTAGACTGAACTGAAGTTTTGCTGGCACATACGGAAAAAGCCTAAGGGTTGAACCCAATGGTGTTCGCTTCGGACAGACTGATGGCCGTATTACTAATGGTCCGGACCCAGAATGCACCCATGTTATTCGGTGAAGTTAGCCAGGATCCGACTTCATTCTGTACACGCGATGATGGTTACTGGAAGTCATTTCTAGCAACATCGCGGGTTTAAGGCACCGAATTGTTCAATGTGCTAAAACATCTTGGGTTTTGATCTGTCCGGCGATGGTCAAGAAAGGTCATTTCTAACGCTGTTCGCTGATATCCACCATTCCAGTGCGACCAGCGGAAACACGACCGCAGTCACTGCAGACAGCTGGTTCAGTTTCCGAATCCAAAAGCTCCGATGACAGATACCCTCACGTCTTGCACGCTTCAGCTCTCCGCTTCGGAATTGGCGATTGTTAAACTGAGAAGCTCCAGTTCTGTCTTTTTTGACGATTCTCCTGACGTTAGTGGGTGCCCGTGGCTTCACCGCAGTTCTCAGAATATTTGTCTAGATTTATATTTCAAACTACTCATGCCGGTGCGTGAGGCATCCACTGTTCGGGGTTACCGGCTGTACAGTGCTCATGTGTCTTTCTGACACAGTCAGACTCTTCTGTTACGACAGCCTTTCGGTGCAAACCTCGCAGGAAACTAAAGAGAAACGAGGGTTGAGGTAATATAGGATCGTGCAGGTTTAGACTGCGGAGAAGCCACAGGGATTCGAAGCATGGACCTTACGTTTGGGAGTTATCACAACTTCTGAGCTATCTCAGACTCCCTGAGACTTACTAATGAGCGTACAAACAGATGGGCTAAACGCTGGATGAGTCTCTCCACATGACGTGGGCTTTGTCCAGGGCCTCTGGGTTTTTGGTTTTCTTCGTTATTCTAAAGACAACTGTTTTGTCGAGGACTCAGTTCAGCTCATTTTTGGATTTCAGTATCACCTTACTGTTGTCGCCAACGAGGCAGGTGTCAGCTGGTGGCTCCGAAGTCAGTTTTCTCTGGTGTTTTGATGGGGTTAGCGGAGAGTTGCTGAATACTGTACCCTTTTGAGCTGCAATTTTGTGTACCCATTCTTCGTTTTCATTGAATTGTAGGGACAGATGAGTTGGCGCCGTTCACATCCTTCCATGACTTGGCAATCTGCGGTTGGGTGCCGTCTGTTTCGAATATCACTGGTGGGGTCAAGCGGCTTGATAGTGACGTGCCTGGTGGCGTAAGTCTAACGTGTGTCTAAGCCCTGAAAGGCTGAGAGTGGAGATTCGGGAAGACATTGGGAATAGAGTGGGTAGTCACAATGATTATGTTGGGACGAAACCTCCAGTGTGTGATCTCGCGTTTGTACAACCCACAGGGTACGGTCGTTCATGTTAAAAGTTCGTGCTGGCCAGAGAGTTCACTCAGGTCAGTTTTTCAACTCAAATCGTGTACCGAATGCGGTGGTTCTAATTGCCACTGCTTCGTTCGCCGAGGATACGGAGAATGAGGGTATGAGAGCCACGAGCTGCATGCGATGGCCTAGTCTATGCATTGATGACAAATGGATGTGCCTTTTATGGCCTGTGACAGTAAGTGAGATCTGCCCCGTAAAGACGGTAGCTTTAATTCGAGACTGCTTTGGCTTCGTGACAAAGCAATGTCTGTCAGGGTCACCAACAGCTAGTTCTTGTCCCGCTGTCCCCATCCGAGGAGACCGCAGTTACCAACGCAACTGAGTTGACCGGTGAGACCTTTCATGCTTCGTTACCATGTCATGAATTGACTGCCTCTTGGTCGTCTCCATCTGATATAAGGCTGAGTGAGGTAGACGGTCCTCTGGCATACGAAGTACATGGCCTAACCAGCGTAATCTGTTGTGATCAGTTGCTCTCTTGAGGGAGAGTAGGATTTCCCTTCTGGCATCCTTCAGCGTTACTGGTCTGGTGTTCCCACGAGATCCGCGTAACGCTTCGGAAGCATCGATAGTCAAACGGTCTTCAAAGATCTTCACACAGAGGCTACATTTGTGATCCATGAACTAGAACTGTGGCTTTTTACACTCTGCCCTCAACAATCAAGCTGGTATCACGTCGGCGCCAGAGACGTTGGAGGTTGACAAGCGCTGCCCTGACCTTTCCAATTCAGGAAGTGATTTCTTTCATCATTCCGCCGGGACTTATGCAGATGCCCATGCAGACCAACTTATCTACCACATCGATTGGTTGGTACTTGATCGGGTGGCTGTTGATCTGTTCGCCGAGCTTGGCAGACGTTTCGTCACCATTCGAGGAGACATCTGCAGTGCGCACTTCAGTGCACCGCAGGTCAATTGCTAAGTTGGGCGAACAGATCAACAGCCACGTGATAAATTACCAATGAATACACCCTAGCTACCAATATTTCACCACCTTACCAACATCGATTGATTCCCTTCAATCGTGAGGTCCCACTCATTCTTGTACTTAACAGTTCACAGGTGTGCAGCGGAACTATTTGGGTTATTTAAAATGGTATGAATTTCCGAAGTCTCTGATGCAAAGAGAGCAATATCATCAGCGTACTAAACGTCCGTAAACGAACCCCCGGGAGTACTTGAGGTACTAGAGGCAGGTTAAGAAGACTCAAGCAGAAAGTCGATTACGAAGTTAAGGAAGAAGGGCGACAGAGAACACCATTGCCTGACACCACCAAATGTGGCGAATTCAGAAGAGAATTTGCCGCAGACACTTCCATGATAGGAGGCATAAGAGACAAGAATTTACAAGGGGATACCCTTTGTCGCCATACTTTGCCGCAGTTTTTGGCGATCAACGGAGTCAAAAGCTGATCCGAGGTGGAGAATTTCGATCATTGCTGGTTATCGGAAGGTGTGGTGCCCTTCCGATACTTGTCGCAAAGTAAAGATACGGTCGGTTCATCCCCGGTCAGGGCTAGATCCAGCTTGATTCTCGCGAGTCTGACTCCTGATGGTGGATCAAGCAATCACTGTCAAGGTGCTCCGTTCTGTCGATATTCATTCATCAGGATAGCCACAGGGGACTCATCACTTTTGCGGAATGCAGGGTTCAGATCATCTGGGCCATCTGGTTTTGTGGCGCTGCAACAATGAATTTGCACACCGGGCTTCTGTTGTCGGTAACGGACTGATGCAGACGTTCCACTAGGCCCTTCCAGAGTTTGAGTTGATGTGGAGCAGGTGAACTGTTCTTCACTGTTCAGCCCATCGTTTAAGCCGGCGTTTCTGTGACTGAATCGAGGTTCCATCCTTTTCGGAGAACGTTCCACTAACACATATTCGGACTGGTTGACCGGATTAGCTGGAACAGGATGCTTTTGTTTTCTGTTAGAAATGCCTTCTCCACTTTTCGGACTTCTGCGATCCACCAGCGCTCTTTGGCAATCCTCGGTCTCTGTATTATTCGGTGTTCAATGGATCTGCGTGCGCCACCACAGTCTGTTGCTAGTATGGTTCGTCGGGCTTCAATTAGAGCTCCTGATCGTGACAAGATCCAATGTTCGAGCGACCTCGGGCAGACGGTTTCAAAAGCTACCAGCATGGCTTCTTTCACCTTTTTCAAATCGTCCTCCAAACCACCATTGTGCACGTCCAGTTCTGAAAGCTTCTTAGCCACATAGTTGCTCTGCAAAAAGTGAACTGAATGGCTTTGCATCAACCGGCGTGTTTCCTAGGGGAAGCGAATAGATGCACGCATCTGCGCAATGCCGTAAAGAGAGTTAAGTGGTATACTACAAAATGAATTACAATTTTGTATCGAAGCTCTCCACCGATAGCTGATTACCACGTGGTCCAACTGAGCTCAAATATGGTTTACAGTTGGTGACCTCCGAGTCACACGGTGTGATTGCTTGTGTTGAAAGATTCTTCTGGCTAGAAACATGATGTTCAGCACATAATTAAATAAATCGTCCCCCATTATCTACTCATTGAGAGTCGACGCGAATCGGCTGCCAAGATTGGCTTCCACGGGGATTTAATGAGGGTTTGTTTCACTGGGCAGAAGCTCGGATACAACGGTTGGGTGTTCGACACCTAGATGAATCAGAGAGACTGACGAAGTGTGGGTAGGAGTCTGTCAGTGGGCCAGACCGTTGAGTCCATCGCTCCAGGAAGAGTCTCAAGGAAACCCTAACAATCGCTTCCTCTTTTGAGTCAAGCCAGGGGAGGGGTTCCCGAATCAAGCCTTATATCCTCTCACTACCTAGTGGGCTGATCTTTTGAGTCAAAAGCTCAAATTGGGATGCCTCAATTAAGCCTTCTTCGGCCCTGGCAACAGGGAATTACTACTCGTCCTCACTGCTCTCCATTCACTTAGCTGTCTCTATGACCAGCATCGAATCTGAATCGGTCATCACTTGTGGTTCTAGGGGGCTGTGCCAACTCAGTTGAACATCTAAATCGTCTGCAAGGTCGAAAAGGTCAGTGCTTTCTCTTGAGAAGTCAACTTAGACGGGCTTCAGTAGTGTATTTCCCATTGTCTGGGCTGTGGCCCATTAAGATATAGACTCATCACCATCGACAGCATGATGTCAGTGTTCAATACTGATGCTTCGCTGCTGTACAACCATGATTTATGTGAAAGCCTTATTGTGAAAAAAGAATGAAAGTTGACGGGGAAGGGACTCAGTGCTGGCCTATCACAGTCATTCGGAGGTGCCTACACCTCCAGACACATTCAGACAATCTGAATGGTAACTGACAAGAACGCCTGGTAGCGTCCAGCCACAGGCAAAACTTCCAGCACTTTGCAAATTGGTGGCGATCTCGTCTCAGTATGGATTCACATTTGACGTTAGAGCAATTGGAAGAGACTCCAGAAGGTGATTCTGGTAAATTCCCCTGACATCCGGATCTGCTGTGGTCCACTCAGTTCTCATTTTTAAGCGTGAACTAAGCCCATGGGTGCAGTGGTTATTAGGGCCACAATCTTTGGCGAAAACAGAATATGAAACCTGAAAAAGGAATAACGAAGTGTTAGTCGTAATGGGAAGAACCACTTTAAGAAGTGTTGATTGAGCGCTGCTGGTTTTTTCATTTGGCAATTCCTCGGAGTTTCCCAACCACTGGTAGAATGTCATTAGCCAAGACCAAAAGTTGGGTACTTATTTGCCTGTTTCTCCTGTTGCTTTCGTTCACTCCACATTAGTAGGGCACATAATTACTGTCTAGGCGAGCGGTTTTGGGGCACGCTTAACGCGCTCAAACGAGCGCAGCCGTTATTGTACCAAACCAATCGTGTCCACTAAATGACTTATTGACTGCCCTTCGACGTACTGCAGCGTTGGAAGTACACTGCAATGCTGCGTTGACTTCAATTGTCTTAAGTGAGTAATCGTTCATCTTCCGCGCAACGTGGCCGATCACGCTACGGCGTTGTACACTTCCTTGTGCTGACGAGCCAATAACATGACGCGATAAGTGGCTGGGTTGAAGAACGGCTGATTGAGCTACCCCTGTTCTAGCCCTCGTCAACATTCATGCCTGCAGAAGTGCTACACCTATCCAAGTAAGTGTATTTAGTGACTAATACCAGTGGTTGGGCCTCAACAGCTAGACTAGCTGATGTGTTAACCCATTTCACATATTGATGATGGAGAACGCACCCCGGAACCATTGGTTAGGTCAACTTAATCAGTTGATGTATCGGTTACTGTGATGGCGCGAGCCTGATGGTGCCTGAGCTTTGTCCAGCTTCATATTTGCCAGTGACCAGGTAGGTCAGAGACAAACCGCCTACGCACGGGTATTTCCATTCCTCTAAATGTAGAGTACAAGGGCCGCTTCCATGCACCTTACTAGCATCAGTATGCCAGTCGGTGTCCAAAATCATCGTCATTATGGATAGCAATACACCGCTTGCGGAAACTGCTGCTTAACTACCATGCAACTCTGGCGAAAGAAGGCCCTAGTAAACGGTAAAAACAAATGGGATGTATGATCATTTGTTGCAAAAAGCTCGATATCGCTGGAGAAAAGAGCATTCAGCGAACTGTCTCTACTTTCCAAAACCATTATAATAAACACCTGAGCATCTTGTTTAAGTAACACGCGGAAAGCATCATGGATCTAAACTCAGCAGACAGACCATTACTGGCCAGACAGTCCGGTTAGGAAATGGTAGCAGACTGGTCCCTTACTCGGTTACGTGCCGTGGCATGCAAGACTTCTGAACATGCACGAGCATAATCACCTACATCCCACACAAGAAGCCGCGAAGATCACACGGCTCATCTTTCGTTTCCTGTTGTCACATCATGGTCTGTCCGCGAGCATTTCGGTGGCAATGGAAAGCGAATTTCTGTCGTAGACGGTTGTCCGGCGTATGTAGTACATTGATAGACCTTACCTGCTGCTTGATCTAATCGGACTCATTACCTAGTACTCGTACGACCGCTTAATTACACCCACGCTGCAACAAGTTAACGCCCGCTACATTACACAGGTGACAGTGGTTAAACATTTAGGTATGTTTGAGGACTTCAGCTCTGGGCGACCAAGTTCCACAGCATAGGACTACTTTCAGGTCGTTCTGTAGGCGTGTTCATCTAACCTCACTGGTATTCGTCACACACCAACGGTGATACAAACTGATGAGTATTACTCGTGCTCTAATGGTGCGTGCATTGGCTCCGTTTGTCACAATGCAGCATGGTTTGTGCAGGTACCAAGATAGTTAAACCTGTCAACAAACCGAAGCTCATTCTGAAACTCCAAATATGTGTGTGTGGGAATAGGAAATCTTGAAGTAATGCCCCGCGTTTTGAACCTGTTAAATGTATGCTAAAAGGGGGATCACTTCCGATGTTCTATTAAGGATAGTTTATCCGGGCACATGGTTGTCAAACAACAGATCAATGTTATCCGCGTTATCAGTCCCACAAATCTTTCTTCAGAGATGTCTCTGACACCAAGATTCACGGTTGTATTTTTTTTTTTTTTTTGGGGGGGGGGGGTTCGATAGCAAAATTGGACGATGATGGGCAGGGGGACAACCGTGAACAACCCCATCGATTGTGGGGAATTCTGTCAATTCAGTTTCAATTTATCAGCTATAAACCGTGTACTATGGGCACATTGGTTCCAGCTGCTACAGTTCCGGTCACCTGAACGTGGGAGAGTTTGGGACATACAGCCAAGCACTGGAAGCAATGGCATGTTCAGTTAGTTCGGGAAATGGGTAGCCACCCATTAAAGGCGATAGCCATGATGCACCGGCGCCACTGGCTGCGCAATTGGACCATTTCTACCGGTGTCATTAACCGTTGGTGATTTATGTCCTGGGGTCCCTATCCAGGGAGACGGCAGTTGTCGATCCGACTAGGTTAGTGTCTCCATACTTCGTTTCCAGGTCATACACTGTCCACCTGTCGGTCGCTTCCGCTCCACAGAGAGTTGGGCGAAAAGGGCTTTGCGAGACAGACGGTTTTCTCTTATGCGGAGTGCATGTCCTAAGCAGTGTAACTTATCAAGCGTAAGTAATTCATCGATGGCGGGAGAGTCCCTCCTTCCTAAGACCATCTTGCGTTGTGGGGTAACTTTTGGATAGCTCATCGCAAGCCCTGACACGCCGAGAAGTGTGGGATTAAATGGCACGAAGAATGTTCGGAAACGTCCAACTTATCCACGAAGTGGTGGGCTCCTTTGAGGTCAAGGAAAACCGCCACAGCTGGTCGGTGGTGTGCGTGATGCTGCTCATCCCCTTGGCCTAATATGAGGGTGTAGTCAATGCACCGCCCACCTGTCTGATGCTCTCGAACTTGCGTCTCACTTGATGAGGTCAGACTTCGAAGTACTGTTGGAGCAGGTAGCCTTGTTACAGCTGGGGTAAGGCATAGACTGTTATCATCCGATCAACCGCTCCGGGTACTTTTTCTGAATAACGGTACAATCTTTGGTTGACCCAAGTTTGTTGGGACTCCTCTGAATCTGTTTGCACTGACTGACCACCGGAAGCACAAAGATTCATTAACTTTGGATAATGCTGGCGCCCCTGCAACTTAGTTGCGCTTTATGGCAGAAAGACAGTAATTCACAATCTGTGTGAGGGTCTTACCTCACAAACCACAGCTCAAGTTCAGTGGGTCGGACCATAGGTATGAGCACAGGGGCAGATGATTAGTTAAACTGTTGTGGAAAATATCGCCCAGCTGTCACTGCGCTGGTTCTGAAGTAGTACATTTCCAATATTATCTTTGACGACCTCACCAACAGCCGTTCTTCGCTCCTATCCTGCGCATCAAAAGAACAGTTTCCGAACATTTTCAGGTGCGCTAGCTACCTCCATTTCCAGATTCCACGAAGTTTCTCGATCCGAACTCAGAGTAGCCTGAACTGACAATAACAGTTCTGGTTGATCTGTGTTCAGCGTTTGAAGCGATACAATGTCTCGCATCAAAGAGTGGCAAGACTCCAGCGCTTATTTGTTGGGTCCTCTGAAGCAACACATCGTAAGTGGCGTTACTTATCTCACCCCATCTACAATTGATGTCTGCTGAGGGTACGGCTTATAAGCTTCGCGTAGACCAATTTGATAGGATTAACTTGTGGGTCAGGAAGTATTTTCAGTAGCCAACAGAGGAGTTAGTGTCATCCGTCGAGCTCACTGATTAAGGCACGAATTTAATGACTGGAAGGTCCTGGGTTAGAACACAACCTGCGCATCTCGACTGCTCCTATCTAGGCTTGGGCATCCTGGCGGTATCTAGGTCCCTGTGCTTCCTTCGAGTGGCAGGGCAGCTAGGCACTGAAAGGGTGTTACAGCTGAACGGTTTTCGATTTTTTCTCTCCAAGACACTTATCGTAAATTTACACGGGACGAGAGCGTCATCTGAATCGAAGTGAATGGTCCCGCCAGGTCAACAGTCGTGGATGCATCCTCCCTGTCGGCAGCTAATGGCATTCTGACTCCATGGTTGTTCATCAGCAACGACAGCTATTGCGCCTGAAGCCATGACAGTTACTTATTAGCAAAAAGCTGCATAATTCAATTTGAAAAAGCCAACAATTCGCTCCTATGATGAACCGAGATTTCTTGTTTGTTGGCTACTAGAACTGTCTGAACTCGTGCTGAATAGGGTAGTGGTTAGTTCCCGATAGAAGGTATCTCAATGAATCAAACTACATTTGTTTGGTGCTCACGCGAAGGCTATTAATAAAGAACAGATAGCGGGGGTTCCTATGGAGGCTGACAAACGAACAACGCAGAAGCGGTTATTGACGAAGATCCTGTCGAGTAAAGGAGCCTCAGCTTGAGAACTCAGACCTGTACCAATCCCGGTGCTGCCTGCCTCAGCACATGGAGAGCCGCCCGAAATTTGTAGATGGCAGTCTAAATAATGAAAGCGTCGTAAGCTGGATTATCGTACATGAATGTTTTACTGGAGTTTTGGTAAAGTGTCAAGAGTGCGCACCAGAGCAACGTGCTGGCGAATGTGCCTCTGAGTTGGCACATTAATGGTCGTGTTAACAGGGGAAAAATGTCTGGGAAACTGGTTCGAGGCGACAGACGATAGCAGTAGCATTCAGTTAGTCGATTCTTTGGATACCATATTGTTCATGGTGGTCGTTGAATAAAACAGGAGGGGACGTGAGGGATAATGGCGAAGAAGGACAGTATGTCGGCAGCAGTTATGAGCTTGACATAGCCCAGTGGTTAATGTGCGAAGCTACCAATCTAAGTGTTCGTGGCTTGAACTAAAATCTGGCTTTTCCGTTACTTCTGTTTGTGCGACCTGGCAGTGTCTCAACTCTCGTGCTTCCTGCGAATTGCAAAGCTCATGTGCACCGAAACGATGTCACAGCCGAATGGTCATTTATTATTATTGTTATTACCGTTATTAGTGCGGTCTATAGTTGTGTTCGGCCTAATATATTACCAGAGCACCCAGAGGACGATAAGGGCCTCCATCCAAAGCCCGTGACTCAAAAGCACCGTCTTATTCTGTCATTTGTAACAACCAGACGATTTACTTTCAACTACTGATAATTTTCTCGCTCTCAGTATGTTACGTGGATATGAATATGTGCGTCGTTTTCACCATCGCTGCGGTTACCCTTTTCCTTTGGACATTTGCTTATCCGAAAAGTTTCACGTGCATGGGCTCTAACTGCTCTGAACTCTGCCTGCGATCATCAGAAAAACTGCGTCACAGCTGGACGCATATTATGTTTAGCACTTGGTTATGGCTCACATCGTTGAGCCGTATTCGTGGAGACTAAAGTTGACGTTCAGGCTTACCACCCAGTCATGCCCTGTGGAGAGCATCTTAGACTTCTAACTGTCCCCCGAAAAGGCTTAGGAATGTGACTTTTCGTCCCGTAACTTGTGAGGGAATCCAGTGCTCTCTGTGTGAGGTAAGTAAAATACCCTGAGAGCTGCTTGTCCTAAAGATTTTTAAATGGAAACTTAGCCATTTTGGTCTAAGTTCCGTACACGTTATTTTCTTCCTTTTGACAGTAGGTATAATTTTCGTATACTCGTGCTCACGTTTCCTTTTTTGCTTTGTGTAGACGAACGCCATGTCTGCTAGCGCCCGAATCAATCAACTTCAGCATGTAGATCCATCGACAACATTGGGAGTGTCCGACTCCATTCACCAAGGTTTGTTGCGGTCGATTGATTTCCGATTCTATTTTGTAGGGTCCACTCTACATCAATGGGATTCTCAGGGTAATATCGGTAAAAATACTTCAAGAACTTCCATAGGATCGAGTGTTATTAATTCAGTCCTTCAAAACTGCTTGAATACGCCGTTGTTAACAGATTTCAACAATCGACCTTCAAACGTTCTACATCCACATACGGGCCCTATCATCAACGCACTGACGGCTCCAAGACGCCCTATTGTGAAGGCCCAACACACTACCATTTCACTTGGGTCAGCTTTGTCGCACATGAGTGTCACTAGCCCCAGTGACACGGCAGGCTTTGATGGGTATACCCAGAGTAAGTGTAATCTTAGTTTTATTTTGTCAATCAATAATGCACTGCATGGTAGGAGCAATCCTCCACAAAATCTTTTCTGAAAACTGGGAAATAGGAAAGCATCCCATAAAACCAAACTAAAAATAGACCAATCATCATCGTAATCGATAGCATAACATCAGTGTTCAACACATGCTTCGCTGCCGTACTATGATAGACTGAGCTGAACAACAATCCATTTGAGGAATCGAGGATTATTTGGACTCATGCACCCGTTAACTAGATGCATCGGTGATCATGCATATTTTCCACACACTTTTTCTTAGGGGGTTTTATTCTCCAAAATCTGTAACTTCTGTCGAATGTATCTGAGAGGTGTATTTGGTGCATTTGTTTGGACGGTCTGGTTGGTGTCCATTTTCTCAATGACGTCAGAGGTGAGCCGGTCATTGAATTAGTTTATGATTGGGTTCAGTGGTCAACTACTACGGTCCGAAACGGTGGCAACCTTCCTCACTATACACCACCACAGAGCCAGGTGACTGTATTTTTATCAACTTAATAAAAAAATATATTTATTTCCTTGGCTTATACTTCATATTCTTCTGGAAGCTTCAACACGCAGCATTTTCGGCTCGTTGAATGACAGTCTGTAATGATCCCATTGGAGGACGTGGTCTCATCTACCTTTATTTCTTGTTTCTGCCGTACGGTAATCGCTTCAGGTTTCGACTGATGCTATCCATGTATTAGTACACACTGCCCTCTCCGGCGTATTATGATCACCCCTGGGGAGCGAAGACGCTGGTCCTTTTCTAGAGAAGGTTAATCGTAGGGTGACCGGATCTTTTTACAAACTTAGCGTCCACCCTACTTTTTGCCTGATTCGGTTATGACCTCAACTACTACTTTCAAAGTGACCACATCGTCCCACCCAATTGTCACATTAATATATTGGTTTCCTCCCATAGGCTTTCCATGGAGTAACTTCTCCGTAAAGTGCCTTTTCTAATGGACAGAATAACCTCACTTACACCGCCCCCAGAATATAGGGATTTCGGTTCAGGCAGGTGCATCCAGATACTGCAAGTATGGATGAACTTGTGTCATAGATGTAGCCTAGCCGGATGTAAAGCGTAACCCAGAGGGCACCTCGGTTCCTAAGACCACCAGGCTGACACTTCCCTGATTTTAAGGAGTTCTCACATCTGTACGTATCAGAATCAATGCAAAGTCATCCTGCTGCGTTTTCACACAAGTTATTCACAAATTAACCCTTTGAGGAGTGCAAAGATGTGTTTAGCTGTAGCACTCTTTCGGTTCCTAGCTGCCATGCCACCTGAAGGAAGCACGAGGGCCGAGATACTGCCAGGTTGCCCAAGCTTAGAC
The DNA here is from genome assembly GCA_004794785.1 of Opisthorchis felineus. Classification (NCBI taxonomy): domain Eukaryota; kingdom Metazoa; phylum Platyhelminthes; class Trematoda; order Opisthorchiida; family Opisthorchiidae; genus Opisthorchis; species Opisthorchis felineus. The sequence continues at coordinate 95,764 of SJOL01003146.1, read as the reverse complement.
AGAAGCATTCGAGATGCAGAGGTCGGGTTCGAACCATGGAGGAGTGCAAAAGGTCTTTTTTATACGCAGCTCCCTGTAGACGTGATTATCAGCGACTCATTTTGTAGTAATGAAGTGAAGGCCTCTCATACGTACTTACCACGTTGCTACTGTAGTGTTGTGTTGCCTCAGGTGTTCAAACGTTTTTAGTCCGCTAATGGCTTAGCCGCATCTGGAGTCTACAGCTGACGTAGAACCCTGGACAGTGAACGTGGAACTCACCACGGCTTCGGGGGTTCATAACTTCATATGTTCTGTCAAGCGCCACCGAGCTTCTCATCCGGATAACCTCCCAAATTATTCAAAGACGGGAGTGAAGTCGTCTATCAGCGCTTGTCAGATCTTTTCGCCTACATTTGAGAAAAGCAGACTGTCTCAGACAACTGGGGAGAATCGGTTATACTGCCCATTAAAATAAGACGCTCGTGGTGACTGTGGTAACCACCAGGGGATCAGCTTGACCTCGGTTGTAACGAGACTGTTGGTGTCACTTGTACTTCGTTGCGTTATGGTGGCTCGTGACACACTGACTCGAGAGCAACAAGCGGGACTCCGGCCTGGTGGGGGTTGCGTTGACACTCCGTCGGATAAACACCAGATGATCGTTCATCTGTAACGCCCTTTCGGTGTCTACTTGCCATACCACCCAAAGTAATCATGAGGGTTAGGATACCGTCAGGTTGCCAAAACCCAGGCAGGGCTGTTCGAGGTACAACAGACATTCCGGCCAGTAGTTTCGCGCTCTAACCATTGAACTTTCTCGATGCTGGAAGTGTGCGAGAGCATCATCCTCCACAAAGTTCGTTTCCGCAAGTACGTTCGATTAAAACTGAAGAGAACGGCAGCACAACCTGTTTCATATCTGTGGTGGTTTCTGAACTACCTGGGGTCGATCCATGAGTCTACTTTATTGCCTTCATTTAATCATGCAGGCTTTGAACACACACAAACTCTGAGGGACCGACACATGCAATACAGGTTGTGCACGATCGGCTGAAACAAAGGTATTCGTGAAGTTCACGGTAGGCATACGTGAAGGCTGTAGGTCTTCGCGTCGTGGATATCATATCCACTGTTTGTGGTCTGTATGGAAGCCTTGTCGTTTTGTGGACGATTTCCGTCGTAGCGTCATCAGTCAGACTTTTAATCACATGCAGAGTTTGATTCCCTAATAGTAAAATAGTACTAAAAAACGAGGATAGTAAAAAGGAGGCGCTATTAAATTGACTTAGCGGACTGACTGTTAGGCGGACTCCCGCACGCCATTGGCCAGGGGATCGAGCCTCCTGCCGGTCCAGCTCTTTGTGATCCTAGGACGTCCGTTCAGTGCCTTTTCCAGTGCTGAAAGCTTTGTGGATAAATAAACGTGAGGCAGTTTTTATATAGATGTGGGTGATAAGGTCGACCTGTGTGTGTTGAATTTCAAGCATGGATATCCTAGCAACAGGACGTTCACTGTTCAGGTATCGGATTGCCTCAGATCACATCGCAGTCAGTCTTCCTGCACAATGCTTTCGTCCTTATTTGAACGTTTGTAGATCCAGGTTCGAAAAACTTCACTCTCTGCTTACAAACTTCGTATTTTATTGTATGCCGTGTTACTCAAGTAATTCCTCAGTATATCTGTTTCAACTCTCAACTCATCTTCTTCTTCCACAGACATGGATCGGCGTTTTTTCCACCTTCCTGCAAGTTCTCACTTTCAGGTGCCTGGTGAACCCTTGAACGCTGGAGACAAGCCACAACTAAGTAACCTTTTCCACACTGGTGGCGATGAATTTTGTGTCCCTAGTCCATGCGGACCCCACCTTGGTCAACCCGTGAATGCGCTCGCATCAAGCAATAACAGCAACTCCGGCTCCATCTATCTTCCTGCGAAATTACGCGCCTCAAGACCACAATCGGAAAACAGTTTTGCGTTTTTTTCCCAGTTGGTTGAGATGGATCGTTCCGGCGTCTCATCGTTGGGTTGTCCTAAGACATCCTCTGCGTTCAATCATTTATTAAGTGCTAGTATGAAGGCAAAAACGTTGGAGGAGATAGAACACTAACCAGGTGCTGACAGACGACCCTTGACGGTTCCGATTAGTCCTTTATCGCAGGACTACACCTTGTTTTTTTTTGAGTTTACAGCGCATTCGTTTCTCAAACTGTATAACATTAGGTTCATTTGTACATACTCGCATCCTTTTCAGATGTCCCTTTTCGGACGTATAAACTCATACCACACTGGTCTCAGATAATGTGCACCTGTCCTCATCTTGGTGCAGGCGCTCAATCTGTGATCGGGACTGCAACGATGCTTCCCCAGGACTACATCATCTACGGTTTGATGCGAAGATATTGAGCTGAAGGTGCTTCGAGATATATTTTGTTGGGTGCCCACATATTTTCACCACGTTTCACATTATTTACTGGTTGCTTTATTAAACCTCTGATTTTCGACTTTGGTTCTATATTTCGTTAATGAGCGACCGTGTATGTCCATATAAAGCAGCCGAGTTGCTACGTAGCCGCGTGTTCTGTTTACTGGGGTCATCGTCTACATGTTGCACGTAAGTTTCGCTTAGTTCTCTTAACTCAGAGGAAACCTGGATAACGGTTTCCTATTTTTGTGTAGCAAAAATGGGCATTCTACTGGTATGTCATGTTTCTAGAGCTCGAAAGTCAAGCGTAGCACGATGTGTGACAAGCAGGTAGTTTTTGTCAAGATGTGTCGGACAATACGGCGTTGCCAGAGAATGTATGCAAATTTGGCGATCGACTGATTAGTTGATAGCCTTTCGGATGACTTGGTCGTTGTAAGGCTGTTTGTCCCTGATCGTTATGTATTTGTCGCAGTTCGACCGAAAACCACACACCTTCATAGTCACATTCGCATTAACAGGGCTGTTGGGCACGGTTCACATTTCAACTTGGTATCTAAGCCTGGAAAAGTCGGACTGAGGACGGTACAGCCGTCTTCAACAGAGACCGTACAGAAATCCAGGTTTGACGGTCCTCTACCCATTATTTCTCGTTAGAGGTGATGCTCCTACGCATTTTTTGTTACAGCAGCAGGTAGCATTCATAAGGTGAGCAGAATCACGATTGCTTCACTGCCCATCCACGTGCGAGTGGGTGTTTTTGGGCCAAAATTATGGTATTTGACCTCTTGTCACTTTGGTGCCTACTTCATCTGGCTTCAATCACCTAACATTTCGTACCTGGGAAAAAATTTCCGTTTGCAAACGCACAGTCTTCCTATGATGCTAGCACATAAACCAACATGTAGCTTGCTGATTTAACCCAACCGATTTAAGAGTTAGCTGTCTTGATTTTCCAGAAATGACTGAAAACTGAATGCACAAATGCGAGGCCTACATCAAGGCGCACCGAACTTGCTGGTCATGCCAAGTCGTTTAAGAGTATTGACGAGAATCGATTTAATTATCATATTTCTTTGCTGTTTCTTTGCTCGTTGCACCTGTACACTATCGATCAGTCCTCTCATATCAAACACATTTACGAACATGATCAACTTCACTTGGGATATGACGCTGATCCTCTGTAAACAGGCACGTTATACTCGCTCGACGGCCTCCCCGAAAAACCGAATGAACTCGCTCATATTAAAAAAACTGCCCTAATATTGGTTTACAGGATTTACCACGCACAGCTCTCAAGTCACTTTTAAGGATGCACATAATACTTTCTGTTTTCCGTGATGTTTCACATCGCACTGCTTTCAGCCTCAAGGGTTTTGTGGTATCTAGGACGCTTCCCCCTTTTGATTGTCTCATTAAATTTCAACCACTCTTCCAGTGTGAGTACTTTCCTCTTCCATTGATTCATCGTCCAGTTTGTGGGACAAGCCGTATGATGCAAATTCATTGTCTGAATCTGGCTTGAAAGTTCAAATGTGCCTGACTTGTTTTCTGAGAGTGCATCACATAAAATCGCAGTGATACGGTAGCACCATCTCTCATGGTCACTAACAATTCGTTACAAATATAATCCTCACTCATGGTGAAAAGAGCTTATCTGCTATGACATGAATGCAAATGGTGGACGTTACTCTGCGATTGGGCCAGTTGAGAGGGCCACCTGTTACGCCGACGCGGGCACGTTAGCTTGGTAGATGGATGTAAAAATAAACCGAGGTTTGAAGTCAAATGTATTTCCTTGAATGACCGCTTCTGCTGCGACCGTATAGCAAAGGCGATGTTGATCTGTGTTGCTGTACACTGCACTATTCATTTAATCCGTGCGTTTTTTTGTATATTCCTTCCCCCTGCTAAGTTAGAGTATTCAGAATTGCGAACAACCAAATCTAGCTTTGGCATTAATTGTGCAACCAGTAGGTATGCCGCATGGTATTCTGAGGATGCGAGGCGCCATTACTGGCATTACTCTCAGCGTCTCATCATCTGCCCACTTCGGTCTCCTGCATACAGATTGCTTTGGTATGTTGCAACTGAGCGACATACAGAAGTCGTTTTGGGCCTCATGTCATCCTCAGGTGGACAGCCCTTCGGCTGCGATGCTCCGTTGTCTGGAGGTAATAGTGTACATTACCTATGAAGCGTGCAAGTAGCCTGTGGTTTGATGTCCAAGCTCCGCCCTCGCATCCGATGGAAGGTGAAGGTTACTACGGAACTTATGCGATTGCTTTGCGGCGTTTTCCTACTATTGTTTAGTATTCAATGGACGTCCAGGGAAGTTCAAGAAGGCGCTTGAGAATGTTCACTTCTCAAAAACTGCAGATAAGATGTTTACTTTCGTGTCTAGTAGCATGTAACCGCTTAGTTTGTGCTTGCTAATAAACAAATTCGCAGCAAAGGGCTTTCCTCCTTTCATGGGTGGCTGAGGCCTTCAACACCAGTCTCTTCGCTTTTGCGCTGTTTGTCTCTCCTCTTATCTTTCTAAACAACATTCGGATGGAGTAGCGAGGTACTACCTGCGTCTTATTAGTACGTTGCAGTTTGTTGTGGATTTCGTCTTTGTATGCTAAAATTTTGATTGTCCAAGTTCCGGCGGTGAAGAACGTATGCTATTCTTTAAGGGATCCCAGTGAACTGTCGATCAGTCCATCTCGACTATCTAGCTGGTAAGCAACATTCACGACCGATACCACGCAGGAAATGAACTCGCTGTTTGGTATGAATTCATGCCCCTGTGTCACTCGAGGTAGGATATTGTGTCCACAATACTGCTTGTAATCACTTTCGTTGTGTTACCGTTCCGCGCACTACGGCTTCAGCGTATTTCTGCATGATACCCTGAACATCCCTACTAACGTTGTGCCTGTTCTAAAATAAGGAAAGACACCTAGTAAACTGTGGAAAAAGGGGAATAGTGGGGACTTGGTGCGATAAGTCTATTGACGCGAGAGGAAACGACCAGCGACAAGTTAGCGGATTTCTCGTTTCCCTCATGAGTGGTGTCATGTTGTGGAAGATATCTTTTGCCTTGTGAGTAGTACGTCCTTTCAAGGAGGTTGGATTGGAGGACGAAGTTTCTCAACCGTAATGTAAATCTATACGTTGTCCGTTCGCTTCGGTGGAAATAATTTTAACACAGTAACTGGCGCAAGTCCGCCAATATTGCTCGCCCCTGGACAATGCATACATAGTGTTCGTCTGACGCGATATAGTCGCGGCTTTAGCATCTTCATAGGTATATGAGCTGATGAAAACAATTGAAGTCTCAAAAGACGGGGAATTAAACTCTTGGAGTAAGACTCAGCACACTGAAGATAGAAAACACGTAAAGGCAAAGGGTCACCTCCGACGTTCAGTTTGGGCGAAATTGTATGGACTGATGTTAGTCAGGTAAAGTAACTTTCATCAGCACACTCCAATTACACCGATCTTTCCTTAGGTGCCGATTCGACCCTTGTGATGTTCATTATGTATTGATGTCAGTGGGAAATTTAAGAACAGAGAACTCTTGTGGATTCCACTAGTCACGGTAAAACAGCGTAGTTCAAACATAAAGGACATGGTCGGGCCCCAAGTTTCCATGCAAATAGTTGTGGGAATAGAAAGTGCGGCGTGTCTTAAAACTTCAAAAACGTTCTCCTCTTCCAGCAAGGTCAAGAGCCTTTTCAGAATCGGAGAATACGGCGTCTGTTGATTGGTAGTAATCTTGGCGTTGCTCATGCTCTTGATGTAATGGAAAGAGGTGTTCAGTATGCTTCCCACCACCTGGTCTAAATTCTGCCTTTTCCTCCCGGACTTGTATTCCGTGTACATATGCCAGGTATCATAGTACTGTGGAAGTTGGTGGTCCTGTTAGAGTTTATATCTATGTGTTTGGAACGGTAACTTTGGCTACCTCTGACCAAACACGAGAATTGGTTGGTTCCAATCATCTAGAGCGCTTTCTTGTTCCCAGTTAGTTTAAACTAATGTGTCAAGATGGGACACACAGATACCATCCTTGATTAACGCTAGTGAGTGCTCAGGTGGTCCAAAAGCGCGATGGCGTTTCATCTCCGAAGTGCGCACTATTTCGCAAAGCGAGTGGAAAACTAACTTAACAGACCACGACTCAACTTGAACGGAGTTGGTCGAATAACAGGCGTAAGCACAGACATATGTGTTCCAATAGTGTTGTTGGAAACATTCCGCTCAGTGGTCTGGACGACCGTCGCATCTTGAATTAGCATGTAATCGTATCTGTGGAACAGCGAAATACGAAATGGGGTGTCTTCATTGTGTGTGAGGCTGTCTCATGAGGGGAATGCCGTTTTATAACTGCAGAGGTGTTGTGCGTTAGAAAAACAGTGGAACTGTATCATAAACGAGAGGTTCAGCTGGAATCCAATTGCGTCTCCTGTTAACACCAAGTTAACTTGCAAGCTGCCGTATTTCGCCAACTGCGTACAAGTTGGCATTCTAGTAGAACATGTTTGACGGAAACTCAGGAACTGTGCCTAGCTGGTGCGTCTCAAGACGGGTGAAGCTAGTCGGCATAAGCTAGGTTTGCAGTAGCCTCATGAACAGCGTGTTCCGTCAAAGAAATAAGCACAACAAAACCATGGAGATGTATTGGAAAAAATACTGGCAGTTAATGTGCACAAAGTAAGGCGGTTCATCAGGTGTTGATGCTCTCACGAATCGAAGTGTTCGGGATTTTAATTTCTTTCGGCGCCCAAAGGTTCCTTATTCGTACGCCAACGTTGAACAGTTTTCTATCAGCACTTAGGCTTTCACATTTTACAACTGACTAAGAGTTGTTCAAGCTCAAGCAGTTTTGCTGTTGCTTTTTCACCTTATCTGTCATTCTCTGAAGAAATTTCATTTCGACGTAAAGATGCGGTTAGGTCCCAAAACGTTCTAATAACACTATTAATAGGCATAAAGTAGACAGCGAGAGCATATGGCGCTACTCATTCTCCAATCACCGAATCGACTTCACGTGTTGATCGGCCCCTCGAATGACGAATTCTCAGATATAAGTTTCACACGTCATTAGGATTTATTCTTCCTCTGAGCTACTTATGGGTTTCTGGTAGTCTGAAGAGAGGCCTTTCAGCATAGACCGGCTTCAGTTACAGAATGAAATCTCAAATAAAAATTCCCACATTTCTCACTAACAGCGAACACTGCAATGCTTTACAAGGGACTTTGTCGAGGGACATTGACCGTAACTTTGCTGAGATAGCCACGGCTGGACGTCACGACGGAAACTTTGTTGTTGGGTTTCCGAGCGATTACTCGGAAGCCTAGAAGTGTCATTATCACTCCTTGATTAGAGGCGCTCTGTCTCCTCGGACTAAAAGTACAATTCATTTTGACGGTCGATTAGACGACAGGTCAAACGTGGTTTTTGTTTGGACGGGGAGGCGTAGTAGAACCGAAATGTAAGAGACCAGTTCGTTCGGGAATGTACTGAGCTGTTCCAGCTAAACCGCAAAACAACCTAAAGGGACTTCCGCGAGGTAATCAAAGGTACTATTGGAAACTTAATATATGGCACAAGTGAAGCAACGTTCGAGTCAGAAGCGAATTTTATTGAAGCTAAAGGGCTGCGTATTGGGCAACTGTTAATGGGGTCTTTACTATGGTTACGCTATTTAAAACTCCAGGTGCCATCAAAGTTTTGATCACCAATCTTTCCGTAGCATAGCAAGAATTAGCCGGCTGCAGGTAGTGCACGATGTAGTAGTGGATAAGCGGGTACTTTGTGATGAATCCGACTCGTTAAAGAGGCGGAGTAAACAAACCAAGTTAAGATAGTTGGGAAAAGTATTACGTACGCGTAATCACCGTCGTTCGAAGAAAACGCTGTGTTCCGAGCGATCGTTGGCAAAGAGCTTCGCCGGGCAGGTCATGAACTGAGAACGTAGTCAAATTGAGTGCTGTGAAATCTTCGCACCTTCTTCGCTGGGACCCACGTGATTCTGCTTGCACGTGGTTGTGGGCTCTTGCGCCTTAACTACTGACAACTGTCAAGGCAAATGAAGATCCGCTCATAGTTACTCTCGAAAATCCATGTGCACTGCGCCTATAGCCTTTCGGTTTACGTTCCATGCAACGTGAATTCCATTTCGAGTGTGCGTCAAATTCAGCCATTCTTCACGGTACTAGACCATACAGTGTATTTCTTTTACTCTTTTCCTTGGCGATGTGGTGTCGGTTTTTTGTCCTATTTCGCTTACTTGAGTATACATCAGTGAATTTCAGTAACCTTCCATTTGGTCTGTGTATTTTGGTAAATAAGTGTCATGATCCCCTCAAATGGGGCCCTGATTGATTGACCACTTCGTTCTGGCCCTGTGAACTTAACTAGTGGACTAATGGGTAAACGGCTAAATCCCTCAAAGCGGACCGCAAAATCTCCGTCCTTTTGGATATACAGGAAATGCTGCCGGATTTCAAGATGTTCGGCGCCCTCTAAGGTGGACTAGTTTAGTCCGGTGGAAAATGTCGTGCGACAATGCCATGTAACGTAGAGCTGTGAAGGCTACTTCGTCGTGACAAATGACGACGAAGCAGCAGTACTTTTTACGTGTTTTCTTACTGAGGGCCTCCTTAAATCTTACCATCCCAAATGAAGCACACCACTATGAACCGAAGCACCAAATTGTGCACTATAAAACCTGATCGATTCACTTTACTACCATAGGGGGGACGAAATCAGGCTGCTTAGCAATGTTAAAATTCGGTTTGTGTATGTGTCCAATGCACAGTGTCATTGCAGATGAACGAAGATCTTTGAATTCGCCACTGTATTTGAGCCAAATCCGCCCCATAACGGTTTACTCATACACCGTTTGGAACTTAGCTTGTATCCTGGCCTGAATTTGTGTTCTGCGGTGATTGAAGTACACAACACAGTTTCAGCGTGTAGAAAGCAATTCTTTGGTACCAGGTTTTGGTGCGTTTATATTTCTAACTAATCACTCCATTCATGGAACAACTGTTAGCACTTTTATAAATTCCTAAGTTTTAACGTAACTTGTCACGGCCGTTGTACTCACCGTTCATCTTTCCTCACTCATTGTGGCGCTAGCCATCCTTCCTACACTGGATTGCTTACATGCGCGCCATGCGTGGAAATGTTAATCAATTGTTCTCAATGTTTTAAGCTAACTATTCTCTTGGCTGTCTTTACACAAACTCATCTCCCCCCTCCACACAGATGTTTTATATGGGCGGCAAAATGTTTGAAAAAATGGTTCATACGATGATGCAGAATGTCTCAGGGTATACCACTCAAAAGAGATCGTCCGGAAAACCCACTTCTGTGGAGAGTACAACAGTGCTTCCCGTTGTGTACGATTTAGAGTAGGATTTCTCCGAAGAGAAATCACTTCCCGGCAGAAGACTGTGTTCCCGTCTGCCTGTTTAGATTGTTGTTATGTCCAGCTGATCTGTTAAGCAGCAAGTTTGCTACGTCATATTTCAGTGGTTATCAAGCGCAATAGGCAGTAATTCCCATTGAGGAGTATTTCAAGGATACTGACTACATAAGATTGATGTTTGCTCTGATTCAACAGATCTCGAAAAGTTTTGTCCTAGTTTTCACTATTTTTCGAAGACGTTTCTCGCTTATGTCGTCTCCCACTCAACCAGGACTGGTGGCAGAGGAAATCTGGTCAGACCATGTGTCACACTGCAGAGCGCGTTTCATTCTATTTGGGGGTTATCTATGTAATTGTGCTGTGCACAGGTATCCGTTTTCTTATTTATCTGTCACATCGAAATATGCCGACAGACCCCAGCACCCGAAACAGTTCCCCCTGCGTTTGCACTGATCCGCGTATGTAGTCAGCCGAACGCTCTGTACCTGGTGAGGATGGAGGATTATCTGGAGATCCATGTGAAATAACCACACGATGCGATAAAAAGCAGTTGGATGCCATTTAGTACGGCACAACAAAATTCGATAGAACTGGACACAATGCAGGGATATAGAGATTAAAGAGTCTATCTGAAAATGGGGACTTACTGGCGACATGGAGTGGCTAAGCACATAATGCTCCCGTAAGTTCGGGTAGTGGCACCTTCCTTGATGATACGGAGAACTTTCTGCCACTGAAACTGAAAATATACGCAGGACAAAGATGACGTTAGCCGAAGATGGCCATTTGACGTGCGTGTGTACCAAACATCTTGCTCTTGCTCATCTCAGAATAATACCCGATGCATTTGCACGGGGCATATGCGGGTTTAAGAGCCCAAGACATTTACATGCGTGTCTACCTCACGTAGCGCAAACTCCGCAATAGAAATAATAAAAATTCAGTTTAGAGGTGAAAATGATCTAATGAAGGAGAAAATGACAGGGTGGCAGTAGTCTCACCCGCGCTTTATGTTTAATACCCACAAACGGGTACTTGATACAAAACCCGGAAGGCCGAATTCGGCTTGACGCAATGATTTAAGACAACCAAATGTTCGAGAACGGCGTTGTTGATGTCTCTTTTCTACCCTTTTAATCATCACGCCAGTAGATGCTCTCTTATTCTCTTTGATAATCGTCCGGTCGTCTATAATGGAATGCTTTGTGCTCTTTCCTCCGACTTTTCTGAGGAAATAAGCAAGATAAACCACTAAATTTTTCCGAATCCGACGTCAGTTTCGAATATGCTGAATTAACATTATTTTTAAGATTGACTGCTCGACCACATCACACCCGTAAAAATGCCCCTTCTCGTGCAACAGTCTTGGTCGACCTGAGAGAAGTGGACTTTCCCTCGAGATGGACGATTAGGATGGGAACTTTAACGCTCTCATCCGCTCAGAGATCACTTCTGAGTTATTTCTATTTACTTATTATAGGTAATCCTCGTAACGTTTCGGGTTAAATTAAATTGGAGGAGGAATGACCGTGCTAAATGTGTTGAACAGTGTGAAAGGTTCACAATAATTTTAGAATTATTGAATATCCAGAGAATATTGCCCATGTTTTCACTATTTACCTACCACCCTTATCCATTTTACACACTGTTTACCTAAGTTGATCTTTGATTAACCCTTTTCTCGTGCGTGGTATCCTCTGGCGGACCCAGTCACTTCGATCTCTCATTTAAGAGATCGGAAAAGCTGTACTTAAAAAGCAAAAGCAAAAAGTAGTAGTTTTTATCATTCTAAGTCTACGTTTTAAATGAGAGTATTCGAAAGAGATAGCAGAAATCTGTCGGAAGGCACATAAATACTACAGGAATAGGACGTTACTTTTCACAGACACCTATGTCATTGTTAGTCAGCTGCATTGCATTTAACTGCTCACAGATCAAACAATAGACTTTGTGTCCCAAAATAAAAAAACATCTCTTTTGTACCTAAGATGTTTTTTTATTTTCAAAATTTCCTGCGGTTTCCTTTACTGTAGACATAATGTGGACATTTCTGAAAGGAACGAGGTGGTTGTTGTATCTTCTAAGTTTTGTCCAACTATTTACCCAATGTCCAGTGACAGTTAATTTAGGTGTTCACCGGTTTTGTTTTTCAATATTGAAGGTATATGACTGACAAAGATTTTCGGCTTGAACTAGTTTTAAATTCCTGTGGAGAAACTAAGTGGACTCAACTCCATATTTCAAAATGGGTGCGCAGTTTAACTTCAGGTCAAGCGAGAAACAATTATTTTTTCGCTTCGCATGCTAGATGTTTAGAATTCAAACCCCGGTATGGCCCAAATTATGCATTGCTGATGATCTCCAGTAAGAGGGGAACTCGAATCCAATGCTTACTCCTCTTTGATATAGACCAACCGGAATAGCTGTCAGGACAGGGGGAGGACTTTTTAACGGGAGTATTGTGAACGCTGATCATTTTTCTCTTTGCTGCTTGAAAAATTGAACAGGGAGAGGAGATTGGCTTCGTCAGAGTAAAAGGCAGATACAGTAGAAATTTAAAAGAAAAATTCTTGATTTTCACCAGCAGAACGAGCTGTCACGTTGTCTATATCATAGAAACAAAATGCGGGTGATGCTTGATTGTATAGTAAACCGATCGACTGTATGACCTCAAACCATACCTGTCCTTGGTAAGATTAGTCACAGATGCAGCGAAGCAAGTTCAGCCTCGGTTGAGAAGAGCACATCACTCAAAGGCCAAACACGAGTTGTATTTTCACCTATCGTTATATGCACTTAAGTCCACGCAGTATGTGTTTTGTTCTGAGTGTTGATGGCAGTCTGGATCAGCATATGGATGGTGGATTCATCTCGGATTTGTTTATCGCTAATCCCGTTGGGCTGCTTTTGATCCGTACATATCCCGCCGTATTATAATCAGGTGACTGATAAAGCGCGACAAAATACAAGTTATGTGTATAAACCTGCATGTGCTGAACGATCAAGTAGTTTCCAAGTCTGACCTTGAAAATAAATTCCCCATCTTATTTCAGTGAAATCCAAGAATTGACGTCTCATGTCTAGATAAGCTGAGGGAGGTTCTCCTCAGATGCAGAGAATTCCGGCGAAATACTCACCTGTGCTATTGGTGTCTGTCTATGTGGATATAAATAATTCCTCTAGACTGACTACGAGTTTATTTCAAATTCCACCTCTCGACATGAAGTTCTATGCTAAATAAATGGCTTGTAAAAATTAACAACCTGTACAATGCTTCTTCCGATCGTTCACCGCTGGACACTTATTTTTCCCGTAGATATGTAAGTGAATATGGTGACGTTTCCCTTAGGGCCTTTCCGATCGGTGTATGATGAAAATTCAATCATTATGTGTATCATGAACCCCACGTTCTGTCAAATACGAGCATAATCGTTTTTGTTGATGTTTAGATGATGGCTTTCCAAAAAGTAAGTAGTACAGCTGTTCCTCCCATTTTTGGACTCCAAACATGCTTCTCTGATGGGACAGCTTTTCAATACAGATAAGTTTATTCACTAAACGAACATTTATGTTTGTATTATGCCTTCTTATTGCCTATGCTTGACCAGGCATGGCCACTGAATAAGAAACATAGGGACCCTCTGTCTCAATTAACTCAACTAGCAATTCAGAAAATAGTCCAGGCAAACGAAATAATGGAAAAGAATGAGTACATATGTCAAGCCTCGCTACTGGGTTCCAAATTTTACTATGCTTCATGTTTATACTGATCCAGTGTTCACTTTCTAAAGCTAACCCAGCTAACGCTTACCAGTAAACCCCATTGGATGAGGAATCAAAACCCATAGCGACTACTAAGACACCAGGGGGCACATCAGTCCAGCCCCCTTTTCGGTGTACACGTATCGCCGTGGGTAATTCAGACGGTAACGGATTAATTAACAGCTAGATTCGATTGTATATAAGCCTGGCAGGATGACATCATTGTGTGTACCAAGACAGCTGTAGAATATAACCAGCGGCTAGTTATCCTCCAAAGGTAGTTTAATCATTATCATAGTCATCGACTGCGTAACATCAGTATTCGACGCTGATGCTCCGCTGTGGTACAACTATAATTTATTCCAGAAATTTATTGTGAAGAAGAGTGTAACGGTGGATGAGGAAGAGACCTAGAACCAGCCAAACAATTAATCTGAGGTGCCTACACCTCCAGACACCCATTCGGGTAATCTGGATAATGACTGAAAACAGGAACGTCACTGACATCAATTAGCAGCCATATTTTGCAGCTTTGCTAACCACGCACAGGGAAACCGCGCAGATTTCATCGTGAAAGGTGAGACACCGACAGTAATTGCTTTAAAAACTCTTTGTCTGGTTAAGCGTTTGTTGCCTCTCTGCTTGCGCCACTCTGAAATTGGACGTCTCACTTCCGCTGCTCACATATTTCACGTCTCAAAACCATACCACAAATCAGACCGTACTGTAGCCTGATGCACACGTCGCTTGCAATTCAGGGGTATGCAGCTTTGCCATCCGAGGTGTCTCAAATTAGCGGACGCGAATTGATTGTATTGACCTCATCTGCCACATTACAGTGGCCACCAACAGAATTTCCAAAATGTATAAAACGGTCCGAAGCGCCGATTACCTCTCCTTCGATTGCAGGTAATGACCTCATATCCAGGCGCATAACCTTACGCCGCGAGTGCAAAGCACATGCCAAAGGATGGGGTGACGTTAGTCAGCTCATCCAAAAACACCTACACTTTGTTCTCCTCGGAGACGAGGCCGATATCGTGTGCATATACCAGCTAGATACAGTCTTCATCAGTGGCTGTTTGAGCACCAGTGTTTCGAAAACCTTTCACCGTTCGTCTCACTGGTTCGTCCATCACAAAACTGAACAGAGATGGATACGGTGGGCATGCTTGTCAGACACTAATTTTTGTACAAAGCTATGAAAATCTCCCTGTATACTCTCACATGCCAGCAAGTCTGAGAATTCAAAGAGCTTATTATAGTGATAGACTTACGAGGCGATTTCAGCTGGGCAAGCATGGCAGGGAGAGTAGACCGGGTAACTTAGTCAAATGCGCATTGGAGATTGAGGATACAAAAAAAATTTTGGGTCACTTATACGTATGACTTTGTTCTAGCACCTGATGAAATGCGGAGGTTTGGTCAATGCGATCACTTTCAGGCTGAACCTCTTTTACTATTCTGGAGTCAATGCTTCACAGGTCAGCATAAGAGGACAAAGGACAAGTGATGCAAAGCCTCGATTCAAGCTGATCCCGCTGTGATTACTGCATCCACTACAGGCCCCATTTTCGAAGACGCGCACTACTGAAGGTGCTTTCCAGCCGTCTGGGACAGCTTTTTCCAAAATAGTGGCAAACAGACCAGACAAGCTTTTACTGAGGACTCCATCTCGAACCTTGAACAGTGCGGTTAGGAGGTCATCACCTTACCACGGGCTTGATGGCGCTTGAGAGAACATATGCAGTCGTAAACTTTTGATGTCGTAGGGGTTTCCAGGTTCATCGTCCAGGGTTCTAGTGCAGTTCGACAATCAGAAGGGGCAGCAGACGATGGCCATAAGAATTGTTCTTCATGGTGCTCGGCCTAGTGGTCAAGGCCTCCTCTCTTATTGAAGATTGTCGCGCCAGTCTGATCCTTGATGGTTTCACTCACTGGCGATTACCGGGTTCGGTCACATAAATAAATCATTAATAAATCCTCCGGTATTGTCGCCGTTCTTTGCGCCCTCTATTTCCTCGAGATAGCTCAGTGGTTAAGGCGGCAGCTTATTGACCGGAAGGTCCGTGGTTCGAATCCAACCACAGCATCTCGACTGCTCCTGTCCAGGCTTGGGCAACCTAGCAGTATTCCAGCCCTCGTGTTTCCTTTGGGTGGCATGGCAGCTAGGCACCGAAAGAGTGCTACAGCTGAACCATTTTTTAAAATCTTTTTTAACTGTGTCCGGAACCGACGGAAACATTCCTCGGGGATTCAAGCAGTACCACTATTCTGTCCGACATCCAGTGTCTGAGGGGACTAGGTAGAGACACCACAGGCGGAACTCCCAGCACCGTGCAAAAATGTGGTGAACTCGTTCCAGTACGAATGGTCATCCTGTCAGAGTGGCTGATGGATGGTAAGGGTTGCGCGGCCGAGAGTGAGTGGAAAGTGGTGAGGCGGTTAAGTCTGACTGTAGGACCTAACGGACGAAAGTGGCACACACCGGACGCCTCATTATTGTTTGGAATTCCGCTCATACTTAAACCGACTTGTCGTCTGTCCGATCGCAGTAAACAGGTGATCTGTATATCAGACTTCTCGTTATAGTATGCGTGTCAATTTTACTCAGTTCATCAGGACACGGTTACTCACAACTGAGAGAGGCAGTGACCGTATTTTTGGCATTCAACTGATTGCGCAATTACCGTTGCAAAAAAATTCACAATTTTTACGGTCACCAGGTTTTATAAGACCTTCATGACACCAAGGGACCAAATGTTCAAACAGCGGCTGTCATAGTCCACAGATTGGCGTTAATAATTGCCACGTACGAAACCACGCATCGGATTACCTTTCATGCTAATTCGTTTTCAGTCGACTCACTCAACCGGTCCTCACTACATAACTGCTTTCCCTTCCCACATCCGGAGCAACAACCTCGTACTGTTTTGATTGCATTAAACAAAGGATTTTATCATAACGCTAATCGACGTTTTCCGGAATTTGATAACGGTCGAGAGACTATCTCACTTCAAGGTGACGGGATGGAAGTGCTAACGATAATCTGGTGATTCCTCCTAATCTACGACAATTCATGCTGAGTGTGTGATTTAGGCGGGACAACACTGCCTCGAATTTTTACGTAGCGATCCTGATTCTTCTTCAGTAATAAGGTACGAAGTGATATATGCTGTACACAACACAACAAGCATGTGTCTATCAGACTCAATTACTGAAATAAAGTAGCATAGGCTGGCAGCAGCCCCAGAGTGATTATTTGACAGTATGCGACGCCATTCACTGGACACCTACACATTATGAACTTGCATTTGTGCAACCAGTTGGTTATCGTGGTACATTTGGGTTGGCTCGCCGAGTGTACAGTGACGTGCTGTGACTGATCGTGGGACACGTAACTGCGCAGTAAGTGGTTTTTATGTTAGTGCTCAATCGTTACTATAGTTTATCGAAAGTTGCAGCAGTCATTCGTCCAGTTCTTTAGTATGATGCCAACGGCTGGATATCCTCAACACGTTATTGCCCTCCTTCTGGCGACAAATCATGATTTAATGAGTAGTAAATTAACGTGACTGAGCTACGAGAACCATCCCTTATTCGGTTCGGAGATATTCCAAAGACTTAGGAGAACCTTATTGATGGGAAAAAGTGTAAGTGACCCCGGTTGCGAGTTATCTTTTGTTAAAAGGTCACTTCAGAGGTGATTTACCATATCCTCGGGAAGAGGCACAAGAACAAAAATTGGGGGTTTGGGACTTCCATCTGGGCGGTCATAACATGTCATGGGGAATTTTATGAGGTGGTCATTCCATACTGAAGTTCATGTTAGGACTTATTCGCAAATGTTGTAGACACAGCTAAACTTTAGTTGGGTGACCATCTAACCGTTTGCTACGTAGTGACAGCCTCGGCAGTCACAGTGAGACGACGATCACCAGACTTTTCGACAGTTTCACCAAAATAACCCAAATACAGAAGTCTACACAAGACGAAGTTGTTCCCGCCCTTGCATCCTCGAATCACACGAATAACCTCATACAGAGGAGAGCCGTCTCCCAGCTGGCGAGATCCAAAACAGCGAAACTATGGTGATCCACTGAAAAGCTTTCATTAATATTACAGATGGTGTCATACCACAGAAAACAAGTAGATGTCCCAAATGAAACCGACACGGTCTTATGGAAACGCCTTAGGTTGAAGAATATCATAAACAAGAGCTTTACTTGTATCTCCCGTTAGTATCATCTCTATATGCAAATTAGAGCTTAACTCCGCAGGCATCACTTGTAGCGTTGGCTAAGCCAACTAGTGAAAACTGGTCAACACGGTAGAAGGCTCATCCTCACGCAAGAAATAGCCGAAGCAACGTAAAGTAAGCAAAGTTTTACGGAAGTCTTAATCAAGCACTGTGCCTAGAAGATTAAGCATATCATGCCATATTGATGCCATACCCATATAGTGCAGGTTGGAACCGTCGAAAGTGCGTTCAGTTTAAAAAACGATCGGATAAATTCTATTGAGCCAGGCCAAAGACAAAACAGGAAAGTCATTTTGTGTGTTAATCTGTAGCGTCTATGCAAAGCCCGTATAGTTATGCCACTACTCACCCGGTTTCAGTCTTCTATGGGTCTTGTAAACGTATAACCTATCTTTTGTTAGACAGTCTTTCCCTTAACATCTGCTATCCGTCACCCAAATCGTCTTTTTTCGGTAGCTGTGAACAGCGATCGCTAGAGCATGGATACAGATCATCCCCTCTCCCGTATTTGGCTTGGGTCTTCACACTGAACTGAAAAGTGCAGGAGGCTTCCATTATGTGTAGAGAGAAATCGGAGGGTGACAAATACATAAAAGAGCCATTAAAAATGAAGGCACCACGGACGCCTGCTTAAACATAGACCTGCAAGTAAATGACGGTAGATATTATTCATGTTTGGACGACCAAATATAACGCAAGTTAAATCTTGGGTAAGAAGCCGTGTGAGTCCTTTGCACCGTTACAGTCGCTACAAATCCAGCATCGCAGTTGATTTCAACCTAGTGATCACATGGTGCAAGCAGTTCACCGTGTTTAACAAGCATACGATGATAAGTGTCACTCACTGTGCACCGTGAAATGTTGTTGTCCATATTTTAGTGCGTAATCTTTTGAAATGTCTCTTTCTGTATAGCTACGCACAGGGAACCCAATTAATTATTTCGGTTATGAAAACTAATTCACTGGTTGATTGTCAACGCCTGAAATCGTTCAGGTGCAGCTTCCTCTTGCCGTATCCTTCTTCGGCGTCTTGACGAAGGTGAAGTGTAATGCAATGTTACAATGGACAGGAGCAAAGGTCATTCTGGACGACCAAAAAGAGGGAATGATAATGGTACTGTCAACGGTGAGTGCCACTTGCAAGTTTGTCAGAAACGTTATATAAATCCGAGCTAGAAATTTGGCTGAATATAATAGATCTGTAGCAGTTGCGAGGGGCTTTGCCAAAAAAGGCGCAATCATCGCATTACTTTCTGTATTTTCGCCTTCATACCTCCAAACTTGGTTTATTTTCAGGGAGAAAGTGACGAAATTCACGCGAGTATTCAATGTTGTCTTTTTATTGGAAGCTTTGAAACGAATTCTTTCGAATTACAGGAACTCGGGGGCTGCTTATGAAGCTATGGGATTAGAGTTGCTCTTCATTCGGGGAAATGCTGGCACTCCACACAAGTGCTATTTGTAGTAGCTTTTACCGTATCCATAAACATTCACCGAGTCGTTCAAAGATCCCGACGTCTAAGTGAAAATAAGCTATAGTCTACCTAATACTTACAGTCGACTCAAGCCGACCCACAAGCTTCAAATGGTTACCTTACTCGTAGCTATGATTCATCTGGGTAATAAGTTGTTACACTCCTCATGCGCTACTAGGTGAAGCTATAAATAAGTTCATTGTAGTGAGTCTTAACCGAGATCCTAGCTGATGGGCGTTTGGAGGTCAAAGTACAGTTGAAGGGGACGTACTACATGGTATTACTTTTAAATTTACCCTTCCCTGCCAAATTTGTGGCCATCACTACTGTTTGATAAACACCCCACAAACCAAACGACATTACTTTGTCTTCTAGGGGCACCTCCTACAAACCGGGCCCCTAAAATCGTGGTCATTCACCAGAGAAAGTCATATTAACTCTCTTCTGTTGGAGGGATTGCATTATTTATTTTTTCAATTCGACCTTTTAAATCCCGTGTAAATTGGAACGATTTTATGCACTACAGCAGATTTTGGCACTAGAACCCTATTGTCAAAGCGTGCGTCACCATGCGTTCTTGTTGAAGCGAGCTGCTTAAGAAATCATTCCCATAGTAAGCCGTTTTTACACCTTTCCAGTGAAGGGCAGTTTGAATTCAATCGATATCCCAGGTAGCTGGCAAAAGCTACTTACCATTCAACGATTTATGGGTGCTCCACGTGTCAACGTAGCAAAATCAGTATTCTGACGGTCATCCACTTGAGCCTTCAAATCAGTGTGTAATTCTATTTAGAATTCATGTTTATTTCACTGGCAACACAACTACCAGTCTCTCACACGAAGATGTACCTGTAGACCAATTACAGGTTCAGTATAAGTGTTTGGGGATGTTCTATTATGTGAATGATTCCTTCAAATTAGAATCGTGTCACAAGCAATCGATTACACGTCCCAGGAATTAACTTTCAAAAATACTTGACGGCAGGCTTACGTCCGTCCACACAGTACCAACGTCTGTGCAATCACAACTGAAATCCTTGAGCTGGCCGAACTATCATTAGTTTCAGTTTTGGCCAGTTAGCTTAAAAGCAACTCATCGATTGCCAATGTTTTCTTTTGTATCTACTCTGCCCGACGCAGCACACCAACATCTTTGCCGATTAGTCACACTATGAAGTACCGTTGTACAAATATAAGACCTCCATATGACTCCCGTGGCACAAGAAAATTTGTAACGATCCACTCTTTCGTTAAAGCTTGCGATGACCCCCCGGTGTCAGAATAATTGCTTTTACAATAGGTGAGTACTCAGCGCACATTTTGCTGAAGCCTAAACTAGTGTCATTACTCTTCATAACCTTAAACAGCGCGTAAATTTAACACCTAGATAATCAGGTCAAAACCCAAGCCTTTCTCTTTGCATGATAACTGTAAGGATCACTTATCGTCAGTTTCAAAGTGACCTTTCAAAAGCAATGAAAGCAGAAATTTGGGGTCGTGAACCCAACAGAGGTAGAGTCCTTCAATATGCAGGCTTTATTACCCTTATGGATAAGCCAGTATGAGGTGACGGGGTTGTTGACGCGTATCCTTCACGGGACAGATCACTGTTTACTGATCACTGACTGCAGTACTGTTGATAATAAACTGATTAAAACTTGTTCTGGGAACAATGACCGGCAATCGCTTTCTCACTCGACTGGGGCACATCTGCATGCCGGATGATTAGCTGATTTTATTTGCCTTCCTTGGCACATCTTCCAGGCAGCAAAATAATTCCAGGCAGTACGGAGGAGGGTACTTAGTAAATTTTTCGGCAATAAATGTTTTTTCTGTCTTTAAGAGACGACAGGAAATCTACACCTGATGCCGTCCTGCAAAAACTCGTATAGTTCCACGTGCTATCCGGATAGGAGGGCGATACTTTGATAGGAGGGATATTGTGAATAATTTATGAAATCTTGCCTCACACCTACATACTCATATCTGGCCGCACACTCACATACATGCTCATTGATCCCCTCCGGTTGATTGACTATTGTCCTACATCGCTGACCCTGACAGGTGCCGTGCATGCTTTTCAAAATGCTACTACAACCACTGTGGTTCTATCTGTTAAGGCTACGGGTACGATTCGTTAGCCAATAGACGATTTTAGCGCAGCCAAATGATGGCATCTCTGCAGTACACTGGCCCTAAACTTTACGACCTTTCTGATACTAGGTTACGAGGTTGCTCCCAAAATCAAGTAACCGCGTGAAACCAAGTATTCTTTTTTTGGTAATGACATTTTCATATGAACTGCTGTGTACTGTGTGAAGTGGTTCTCTCGAAAATTCCAAAAAGTTCGAATAATGTACACTTCAAACTGTGTCAGAGAAAGCTCGTTCACTCATCAGTCACTTCATATGTGGCTAACTGTGTAAGGCTTTCCGATATTTCGAAACTGAGTGAATATAGTGGAGAGAGAACGAATGTGACTGCAAAACAAAACCTTTCCTTTTTCAACAAATCCTTTCCAGGTTGAGGGAATTCTACCTTCTTGACCAATTTAACTCGGGTTTATTGCTTCACGATCATCTGCTACCTTCATCCACCTAGTTGTATTTGTTTCACGTGGGCGAAGTTGGCATAAATGAATGAAGAGCTAACATTCGCTCGTATTTACTGACAACGATTATCGCTTATATTGGTAGAGCTCAAGGTGGATGGGTCCACATAATTTTTGCTGCGGCCTTTTCAGACCCAAGTCCTTGATACGGAAAGTGAACTGGTGGATTCGGATGAACACAATTCAAGATCTCTCCGGGTCTGTCATCTTCATAGTGTGCGTATGGTACTAATATGATAAAATTGCGTGCTGTTTATCGTTCACTCACTGTGTCTCGGACAACTCGCCTTGTGTAGATGCTCACGAAAAATATATAAAAGCTACAGCTATTCGAACGTTATCGCCATCCGGACGGGGTAAAGTCAAGGTTTACTGGGACTTCTCTAGGTTTTTTCCAAATCAGTGAAGCTAACTTCCGGATGAGACTTGATGTTATCCGTCATTGAATTGGCACGTTCCTGAAAAAAATCAGGTCAGAGTCGAATACTCTCTTCGATCATTATCTGGTACGTAAAAAAGGCTGTTGCATGCTTCTGATGAGATCTGGTTGGTTATTGTAGGGTGATTGCGGGGACCCAAATTATCCATAGTAAAAAATACTTGCATGGGTTGGCTGAAGGTCAAGTGTTCTATGTCCTTTCTGATGGAATATTGTGGCAGCTTTCATTTAACCGAAAAATTTACGTACAGTGTATTACATAATTCCATCTAATTTTTTGAGCGCAAGGTGAACCTTTTCGGAAATTCGCCGTTTTTTCAACCAGAATGAAGTCCGTATACTAATCTTTATTGGTCAGGTTCACTTTCAAGAGTACTAGACTTCAAAACAACTGCATTTACAAAACTGCAAATCGTTGGGTCACCGGATTATGATTGCCTCAGTTATATGTCGTATTGGAATGCTTTTGGGTCGCAATGGGCACTATGTACGGACTGTGACAATCTCGCGGAGCTACGACTTTATGATCCCTGCCGGCTAGGTGGTGTATGTCGGATTCGCTTACCGACCTCCTGATCGTGGCATGTAGATGTCATTCGTTAAGCTCTTACTTTACGACGAACATACTCAGCTGCCTACTAACAGAAAGAAGTGGACCATCATAGGATCAACAAAAGTAGGGAACACAATGGCCAACTAAAACTACTTGTTCCACAGCATGATTTATATCCAGTTGCTAAACTGCAGGTGGTCTTACGCTAGTGTAACGCCAAAGAGTTTTGGTCAGTTGCTGAAGCAACTACTGTCTAACAATATCATGTGCTTTTCCTGTACCTAAAAGCGGCATATACTTATGCATGCCCTGTTATGGTTTGGCTCATCTTCACATATCACACACCCAACAGACATCATCGTATTACCGATTGCTGACCTGATGGAAGATGCTTATCATACAATATGTTTGTAGGATGCAAGCTCACATGACTCTCGTTTTTAGCAGTTAACTTCCTCTCCTGGCGTAATCATTTCGGTGAATCCACACCAAAGGGGGGAAGCATCGGACTCGAGTTTCGCTCTTATTAGAGCTCATCATCATCTTTGGCCGTGCCGGGGTTTGACATGCGAGGCGGGCGTGTTACCACTACTCCACCAGAGCACGCTGGAAGCATCTGAATTTTTACGTCTAAACAGGCAAACATATTTGCACTTGAGTGTGCATTCTACAAAATTCCGCAAACACGAACACCTGAAACAGTATGTTTGTGTCCCTCAGAACAAATCTTGTCAACCTGTTTTACCTCTGCATCCATATCTGCCAGCGGAAGATACTGATCATTTTATATTATGTGGTACGTGGAGGTTGGGAAACTTTGCGGGATTACTTGAAACTTATTCAAGTAGGTTTTTCTTCTGGAAAGCGAGAATGCATGTAGAAACTGCTACGCTTCAAATCTACTCTCATAGTCGGTTTCAGGAATATCAACTTACTTTACTTGCTTGAACTTTTTGTTCGTCAAAACACATCAAATCTTGTGAAGCTCAGCAGGGAGGAAGTGTTTCTTTCAGAACTCTAGTGTGTTTAAAAAAGCAACTGGATGCACCAGAAGCTAGTGTTACGCCCACTATGTTGAGGTCTCTACATCGTAACATATATAATCAATTTTGCTTGGTGATTCTACATTTCATTGATTACACAACTCCAAAATGATCCTGTCAATACAAGATAAGACTGTTCAAATGAGCATGACTTTGATACAGAGTCCACAAATCCAACAAATAATTGTAGATCCGAAAGAGCTATTCTCTAAAAAAATCACAAGTTGGTCATCTTTCGACTTCTTTTATTACAGTTTTACCGAACTTAGCTGATAGCAGTTGCTTGTGTAAATCACATAACAAGTTGAGAAGCGTGAGTTTGCGACGTGGAGGTAGAGTCTGTGAGAGATCAGTTGGTACGACACTGACTTGGCGAGTGTGTATTGTAAGAGCGTGTCCCGCTAGTAGCATTTGCCCCCTCTTATGTTATGTGTACTTAGGTTCCTGATGACCTTCAGTGGGTTCACTGAATGTCCTATACTAGCTGGATCACACCAATAGCATGAGACAACCTAAGATCATCGTCTTGTAAAAATACACTCGACATTTTCTCTATTAACGTTTTATAAGTTTTATGCGTTTGTGTGGCTGAGATTGAAATACCAACTGAAATAGCGGATGAATAACGCAAGCTGTGAAGAGGGGCGAAAAATACAATTGAAAACATTAGGAGTAGCCCTATCTAGCGGTAAAAATGTCGATTCAGCACATACAACTCTCTGGCACAAAAGGTCTTGAATCGCTAGCGTAAAATTCTTTGAAGAACCCGAAAATATTATCCAGATTGGAGATCTTCAACAACAAAAATACTGTATTTCCTCTACTGAGAGATTCCGGGTGACACTCATTGATACGAGTATTTCCTTGGGAGAAGATTATTTTAGTTGTAGTGTGTGGTTTCTGTGTGCGTGTGACAGGGTTTCCCAGCTAACCTATAAGGTTGCGTATCCATGATTAATACACTGGCAAAACATGGCCAACCCATATAATTTTTGCCAGACCTGGTCATCTGCAGCTTTAGAAACTTGCATTTTTTCTGTCTAGCTAAACTCGGGTAACAACCAACAAACGAGATGATCAACTGCGAAGACTTTTTCTTACATAACAAGGAAAATTAAGATTGGTTGTTACATCTCAATAATTTTTTGAGTTCTGTAGGTCGTCTCATCTTATACGGCGTATTTCAATGGTTTATATTCGCAGTAATAAAACAGCAATATCTGAACTATGTTCATGACGAATCGTTTAAATTTAAATGAACCTGGGTCAATGGTATAGGGACAGAAAGGTTCTGAAAGGGGGATTGTGTCCTCGAGAGGGGAAAACACCACATTCTCCCGAAATTGGCTCCTTGACGAAAGTATTTCCTTGGGTTGGTTAGTTTCCCTGATTGTTTCGTTTTTAGGCTTGGATTGCCACTTGAACTCAAATTTACCACATTATATGCAGTGATCATATATTTTAGCGATGCTTTTCAAGAGTAACTTTTATTTCTCCGATTTCCAGAAAGAGTGGATTACACACATCTGGAGAAAGTGGGATGGAAGGTGTTTTAGTAGTTTGTCTATCTAACAAGCTCATTGGACGTAATCTCTGACAGCGCACCCATCAACTCCTCCAAGCAGAGCGGCGCATTTTTCTGTTTATGTTGCTTTCAGTCGAAGCAATTTCACAGCCTCAGTAAGCAAAGTAAGGCATTATGTTTGTTCCGCTTTTGTTTGTGGCCTGCATAAGTCAACTAGGGAGTCATATAATTTATTACAATGGCAAATGTAGCTCTCGTCTCTGAGACATTCCTCTAGTTGAACTGTGACAAAATGGGTCAATATCAAGTATAAGAAACTGCCCCTATGATTAGAGTTTGGGATAAATCGATTGATGGATCAATGTGCCCAATAGTGGACACATGTTCCTGTGCACTTGAGATTAATCAAAGTTGCCGACCTCAGTCCCACTGGTGTCCACGTGATTTTACGGATAAGAAAACGTACTAGGCTTTGTAGTGCTATGTGTTGACAGGGTGTCCCCAGGCATCAGTGCACAAAGGACAAGAGTCATACAGATCAGGAAAATGTGAAGTTATTTGTTAGGCTGTAGAATGAGTCACACACTAATTCACGAAGCATCTCCTGTTTTCTGGCGGAGAAGGGAGCCGAACATGTAAGTGAAGCCAAAGAGAGCAAACTGCCTATAACGCAGTGGAATCAACTAAGGTTATGCCGCTTAAAAGTAGCCTTTCCAGAAGCTGTCCTACACTAGATCCGGGAAGGTTGCTAAAAGTTTTTACCAATTTTACCCCGTAAAAAGCCCATCCAAGGCTGACGAAGCTTTAACCTATCAATAAAAACAGCCTACCCCCAAAATACTGACGATCTCAAATCCCAATGCCTGCTGGCTACCAATATAAATCCCATGTGTTTCCATTGTGGAGTTTGTCAAATTAAACGTGTCCTTGTGCTTACCATTCCACACGCGTCCGGACATTTTGGGCAGTTAATCCATGGTTGCGACATGGCGCACCAGAGTAACCGCTATCAGTTTGGTACTTTGATTCACTAACCATGCTTAATCGACTGCAGCGGTTGCACAGGTGATTCCAACAGCCAACGGGGACTTACGTACAGCGACTCAACTGAGGAGTCTGACAGTTTCTCCTTTCGCGGAAAACTGAACCGTTTGGTTAGCATGCCGACTGGCTTATTTGGTTGGCCAGAATATATACACCGGTTGTAGGCATCTGACGCTGCAGACAGGGACTGCAGCATCGTCTAATCTATGAAAACTGCATGCGGTTTAACAACATATGCTGTTCGCTTGGAGTACCATTTCCCACATTTGTCGAACATGATAGAGCAACAGGGCTCCGTTCATGCTTTCGGAATAGTTGTTGAGTGATTAGACTCGTGTATATTGTCTGAGTCTGCTGATTAGCTAGGTCACCAATCATATTACTTAAACGTGCGGACGTTCGCCGGTGAAGAAATGAGTAGCGATAACACTTCCCCCATGTCAGACGACCAAGGTACAAATCTCGGCAGGGCCAGGGATGTGCACTACTAATGAGGCCTTATTCGAGCAGAGCCTGGGTCCGGCGCTTCCCCCTTTCGGTGCGGACTAACGAAAGTAATTTTTTGGGGGTATGGAAGCTGGATACCTTTCGATCGAGGTTTTGTCCTGTAAGTGAATTTAATCTATGCCGAAAAGCCGAGAGTCATTGTTAACTTATCTCATCACTTAAACAGCCAGTCAACAAGTGACCACGTGATGTGAATTCCGTTGTTGAAAATGAGTGGCTCTGTATCCTGTCCAAGTGCAATTTGATCGCACTGCTGATCAGCTGCTCGAGGCTCAGCGGTTTAGTCTCTAACCGCAGTGATTACCCAAGGACTGGAGAAGTACTGTTCAAACAAAACTAGGATACTCATCCCATCAATCAGACATAAGGCTAGATATGTCTTCCCGTTGTTCAATCTGTTTATCGCTGCACCAGATGAACGGTTGTGCAACGGACGGAATAATCACTTCACTCTCCTTGTACATTCAGCTTCTCCTTATCGCACTGTGGTTTTAAACAGTAAATTTATTTCATTTCATCACCTCTTAGCCGGTTCCACCCCATCTGTCTTACTCATGGCAGAGTTTTCACTCATCTCCGTTTTTTTGTTAGCATGTTTACAACTGATTCAGTTGAAATAGTTGGCTCAGGGCCTTCCCATTGTTGTTCCGACTGACCACACTTGACTCTTGCATACAAGAGTTACTATTTACAAATTATATGGTCCAGAAGCAGGCCGCCAAAAGATAACACATTTTTATGCTTGTTCCTCTCCCGGCTGCAATCATTCGACTCTGCTGAGTGCCATTTAGAACTTACCACTGGGACAGGCACTATGAAGAACTTCAGCACACCAACAACAACTGGCTTATTCAAACAACGCATATGTACCAAGCAGGCTATGAGGTAAATGTTTCGCTATAGCCAACTGTCCCTGCTTCAGGTCGAATCCTGGATCAAGATAGCGACGCGACCGACCTCTGAGCTGCTTGTAACTACCCATCTATCGGAATCTCCATCCTATTTGCTTTCTCCGGTCATTGCCTCATCACCTGTTGCTGCCACTCTCATCCACTTTTTCGTCCGTCGAATTTTCCGGCGTTATTCTTCTACCGACAGGGATATGTCAGTTCTTCGACTCGTATATAATGGGAGCTGCGATTTTGAATGGTGCTTCAGCTTTGGATGATAAGATTACTAACTTTCTCTATGACGGTATGCTGAAACTGATATCCAACCTCTCTAAACCCGAAACATATTATCCTTTTGAATAGTTGAGTGGCATGGAAATAAAGCCGATCGTATAAGCAGTGGTGATCGCATTCATCGGAGGGCTAACCCTGACCCTCGCACTTCCGGACTTGACGGGGTCAATGCTACGTACTTTAATGACAAGAGTGGTCATTTCTCTGCAGCATCTACTGAGAGATGTCTGGAAACTTGAAAAACTCATTGGTGGTGATTCCTGCTCTCTCACTTTTCATTCAATTCCATATTAACAAGACAAAATATTTTATCATCTTCTTGCCTCCAGTTCAGTCGTACCTCTTGCAATATCAGATCCAGTTAACCAGTCAACCCCTAATCTTCCCCTGGCTGCGAGTACCTTACGGAACGTTTGTCAGACGCTTCTGTTCCATGACGCACCAAATGTCCGGAAAGTACCTAACTACATTGATCCCAAATCGGCCCTCAAACTCAGCTCCAGGGACACTGAATTTTCTAGCTGCCTCTACTCACAGATTTTGTACAATAAGCTCGAAAACGTTTGCATATACGCTCTACCCTCCAAGCATGGTTGTTTTTGGACCGAACAACAACTAGTACCATAGTTCAATCACCTAATTTTGTTCAAAGCTTCAAAGTTTACCTCGACCACAAAATCTCTCGCATAATCATAAGTGCAGTGAACTCCATGGCGACCAGTGCAAACAACGGTGCCAACCCTCGAAGGCTCATACGTTGGGTTGTTTTGCAAAAAATTGTCATCCATCCCATACTGGAGGTTTGGATCTACCAGGTATACAGAAGTTTAGTCTTCCTTGCGAAAATCGGCCTTGGTAGTTCAAATATGTCCGATATGACCAACTGTGGCACACTCAAGAATGGGAGCATCACAAACCAGGATAATATTCAGCTGATTTCTCACCTATATATTCATCCACGTAATGAAATTTTTCGGTCTTCTTTACCTGAGTGGATGATGATAATTAACAAACGATGTGGTTGGCACTACTTTGCTGAATTTGGTGCAACTCGCTTTACTTGACTGATAAAGTACAACGTGTGAAGCATCTTGTGTGATCTCCCCAGGAAAGCTCAGAAAGTCGCGTCATTTCTACGTGCTGCTCGCTTTCCGCGAGATAATCCGTCACTTTCAAATTTGCACCTTATTCGGCTTTGGCCCTGTAAACCTGAGGGCACTTGATGCGCGCACTACTGATGTCCCCACTATTGGTGACGAAATCTTTGCAACCAAAGTGCCAAGCTCGGTGAACAAATCAGCGGTCACTTGACCTACAATCACTTAACACAGCCGGGCTAGCAATGTTTCGATGTGTTATCGGGAGTTCAGTGTGAAACGCAACATTGACAGCTCCAAATTTTCTAGCTACTAACAAAGTCCAAGTAGGCAGGCTAGATGTCAGTAACCAACACAAGGCGACCATTTCTAGTGAGGGACCAATAAAGGCGACATTTACATCAATCTTATCAGTAAGATCCTCAAAGCCAGTTTCAGAAAATCTGTAACCTACGTATCACATCTGAAGCTGTTACCAGAACTATTCCATTCGATGCTCAAATAATCGATTAAATACCCAGTAGAAAAGGACGCATATATGTTTCCACAGGTTCAATGAAGTCCGCCAAATTATAATTTCCTCTACTTGCATTAGTGTTAGGCTATCATTTGGTGGTAGGAGAACCGTGTTTTTTTGTTATGGTTCGATCACACAGCGAGCAAACGATAATATGCGCGGACTGGGACGATACTCTATCCCCAGTTATGTTGCCTGATCCCGACTCCTAGTGCGGCGAATAGTAAGGAGACGAAAACCTTGGACACAACTTTAGTGACCCGAACAACAGGCGATAATGGATAAGTGACAATGTATATATATATATATCCATAGTTTGACCTTGAAAATATGCCAGGAGTTAGCACACATGAAGATACAGAGCGTTTGGGATATTGATATTCCCAACAGTTTTTCATATCTGGAGTGATGGATTTCCCTTAAGGCTTCAGAAGTACACTAGCTAAAGGAGCAATCACTTGGACAAACTGAGAAAAGGCAACGAACTTAATTACCCTCTGTTTCTGCGTATACCCAATATGCTTACTCAGTCCCATAGCTCGAACACCTGAATACTGCACAACGATTTGATAGGAAAGCGCAGAATGCTCCGTCTATTGTCCTTGTGGTAGCTAAAGTAGTTTACTACGTTTCAATCTATGACGATCGTTTTCTGCAGCTTAAAACACATTTTTACTTCAATACTCAGGACTCGTGCTGCAACAGGATGTCGGTCGATTATCTTTGCTCCTGGATGGTGCATGGTGTGGATTACGAAATGCCACCGAGAATGGCTGACGATTCACCTCTACATGGTTATGTCAAGCCAATTTTTATAAATGTCTGTAGAATGTGTAGTTGTTTCCACCAACTGGCAGGAGGTTACACATTTTTTGACACGGCTAAGCTTCTGTTTATTGAATAGCGACTGTATTAACGGGAAGTCCTGCACACTTAGAACAGGCAAAGTGGATTTGACCAAGTGCAGTCAAAGGGACCGAAATGGTAAACAGTTGAATTTAATATAATCACTGTGGGATCACAAGTATTTTCGCAGTGAACTAAAATTCAGAAATTCCAAACTATCCTAGATTACCCAGCCTTCCTTCGGAGACAACATGTCTTCGATGCATTCATGCCTTACGTACTGAACCACTGTCAACAATCGACAAGAGCTAAGCGCAGTATCCACCTGAAGCATATTCCTAATATGTGAAACAATCCACTGTAGGTGACTAATTCTCATGTCCACGACTCACTTACGGAGCACATTAGGTGTTGATGACTTTCACCATCTTTGTCAAGACTAACGTTATCCATATTAGTTGTTCGTGGCTCGCCGAATTTTCGGTCAATCTTTCGGGCTGTCTTCAATCACATTCCAAAAGCGCAAAATGACAGGTTTCAAATAGCGCAGGGCAAATAATTGACAAAGTTGTGTAGGGGTTACGCAGAGCCATTTTGGTTCAGACATTGCTATAGCGTTCTACACCTTCCGAAAATCATGCCAGCCCCATTTTTCAGAGGCACTTCTCGCCTATTATCGTAGCTTTCAAGCCATACGGGCAGAAGATGTCTTGCAGGAGATGGACCACATCAGTGGTTGATATTCTTGATAAAACATCACTCATAGGGTTAACCAAACCTCCTCGGTGGTCCGGTAGGCATCTTGCGCTCCTCGAGGCGAATCAAGCAGGCATATTACTCGAGTTTCAATCACGTATTGTCACCAGCTTGGTCACCGAATTCATGTAACTGGAGACATGCACTCATGTGTAAATGAAACCGGTGTTAACAGGGGATTTATTTGAATACTGTCTGAGCCCTTGGTTTCTAATTTTCACCCAGTTCTTCTTCTTCATCTCTCTTTTGGCATGCAGGCTACCTTTTATTTGCTGTCGCCTTATGTGAATGTGAGGCAAGGGTGTACTGTCCCTAGATTTCGTGGGACCGGGTACTGTTTTAGCACCATTCCACACTCTGCGGAATTAGCCTGGTGAGACGTCTTAATCCACTGGTTAAATCAGGCTGTATTCTAACCCAGAAAAGTGCGGAACACTGGCGTTTCGCTAATGAATGAGCGGGCAGATAATTCTGGTGTTATAATGACTAGTGAGGTGACAAAATGGAAAATTTAAGTTGGCATAACAATCGGACTGTTCTGCATACTCTCCTGTGGTAATGGTAAACCGGATGAATACAGATGAACCAACCAATGTGGCGACGGCGAACGGGAAGAAACATACACATGGGAATGGTCTCCTGAACAACTTCGCAGTGGATGTCGTTGTCGTACAGCAGTGAAGCATCAGTGTCAACACTGATGTTGTCTTTGATGATGATGATGATGATGATGATGATGATGATGATGATGATGATGATGATGATGGATGTCGTTGACTGGCTTTCCAGTCAAAGATAAATGAATCTGTATGATGTAGACTAATACCTACCCCAAGCGAGGAGAACGCAGTTCGATGTTTTCAGTTTCAGCTGATGCCATTTCAAACGATACCGATTTGACTCAACTTACTTTCATGCATGGAAACACTCTAGTAGTCTACGACAGGATATGTAGAGAAGCTGTCAAAATGCTCTTGAAGTAGAACACTCATTGAACAATACAAAAAATTCCAACCTGCCTTCGCACGACGCCAAACGTAAAGTTGGTGAAAACTCTTCATCTTCATGTCAGAGAAAATAGGATACCTTGAATACAGCTCCGAATGAAAGTTGTGCAAAACATTCAGTTGAAGACTACAACAAACTTGAAGTTCAACTGAGATCCCACTGTCCCCCACTAAAACCTTCTCCGCTAAAACCAACGTTATTACCTTGTCAAATTTTGTTCGGGGAGAGGATGAGAAGCGTTACCTTTTTCTTTGGTAACGGAACGGACGAATTATCAGAACACGTGAATGACTGAACAGTTCACTCCGAAGTGTTATATGTGAAACGTTAAAAACTAAGTTGACTGCACTGCTGATCATCCAGTCGTGGCCAAATGATTATTTTCTACTGCCAAGCGGAAGGTGCCAATTCGAATCTCCTTTGCCAGTCTTCAGGTGAGGACTGC
This sequence comes from Opisthorchis felineus, assembly GCA_004794785.1. Classification (NCBI taxonomy): domain Eukaryota; kingdom Metazoa; phylum Platyhelminthes; class Trematoda; order Opisthorchiida; family Opisthorchiidae; genus Opisthorchis; species Opisthorchis felineus. The sequence goes on along the minus strand of SJOL01003146.1, from coordinate 62,859 downwards.
TCATAGTTCCGAACAAGCGGGGGAAATGTAGTGCTTCTTGGCTTCTTACTGTACACTGATTTCACCTGTGGGATGAAGTACTGACTGAAGAACCACACAATTTCCATCTCCGACCGCAGGTAATGTGATATGCCAGTTCTTACAATGGATGCTCTAGCTGTTTTTGTACGTTGCCATATCCAGATCTCCCCAGAAAACTATATAAACCCGTGTGTTCTAATTTCCTGTGGAAGTATGTTATACTTTTCTAGAACACAGTATATTTCGTGCGCTTGGCTTACAAATTAGCGTCAAGTAGTATACGCGAGTGAAGGAGGAACTTGCCTTTCCGACCTACTTCCACACCAGTAGATGAAAACGCCCTCTTCGAAACTTTCGAACCTGTTTCAGAGTCGATACTGAATTTTCTTTCAAAAAAGACACGTTGTCGAGATTCAACTTCTATCCGGCATAATTTTGAAGACATTTTATACTAAGTAAAGCTTCGAATCATTAGGAGAACTTGAAACTTAGGTGCAAGAGCATTTGAAAACGCCCTTTGAATCTGCTCAATCTGAGTTTTAACCGTCGTTCAACAGCAGAGCAAATCACTACGAGCTTTGTACTGTCTCAAATGTGTGCAAGATTGATAAAGTGCCTGAGTACCTAAGTCCAGACAGGATCTAACGAAAGATCAAGGTGGAAGCCGAATTACGGACGTTCAGATCGATCATTTAAACATTCTGAGCTCCTCATGTGCAGTACTAAGCTGAAAACCAGTCGTCTCCTTGAGGATCGTTGCCTCATTTTCGATGCATTAATCAGATACCACATCCACCGTCACCATAACCTACTCTGTAGTTTGAGTTTAGAGCCCGAAATGAGTGCTGGTGTGTGGTGAATAACCTGCGTCCAGGAGTGAAGACAATGATTTTAGGTCCACGTTTAATCTGTTCTATTAAATGCGGTTTGTTTTATTGAAACAAGCCCCCAACTAAAATCCACGAAACGCTGTCTCGAAAGTTTTCTTTGCTGCACTGCCAGAATAATCTGTCCGATTTGGCCTGCGATCGGCTACAGGAATTTCGGTAGAGCCATAGAAACCAGCTGAATTTCATGGCTTTGGCCCGGGTGTTGTCATCAATACAATAAAGGCCTTCGACAAGGACTAGCTGGCAGCTGGCCATGTTTTGAAGTTCATGAACGTTTATCGTTGAAAGCCCCATTAGACTAAAATATAAAAGCGTGACCGGAAACGGGACATTAATCACAGTCTTCTCGTTATTCATTCGGACTAGTGAACATATATTTGGATGGGTTCAGGTTGTTAACGCGCCAGAGAAATGACCTAACTTGACGATAAATCATGGTGGGAAAACTGTCATTTGAACCTACTCTCTAGCACCTAAAACTTTAACAGCGACTTCTTATTATTAAAAACCTAATGGGGAAGGAGTGTTGTGCAGTACATCCAGATTGAGGACTACGTTTAAATCGCATTTGTGCATGCGACTGGATGGGCTGATTTTCATGAGATTCGATTTCAACAAAGGTCGTATGCGTTGCAGTATAATACAGAGGACAATTTTTCGGCTGAACAGGTGTTATGGTCCCATAAGTGACATTATTCCGAGATAGAATTGTGTCTTCCAGAGGTCAGATTACTTTCCATAAACAGTGTTGTATCCCCATTGGCCAAATGGGTCCGATCGTACAGGGAAAAATGTATATAAAATGTTCTGTGCTAAACACAAAAGCCGTAACGTTAAAATGCTTGGAAAAGTTATCCTCTGTGTTGCTGTGGCCTCACTCCATTTCTTCATGGGATCAGGTAGGTCATCCGTGGTCTGTTTACCTAACATGTACGATTCAACCGATGACACAAACTGCGTAGTGCGGAACTGTGTTTTAGAGCTATTTAAGAACGAAGTTTGTGCGCGCACCATAAAGGCATTTGTGAACCTCTGTCATTTATGGCTCTAGAACCGAATTTTGATGAAACTAAAGGTCGGTATGTAGAGGGTAACTGTAATAGCTTTCCTGGCATAAGATTGGCTCCTCCGATCCAAGGACCTTGGACGTCTTCAAGTGTTTCGTCACCGGTGTCTCCCCAGCAGAGCAATAGTAAGTTGGCTGCTGCAAGTCCGCAACGAAGTGGTGCGTGAGCGGTTACTTGGTAGTGAATCCAAATCATCGGAGCAATAGAATAAACCTACTAGGTTGAGGAGTTTGGGGCATGTGTCACGTATGCCCAACCACCATCTACCGAAGAATGTGCTCTTTTTGTTTCGAGCGACTGTTGGCGGTAGGTATGCGTTGGACATGCCGTGACGTTTCAGAGTGAAATGAAAGTGGTTATTGTCAGACTGAGTGCCATGAGTCTTCGCGCCTTCCTCGCTGGAGTCTACGTGATCCTGCTTGTAGGATGTTGGAAACCTTGAAATACAGGGCACGCAACCAATATCAGAGGTGCACAAGCTGTCATTTCTTACACGGACTTCCTGGCTAAATTTCTCCCGTTGTTGTGCGCTGGTATTTAGATGGGTAAGGTTCGCAAAGGACGCTGGGTTGATCCCGCTGATGGCGCCTTGGTGCTCAGATGTGTTCATGATGCTCAGGGATGTTTTCTCATTTCTGTCCAAAGGTGAAGGTACCTTTTCCTTGATCGTCCTTCTTGAGGACATGGGGCTTATTGGCACCACTTTCGTACCCTTTTCTTTTCTTTTCACTCTTCACTAAGGCTTTGTTTGCTCATGGTTGTATGGCAGTTCAGCAGCAAGTATGAATTAGTCGTCACTGCTGTCACTGTCCGTGAGGAGGATTCGAGAAGGCAAATTTTTACTCACCTGATTACTCGAGCTTCATTGAAAAGCCTGCTGTTTTACTGTCTAAATTACGTGCGCACCCACGAAATATTTGGCAAACTGGTAGTGCACGGGCTGCGATCTTGATTGCCACAAAGACTTGTTAATATTCTACGCATCTCATGGCAAAATCGATGTTTTACTGGACACGTCATTATTGAGCCAACAAGATCTATCGGTTGACATGGGTTGTTACCGATTTGAGTAAATCACTCTGAAAGTGTGAGATTGACTGCTGCGTTGCAGCATAACTGACCAATTCAGCAATTTGTTTCAACAGTTCATTACGGACAGTACTGTGGACTGCGTTCGATTCATTCTTTTATAAAACTTGATGGTAGTGTGAAGAGATCTGGCCATTTTCAATTGACATTACGTGTTGTCAGTGAAGTCAGTCTCCGCTGAAAAAAGGAACATTCACTATACAGGTGTTTCATCCCCATTCGGAATCGTCGAAGTTGCGCACCTCATAAAAATGCAAAAACAAGGTTCGCTGCACCATAAACGAAATCCGCATCTGGCTTATCTGTGATATGAATCGGAAACAGTTGATTAAGCTCGTCCTTATGCGTCAAAGCTAGCCTGTCTAGAACCGTTCATCCTTTCTAGAGAAAAAAATGTAGAAATGTAGACTGCGGCTTATGAATAAAATGTCTAGGAACGGCATTGCTTCACGAACTAAGCGGTAAAAATGACCACGCAGAGAATTCACGAAAGCCTCACAGCGTTTTGAAGTTCTGGCCAACTCAAATCAGACAATCGATCAGGAATTCTGGGTTGATCTACCAGATTTCCGATGTTCCCATTTCGACGGTGGTGCTAAACAGAGAAACTGAGACGGATGGGAACATCATTGAAGCAAAAACACCCACACAGACAGTGACCAGCCTGCCGGAAAGCGCTTCTGAATGGCTTCAGCAAAACCCGGCGTGAATAGAGTAACAAACGCGTAGGGACACACCTATATTGAAAAACTCGCTGCAGATAGGTGCAGTTCATTCAGACAAACAAACGAACTAGAACTTATGGAGCAATGTGTTTTACATAAATGCAATCCAAAGTAAAAGCGAAAGCATCACACAAGTAATACAATCGGCTAAAACTCGTACCAATCGCAATATCACGTGACAGACTTCCTGTGCCTCGTTGGTCAACGCTGCAACGTCGTTCTAATTAATAGACCACACCAGAAGGAATCGCGGATACGAAGTAAACGGGCGTTGTATTTCGCCAACGATAGGAGATGAACCTCTATGATGAGCTTATTTATAACATTCCTTTATTGTAGAATCAGTGCAATGCTACAAAGGCCATGGAAAAACGCTTGAAAACGTGACAATCGCGGACAACTGCAACTTTTGCGGAGTAAGTCTTTTTCCAATCACTGATCATTGTACAGATTACGTACTTCAACAGTATACTGTAGAGATTCCAGTACATTTTCACCTTTCGTCTTCTACCTAAAATTCATCATTTTTATGCACCCTCCGCCTCCGACAGTAGTTGGCCACAGACAAATTTTTGTCAGCAATTCAGTTATTCCAAGGGTAGGGTCTTTCCAAGCTCTAGGAGGACGCTGGACGAAGGATGGCGGAAAAGATTCATAGTGTGTTTATACATTAACTTTCTGGTGACTGTAGACAGCAATTGCAGCGATGATATTCCAGTGGAACCATGAAAGTCATGCAGTGAGAACGACAGCAAGCAGCTCAACGGGGTTGGACTGTTGTTAATTCTACACATGGGCGTTCAATGATGCGCATTATAAAACAGACCAAATCGAACAATGGGAGTAGAATCCGGCTGAAACAACCCACTTGACGTCAGTTTACATTTATCTCCCGCCAAGTTTGCAGAAGAAGCATTGGGACTGAGGGTCACGTTGGGGGGCAACGCACATTTGCAAAACATGAACGTTTCCTAATTGCCTATTGTCTATCTGTCCTTGGGTAGACATTCAAAACAATGGTAATATTCTTTACAGGCAACCTTTCGCTATAAATTCAGCCCTGAAAACTCCACAATATGTGCATAGGGTCGTCGCTGTGTAAAACTGATCACCGTGATCTGAAATTTCGTTTGCAGTCCCCACTTGAATTTTCTACTGCAAAGCAGAACACCTTTTACAATAAGCTCCTTGCAAAGTCGCGCAAATTATCTTACAGCATCTACGGTTTTGACATTGATGATGGAAACTCGAAGCATCCCCAAAGTCTCTCTAGAACAGTACCCTGGTCCAGATGATTATTGTAATTTGGTGTTAACACATTCCAGGCACCAGCCTCAAACTCCAAAGTACCATTTGGAAAATAAGCGCCGTGACCCAAATTGCGCTCTTGGTTTAGCAATTGGACCAACACCGGTATCCTTGTTGGAGGGTAATCAACGTTTCTCTCTGAACAGCCGGAAAATCCGTAGGTATTTCATAGCAGGATCAAATAGGTGAAAAGTAGAACTAACGCAATCCATGGATGATATTAGGCATTAGTCATACAGGTTAATGTAGCTCGTGATGCGTATGACTGGTCGTTTCCGGGATTGCTTCAATAACTGCACTCAGGCATATTTATCCTTAATTCGATCAGCTCTTTCAGCACACTAAAGTTTATAAAGTAACAAAGAAGTAAAAAACATATATATCATTAAATTGGTTATTATAGTTAGTTTTGCAATCCAAATGTCATCAGTGAAGGGCTGAATAAGCCCGGTGAATTCCATTTTGCTCGCCGCTCTAAAAACGACGAACCAACCAAACTAAACACTTTTCCTCAGATTTACTCGTAAAGCAGGGTCTAAGCTAATTGAGGTCCATCAAAAACATCACCGGCTTATTTGTTGATAAGATAGAACTCACAAGGCTGGTTAGAACCCATCAACAGAAAGCAAAGACCGCTACCCTGAAAGTCGGGTCAAATGAACCCACAGGTAGTCTTTGCGGAACATTTTGGATTCAAGAAAGCCGTAGGCAGGGAAGAAACCCAAGTAGGACTGGGAAGAGACTAAGGGAAGGGACTGGAGTTTACCGCAGTGTGACAATCTATGCACCTCCATAACCCACTGAGCTATATTACGGTGTGTATGTAGGACAGATTATGTCATACCAGGTTGGTCAGTTGATAGAAGTCTGACTAATACAGTCTCATTTCCCTCCAGGTTGGGGGTTGGAACATGCATGGCAAATTGCTCTGACGACCGCGGTTGTCAGGTTGGTCAACCGAAATCTTTGGATATGGTTGAGAGCCATAATCCTCATCCTGGCAGTATCCTAGACCTTCGTTGGAGACATTACAAGAAGTGGAGGCTGACCGATGTCACTGGCGTTCGCGCTGTCAGTTTCTTTCCAGACTGTCTGATTGAACGTTTGCAGGGGTAGACACCTAAGATTGCATGCGATAGGCCGGCACCCAGGCTTTTCCTTTCAATCTAAGGCTTCAAATATACTCGGACAAACTTTGTGGTTGTACGGCAGCGAAGCATCTGTGTCAACACTGACGTTGCTGTCTCCGGTGACTAACGTTGACGATGATGCTAGAGGACCCGTTGACCTGTAGGGCACTCTTCGCACAGCTTTGTCCCGAATGAAGACCACTCAGAGGTCGTCAGGCATTGACTTGGCAACGCAGCGCGAGAGACAGTATCAGTCACGTTGGTAACTACCGTCTCCTCGGATGGGGACCACGGGACGAGACAAACCAATGGTTAGTGACCTTGGCACATATGACTGTCTTGACGGTCTTGCATCAAAGCTTTCACTTTCACTGCGTAGTTCTCTACCCCTGCCATACAGGAGAAACAGAACCACTCGACGTCAACGAACGGACTGGGACACTGCTTCCAACATGTGGCAGTTAGAACCACTGGAATTCGATGCACAGTTTATGAGCTGTAAAGCTTTACTGTTTCCCGCAGTGAAACCCTTCTCTATCTCATGGGCCAGCAGCAGTGTTCTCTACCATTCTTCTTGATCACCCGGTGTTTGAGGGAGCAGGGTACAACAGCAACTGTTGGTATGTCTTTCCTGGCGGCAATAGGAACCGCTGGTTTCCACAATGTCTAGTGTGCACTCGGTCCAGTCGGACAGCTCGGGTAAATAGTCTTAAAATCTGATAACATAACTTCTTTCACGCTCTTCCGTTCATCCTTCAACCAGTCATTGTCATCAGCTTGACCGTGCGTCTGCACTGGCCCTCCAGCCAGATCGGCCCGATATTGTTGTGCAACTGAAATTCATTGAAGATGATGGGTGGAAGTACGCCACTTCGGCATGCGTACTCCTGAGGAGAATCTAACTGAAAACCGAGACCGCATAACTTCATGATCAGAAGGAACGGTAATCCCAACTGAGGCTTTACATTGATTACCGTCAGATGGATCATGTGGTCCAACTAAGACGATTGTTGGCTTGCGGGTGGTATCCTTCAAATAACTCGGTGCAGCGAACACCGATTTCGAGTCTAACACCCAATTGTGTTTCTTTTGAGCTTAGTCTTCCAACTCGTCCTCACAGCTCATGGTAAAGCCCATCCTTCTCCGTTTCAGAACTGCGGTCTGTCGAATAGACACCGTTTTCGCACACTGCTACTGACTGAACCGAACAGCCGTACAGTGCAATTTGGATCCAGTTCAGTAGAGCGCTCTAAGCCCTAGGACGAAGTGCAACTCTCACGAAATAGATACCTGGCTACTTGGGGCAGAAAAGCTGATATATTTTCAGATCTTTGACCACTGATATCTCGCAAGTATAGCTGGGCACTACTGGAAGCGGCCAAGTCGCAATGAATTGAATAGGATACGAGCTTTCGATGAGGCAGAGGGTACTGCCCTAAAAGAATGCACCCAGAAATGCAAACTAAAGTTATTGGGCCGTGTGTTACGCATGCTGTGTTACTGCTCACCAAGACGAGTGTTGTTTTCCGTGCCTAATTCGGAGTGGCGGAAACCCAGATTTGGACAGAAGTTGACATGGCAAAGTGGAATGATGTTGCGACACGCTTGGGTGCCGTTGGTGTTGTTCGCTTCCCAGGATGGAATCCACGTAACCCTCCCTGCTCTCAGCTGGAGACGCCGAACCATATGACGGCTAGCCGCCGTCAGTGCCGTTTATTCTGTTAGTTTCCATCCATATTGTGTGAATGAATGCTAAAAGTTTGGCACGTCGGATATTTGTGTTAGGCTAGCCATAGGTTACCAACTCAACCAAATCTCTTCCTTCTTTCGACTGTAAGACCTTACTGAAATAAGTGGGTATGGTTTTATGACAGTGGCGCATCAGTTTTTGCATCTGGTGTTGCTGTCAATGATGATTATGATAGGCAGGAAATTCATTTGATTCTAAGATTACCACCTCAGGTTGAAAAGACATTCAACGCCACATAAATAGCTTGTATTTACCACTACAGTACCCGTAAATCAGTATGGAAACGTAATAGCGTTCAGATATATTATCCTAAAATACGTACCACATACTAGTGAGAATATATTCGAAAAAGGTCTCCATGGAATGTTGAAGCCTACTGCGTTTGACAGCAACGCAGGTCAAAGTTTGGAAGATATATAAGCTGTAGAGTTCGGGTCCTACGGATTCAACTCACTGCTGACGATCGCGAGGGGGCATTACTGGATTCATTCTGCATTGGAGTTGAGATCACATATGCTGTAAGGGTCAACCGCACCAAAGCCAAAAAGAACAATCGGTCTTAAGTGAACAAAACATGCCTTTATTTGCTTGCCGAGCGTATGCATCTTCATGCATTCAACCTATCCATGGCATGGGAAGAGATATCAATTAGACAAAGCTCGGTGACTCAAATAACCGACGGAATGGAATATTAACGGAACGAGGCACTGACGAGCTGCAGTTGCCTCCAAATCCTAAGAGGGGCTCGAATCCTGGGAGAAAAGGCTGCAAAATTTGTCAGCCACAGTTTTAACTAAGCAATGTTTTCGCTTCAGCTGACAAGTCAAATGTGCAGTCTTCATTTCACAGTGTTTTTCTAGTTGACTTGTAATGGTAGACTGTTTGGTGGTCCCCAAAACCAACCACATGGAATTTTTGCCACTTGTTTTCTCGAAATAACACGCCGTGCCTTATAACCATACATTTGTGCTGTGGAATTCACGCACACATTCTCAAGCGTCGCATATTTTTATCCTTTTCAGGAGCTGCTCATACTGGAGGAAGCCAAACTAAATGTGAGGGCCCGCGGATGTTTGAAGAAAAAAACGCTCACAGCGGAAATAGTAAACAAGGAAGTGCTTATCAGCCAATCGTGTGCGACGGACTTATGCAATAACTTTGAAGGCCAAAAATAATGCTCAGTTTGTGTACATTTGTCGGTAAAGTGGAACAAAAACGCGTTAGTGACTGAACCATTGTTCTCACTGTTTCAGTAGTAGAAAGTGCATCCAGATAAAGTGAGTTCCGGAAATATGCGAAAAGGCGAAACTATCGCGGAAGCACGCGACAAAATACACTAGATCAAAATTCAGCGTTAAAAAAGCAGCGTTAAAAGCAGCTAAACACTGACAATATGCCGAACTTTTAATAGTTCGGGTCCGTTTATTGATTGTTGATTATGTAGCTGTTGATCATTCCGCGGAGCTTGGGAAGCGGCTTGCTAATGCGCTGGCATGGCTCGTTCGATGCAGCTAGCAATAGTCAAGACTAAAAAACTGTGCTACCCTCGACACCAGCTTCCTTCTGCCGTGCGAATCCCTCCAGCATACTCAACGATTTAAAAATATTTGAGCATGCTACCACATAACCGGTGCAAAAGATCCATCGTTCTTTGAAAACCCAACGACGAATGACATTTTCACGTAGTATACACTAGGCGCGTAGGCAAATCAGGCTAATGACCATCAACTGCATAAAGCATAGAAGAAAACTTCCATAATTTCAGTATGCATATCAGGTGGAAAACAGAAGTACCTCCAGCAGTGCCCCCAGACTAAAGGCTATAAACCAAGTAAAATCAACAGGCAAACCAAAACTACTCTGTGATTTTAAATTTTAAATTTTAAATCACCTTATCACATATGCATGTGGTAAGTAGCTTGCCCAGTGTTGTTTGCAATGTCATATATTCTCAACTTGCTAGCTAATTTGGATTGAAATGGACAGCAACCACCTCAGCCCAATGCAGATGAGAGAACGGGCTGATATTTCACGTTCCCTTCAACTAAAATGGTGTCCCCTCCACATGTCATCTGATCGAAGGGGAAAGAGCAAGTGAAGCATCTGCTCCTACTAAATTCTGGAAATCTCGAGGATGGTGGCTAGGTCTCTTATGATTTTTCTGTTTGTCTGCAGGAACAGGTGAAGCTTGCCTGGTCTATCCTTGCATCTAATATCTTCGACCCAGCCAAAAGTCTGATAACAATACCTTGCGCTTGCCCATATTTCTCAGGCTCACCACTGTAGCTCTCTCCTGTTTTGGACGCAAACGAACGCGCTCCGCCTACGGATGATATAGTTCAGCCTTTAGTAAGCTGTAGAAACAAGTGCCATATGTTTGTCCTCCTCTGTGGCTCACTACTTAATTTTCGAGCCCCTGCTGCTTTCCATTTGATTCCATGAGCTTATTTTGGTGTTCAATGCTGTTTCCATTATTCTACGAGGAACCAATCTTACCTGAACTAATCTTACGAATTAGTATTTACATCTTTGAAATGAAATCCCTCGTCACACCGTACCCTGCTATAGGTGGAGACCACTTTGTTTTCAATAACGGGTTGTATTGCTCTAGCGTGTATTTTCCTAATTTTATCTCTTGTTTTTCCTTTGATTCTGATTTTCATCTGTTGTTCAGTTTTTCGTTGTGGCTGTCAGCCTTGTTGATATTTTGGTCGGTTCATTTTGGAGTGCCGTACTAACTCTGTCTCGCCACGCAAACCGCCTTATTCAGTCGTGCATTCAAGGGGGGTACTCGGTGCGTCATAAGATAGCAAAATTATTGTCACTGGCGTTGCAGCTGACTGCACACCAGTCAACTAGCTCATTTAAAGTTGAATACTTAGCTCCAATGTATATAATTATTTGCGCGGAAGCTCATGAGTTGTCAGTGTTGCTCCCTTGTCTTTAAAGGACGAGTTAGCGGGACAACCAGATAAGTACACAGCCTGTCGTTTCTAGATAATCACCTTCAACACTGTGGCTCAATCCTATCCGATGTTCATGTACACACACGTTTAGAGTAGTTCATTGCTCCACTGGAATGGGTTGTAGCAGTTCTAAGTAGTCTTTTAGGCACTTTATTACCCCAATAAGACCGTCGGTACTGAGCAAGCAGAATGATGCTACGGGAAGCGGTGGACCATTGCCGTAAGGAAGAAGTATAACTGGTCCAGAAATGAGGATTCGGCGAAGTCCTCTAACTATTTCAAACCACTTTGAACCCTAAAAGCAAACATTTTGTCATTAAGGGACGTTTTAAAGCCAGCGTTGTCTTTCCTATGACCCATAACCCATGACTTTTATGCAACAGACGGTTATGCAGTAACTTAGAAAATGCCTTGCTACATTTGGCAATGATGGTAACAGTTATTTGCCTCTGTCCACTGTGCGCGGGGAAGCATCAAATTAGTTGGTGAGTGGTATCTGTATAGCCTTCCAGCATTTTCGTTATTATCACCATTGTCTTACGCGCTACACACATAAGGCAAAAAGGACAGCAATCGCAGGACTGTTTTCTTGGTCCTTTCTTGTATCGTGGATTAACAATAGACTATTTGCAGTCTTTCGGAAGGGACTGATCAATAGGAGTGCTCCTAGATAGACTTGCTAACGACCGGGTCTACCGATCCTTTAGGAATCTAGTGATGGATTTCGTCCGGCTCAGATTACCTTTGCACTTCCATGTGTACAAACTCTGCGCAACACATTTCTCTCAGCAGGGAACGTTTGGGTCTCAGGGGTGGCTATTGGATCCGCTAATATTAACTTTAGGTAGTTCTAATACTATTCCATATTTTTTGCCATCATCACTCCATTCCAAGTCCCTGACTGCACTTTTAAGTGCTGTGACACTGAGCTTGGGAGTTGATCTTTAAAAACGGGCGCTACCTAGAGCATTCAGTAGATATTTAAGGAGTACATGCTAAAACCGCAAATATTTCACCTCAACAGGTGTAAGCCCACATCGATTCTTCTGTGAAACGCGTTACCAATGTTCCGGCCTGGATAGTTGCAAAAGATTACGTTACATCAAGCCCAGAGAGATATATTAGGCGTTTTGTCCTCAGTCGAGGGGACATCGTCAAGGCCCAGTTGAGTGGGTGATTCCTCCACGCCTAGTTGCGCTTACATAGTTTTTTGAAGAGTATCTACTATCTCTTAATGTGAATGGCTAATTGGTGTATACCTTTATTGCAATATTTATGGCCCGATCGCGATTTGCGCTGCGTTGTGGATTGTGTGTTGTGTATTCCATTGGTTGGTAGGATGGCCGCTTTCGGGTATTTCAGGTCTGTTTGCGATTGGTCTGTTCCAGGTTTGTGTTGCATTGTGGTACTTCCTCCTTGAATTTGGTTGGTTGCGATGGCGATTTCTATTTTTGGTAGTTTCCTTCCTTCACTCCGATTGGTCCGTTCCTAGTTTGTATCGTGGTCTCATCTTTACGAGTTTGATTAACCGGTTGTACTTCCATGTTTGATGTAGTTTTTTCTCGCATTGGCCGATTTGGTTGCACTTGGATAATCAGTTCGTTGAGTTGTGATTTATCCTTCTTCAGTTTGTCGGTTCGATGGTAGTCCGGGAAAGGCCAGGCTACATTAAAGGTTGTATTGCTGCAAGATTGCGAGATAAGCCTCTGCGGACAGATGATCTAAGGGGTCTTTGTTTTTTTTTTCAACCAATATCTCAGAGGTGTTGCTGGTGTCGGATGGTGTGAACGGATTCGTAACGATGTTATTAGAAAACAGGCATGTGACTGAGCAGCAAATACTTTAGTCGGGGAGAACATTTAGTACCATCAATAGCGGTGGCTGAGCCATGTGCTACGCAAGCCGAAACATCGTCTGCAGAGACGGGTGTTGTTCTCCATCCCTCATTGAGAATGGGACAGACTACGCGATGAACAAAGTGACTTGGCGGAAGAATGTGAAAAAAGAATACGAATAGTTCGAGTGTTGCCGGTACGGTTCACCTTCCAGTATGGGTTCCCCGTTATCTCCTGCACTTGGCTGGAGACATTTCAAGAAATGTCAGTGGCGTTTTTCCTTTTTTTTTTTGAAGATTGTTTAATTGAGGACTTGAGAGACGCAGGCGCCTCAGAAAGCTTGCGGTAGGCTAGCCCCATGTCCCTCCTTCATCCATCACTTTCTTTTTTTTCAATTTGAGTCTTTAAATAAATCAGCCTTGTGGTTGTGCGGAAGTGAAGCATCAATGTCAACACTTATGTTTCCGTCTCTGACGGTGATGGTGTTGTTGTTGACGATGATGATGATGGTGTTAATGATAAAAGATTAAGGAGACTAGCAGCTACTCCTAAGCTGCATACATATCATTTCCCGGTCGCTCTCGTCGAGAAACAGAGCTTGTTTGAAGAACATGCTCTTCAGACGCTGACTCATGGCAGTGGGAGGATGTAGGGCTTCGCTCTCGGACCTTGCTGTAGCCTCTGACTCACAAGTCTGACCCAATTAGCTATGGGATACTTACCTTACCCAAGGAGCAGGGAGTGAAACATAAGTGTGTGACTCCAAATGCGGCCGCACACAGCAGGTGCCATCTGGGCAGCACCCCAATCTTTGGCCTTAAAAGTTTCTCGCACTTATTGGAAAACGCGGCGGTCTCAGTCGACCATTGGGCGATCGGAGTGTCCAGCATTGTTGCTTCTACACACATGGACTTACTGGTCACCTGCAGGAAACATCTCACAACCTTCACGCTCCCATAGCAGAAGTTTGCACGATTTAATCCTAGCCCGCCTCGTAGTACGATTACTGGTGGTGCAGGAGCTTGATGTCCACTGTCTGGATGCTCCCCTTGGTCTTCATGGCACACTTGGAAATTGAGGAATGAAGTTTCAGCTAGTTTAACCAGCGGGACCATTACAATAATAAAGCCCCACCGCAACGTCAAGGTGGCAGCTACTGGTCGGGTCTAATGCTAACGGTTCTCTCTGCGGGCGTGCTTGTGGTTGCTTGCAGCTAGAGGCCAGATACGTTTTACTGTATGCTGCTGGGTTAGGCTGGCGTGCACCAGGAACTCTGCCCTCCACCTTGGGCATTTAAGGGCTCAAGTATATAAAGCTGATGGTACAAGACTGTAGTGGCTGCACGAGATATTCGTACATCTCAGTGCGGTTTTTGTATTAACTATTCATTTGAGAGTTAATTTGGAAACGGTTGCACAATCGTACAATTCACACTGAAAATTACATGGGGCTTCCGGTTACACCCTCAAATATTGAAGTCTTGGATAATAATTCCTGGATAATAATTCTATAGTATGGCGCACGAAAATATATCTGATGAAGAGCTGGTTGCGTTTCTCATTAGTTCCATTGGGTGCCTACGCACTTTCAGTTGAGGTGGGCGAGTCAAATTCCGATCTGTTGGCTGTGCGACGCGTACTTGGAAAAGCGTCGCCAGCAACTTCCTGATGTTCTAGCATTCCGAGAATTTCCGTTGGACACACGGGGGAATGAGACAGTCTGAGTGGCGAGACAGAGTTGATGCTGTATCGAAGAGAAATTTGCTACGTGACTAAGCTGTTCTCACCTCCAGTATAATCCAATCAAATCATTACCAGGGCTATTAGTAACGGCGAGACAATGAACAGGCAGTAAAACTGAAGGTTATTTGTGACCTGCGGGATAAGACTTGGCAAACATTTACTGGAAACGTCCGAAAAATACAGTCTGACAACGGAATCAAAATGGCTTCCATCTGTAGCAGCGTATGGTGGTCGCATGAAATTTCAACTGGGAAAAATGGAAGGTCTTTTCGACAGAGTTATTTCAGATGATGATAAGATGGTGATAATGCTGGTTAGCTCTGAACGCCAGAATGAAAAATACAGTGTCAGCAAGTGAAGAATATAGCGAACCATGGACGGCGGCATAGAAACAATACCGCTTTCAACACTTTTAAAGAAACGTGGTTACAGTGATTCTCAGTTTACGATAGCTTAGACAATTCAGCGTGCCAAGCGTATGGCTTGGGGGCAGCCAAACCTACTAAATTTTATTAACTGGTAAACGTTCCGGATCCAGCTTTACTGGAATCCATTCTCCAGGGGACCTGACTAGCTGATAAATGCGAACTTGGTGACCAGCTAGCGGCTGACTGTCCAACTTATTCTGTATATTAACCATAATTCTCCACAATAATTTGTTCTGATTAGTGATGCTGTTTTTAAAAGTGTTTGGGCTCACCGTGAGCAGTTCTAAACTCTCCACGCGACTACCAATTCTGAAGGAGCTAAAACTGGTGAAGAGTAACCCCCGCGTTCCAGTGCCACTAATCAAAGTTTAATTACATCGGTTCACCAAGTCCAGCATAATCTGCAGATTTAATTGTTGGTGTACGGCCACATATCTGGGCGGAAAGGGAAGACAACTAAGGGTGACAGTGCGATAGTAGGCACAGTTGAGATTACAAAGAGCGATAAGGTACACGGACAAAATAAGATCATATTCTAGGAAGTCAGCCTCATCAGCTGGCCGTCCTCTGATTGAGAGCAACCCATTGCATCGATCCGAAGATCACATATTATATCGCGTTGAACACAACAAACAGCACACTGCCTAAATTTATTGACGCTATTGTTATTCTATGAAGAAAACAGGACCTACGTGAAAGCACAAACAGTCTTTCATCTTGTTTGTACCATCATGGTAAACTGCACAGAACATTTTTGGCGCGGAAACTTTTTTTGAGGTAAAATATTATCGTGATCTGTAGCAGGCCCCTAATTGGACAGCCAAGCAATTCTGAAGTGTGACGCAGAACGGTGCTGTTTTGTCTCATTTTCAGGTTTGTTACGAGAAAGAACTCTTAATTGCCCAACTTTCGAACTGTGATATTCTTGATAAAAACTGCCATCTAGAGGTAACAGATTGAGATAAGCCGTTTAATTCTTGCATGCTAACCCATGACTTACACGCTTATCAGCATGATCACTTCCCAGCGCGATTTAGGGAAAGGTCCTCACCAGCACCAATAAACATAGAGATGAAAACATAAGTAACCCACCTCAGCTGAATCAGAATAGATCAACCGACTGGTAAGAACGGTCATGTTGCTATACAAGCAAAAGTTGCAACTAGATCAGACAAGGCCTCCCTAACTGGACCATTGCATAAGAAAGCATGCACGAGGTGAAGGCACTGAAGACAACTGGCTCACTGTAAAAGAGCTGGGGCACGTGCCATTTCGGGAGAGCAGTTATCGGAACTCGATGCCATAATTCTCAGGTCGAATTTCAAAAAAACTCATCATGGGAAAAGTATGCGGACTAGATCTTGATCAAGCTACAAAAACTTCCGACAATACAAGGTCACCATGAGTACTTCTATCACTTTAGCGCGGCTGGCAAATGATATATTCGAAATCCGACTGGAAGCGCAGTCATAAACAGTCCTAAAGACCTGTTGACTGGCAAAAACACCAGACATTCCCACAGAATAAGGAATATGGCATCAATCGACATCTCATTATCACTCGGTAATCATCGTCGCGTTATAGTCCGAAAATGAGATTATCACACGTAAAACTAGGAAGAGTAAACTAGACAGGTTTTGTTTTACTATAGCACGCCCTGCTATAGCTTGACACCAGCAGAGGTCTGTTCAGCCGAAGGATGTGCACAAGCTTACGGCTTCACTTACTTTTGTCCGTAGTCTGCATTTACATCTGATGGCCCTTACTGCACCTAAACTGGTCTTATCAAAATCAGAATTCTTCGTGAACCGTTGAAAGCCCCGTGACAGAAATCAGGACCTTAGGTGGAAATACCATTCCACCGGTTCCTGACGATTGTACGGTGCGCAGTCACGTTGACAACAAGGAAAGAATGACTGAAATCATCATCACCATCATCATCAGAGACAGCAACATCAGTGTTGACACTGACGTACTGCCATGAAGTTCATCTATTCAAAGAATTAAAGCAATCTGAGGTGCCTACAGCTCCAAGCATTCAGTCAGACAGTCTGGAAAGAAACTGAAAAAACGAACGCCACTGACACCGATCAGCGGTCACTTCTTGTGATGTCTCTAGCCAAGCACACGAGAGGTTACGGGGAACGCGTACAAAACCAAAAACACCTAAACCCTTCGTACTCTCTTTCACACCCTTCTGCCAAGTCATATGTTGTCCACCTGGCGCTTTGCGCCAGTCTGAAGGAGGCACGGAAAATAACACTCGTCTCGGTACACGGTGTTTCTGCAGGCGTAGCATATAATCGAGCCACCGCAGTTGGTGGTGCTGAATGTTCTTCGTGAATGAAGTACCCACTGAAGTATCCGTTATCTAATCACATCGTTATGAATCAGTTGACGCCATCCAAAATCAGAAGCGCTTCTGAGGCATTACCGGTCAAAAGCCGGAAGAAGCCTCATATCCTCTATACTTAAAATACAGCCCGTATTGTACCCTGGTAAATACGAACCGTAAGAGCCAGTAATATGCCATTTTGAGGTCACAAGTGACCAAATTTGGCAAACGTGCTTCGGGCCTTTGAGATTCTTGCA
The DNA here is from genome assembly GCA_004794785.1 of Opisthorchis felineus. NCBI lineage: Eukaryota > Metazoa > Platyhelminthes > Trematoda > Opisthorchiida > Opisthorchiidae > Opisthorchis > Opisthorchis felineus. The sequence continues at coordinate 45,316 of SJOL01003146.1, read as the reverse complement.
CTGACTTCATCAGACACACTTCCGTCAGAGCTAACATTACTTCCGAGGTATGTAAAATCTTCCACAAATTCCAGTGCTTCTCCTTGAATTGTAGGGGATATGTTCAGAGGCTGCACGTTCTGAAGCATGACTTTGCACTTTGAAGGTGCAAGGCGCATGCCAAACGATGGTATGATGGTGGTCAGTCTATTCAACAGGGCTTGTGCTTCGCTTTGGTCTTCAAAG
>SJOL01003146.1:1959-39442 GCA_004794785.1 Opisthorchis felineus | reverse complement strand
TTTCTCCCAGATAGACCCAAATAGGCTAGACAGGCACTGGCTGAGAAGTCCACCGCCATCCTTGAAAAGAGCAGGTGGAAGATCGTTAAGACCAGGAGCACGATGACGCTTGAGTAGAGAAATACACCCGGACACTTCCGAGGCTGAAGGCGGCTCCAGATTCACGGTCTACCTTTCTGTTGAAGGCCAGGATTCTGCATTGGAGGTAGCAGGTTGCCAGCTGAATTGCTGTTCGAGGTACTGTGCCCAGCGGTCCAAACGTTCTGCTTTGCTGCATATCAGGGTGCCATTTTGGTCCCTGATTATTTCGCTGACAGGATGTTTACGGAGACCAGTCGAACGAATCAAGTGGAACAGCTTGCTTTCGTTTCTGGCATTTTTTGCACCCTCCACTTCTTCGACCTTTCGGGTAGACCAAGCTTCTTGGTCTACACGGATACTCAGTTTCATCCGGCATCGTTTGATGTGTCGGGTGGAGTTGTGGTTGCGGCCAGCAGGAATCTTTCGCCGGACCATCAGCAAAGCCATGGTTCAACTAGAAATCCAACGCTTGTATGAGGCTGGCTGGGTTGTACAGCAGAAGTTCCGGCTTTGAGTAGCGCTTTGGATATCTTTTCCAAGTGGCCGTTGATATCCGACATCGGACCGTCCTGCAGGTGTTCGAGGAGCAGCTTCTTGGAGGCTCGTTTGAGTTCTGAGTCCATAAACTACTCAGTGGCTAAGCGAGGTGTGCACTTTTTGCGTAAACCTAAAAAGTGTAATGAAGAGCAGCAGCGGACAAGTGCATGGTCGCTGGTGTTCCAGAAGAAGCGGAAAGCAGTAATCGACCCCCGCCACCGATTACTGACGGCGATGTGGTCTATTTAGATTGGGAGCTGGTTCGTTCGTGGGTACCACGTGGTCAAGTGATTTCCGTTGTTCCGGAAATTCGTACTGCAAAGAAACAGTCTGTGATCGGCACACCTTTGGAGTAAGCGATCCCTGTTGTCCGTGCGTCTCGTGTCCAAACCAAGACGACCACCCAATCGGGCATCAGCAGCACTTAGTCTACCTACCTGGGCGTTCATATCACCAGCAACCACAACGATATCTGAGCTTCTAGCTCGCTGTAGAAGGGCACCGAGAGCGTCATAGAAACTGTCCTTGGCAGATTCAGAGCTACAGTCAGTTGCATAAAGAGGCATAATAAACAGGGTGCAAAGGACTCCACTTCCTCGAGATTCTCCCACAGACGCTGCCAAACGAACCGCCCAGAGGCCACTGTCAGCGGGTATCCAATCAAGCAGAGACGCTTCCGCTTGTTCACTCACCCACCCCAGCCTAACCAGCTGCAGCGGCCTCGGCATCACCAGAAGTGCGCAGCTGGGACCTAGGAGAGAGCATGGGATAGTCAGTTCAGTCACAGCACTTGCGCCCTATATTCTTGTTTCTAACAGGCAGCGTACATCAATGCTGAGGGAATCCAGCGTACGAGTAAGGGCCACCTGTTGACCTGCTTGCCTCAGTGTGTGAACATTAAAGGCGGCTAAGCAGACAAGCTTTCGGGATTTGAAAACAGACTTCGAAGTGTTTAGTGTTCTTACTAAACTCGGGCGTACAGAAGCTGCGGCTGAGTGTGATGCGGAGCGAGCAAAAGGGCCAGTCCTAGTTCTAGGACCTGCAGAGAGAGCATTAAAACTTGGGTGGGGTAAGGGAGAAGAGGAAAAATGTGAACGTGTAAGAAGGGAGGCGTCAACAGTAACATGTTTTCACTTACCTGCCATGCTGTACGCAACAAGTAAGTCGAACCGTCTGGTGACACCACGCGACGGCCGATTTGACATGAGAGTATTGTTAGTTGTAAGTGTCATGGTTGTATGTGGGCTGGGATACTGCCTGGGCGCCAACAACTAAACAGGAAGACGATTGGGGTCCTAAACCGAAACCTTTGGCTGAAGCCAACGGGAATTAACAAACAGAGAATGAAAAAGCCATCAGCGTCCAGTCCACAAACCGTCTATGTTTTCCAGGCAGAGCAAAGCACAACGTGACGGTCACAGAGCCGACCGAAGCAGGCCGATCATTTCGGAGTGAATGTCTATGGTGTTTAAGACAAGAAGGAACTGGCCCCTGACATTGTCATTTGTTACTTCGTTGCCTGTTTGTCTGTCGGCTGTTTCATCGTTTCCTCTTACTTATAGTGTTGCATTCACATGCGAAAATTTGGTTCAACTGGTCCGTCTTTGGTGTGTGAATTCTGGCACTACACTGGAGCTGCATTTCGGTTTACCTCCGCGTTGTGCATGGACCAGAATTTACCAACGTCCTCTGACACAAAAGTAAGCATCATCTGAAGTGACGGTCATTAATTTATTCGCACTCCTCGTTAACCTATCTTGGATCTCCAAAACACACGCGCAAGTTACTGATATAAAAGAAGGGGCTTGCTACAAATAAGTTAGCAGTTTAATGAATTTGCTGAGCAGCGTGAGGACCGTATGACAACAAGCAGCTTAAAACTGACTTTACTGTTTTTGAACATCGAGATGACACACGTAAGACTTGCGGAAACCACGTTGATCAATAGCGCAACGGACACCAGAAACGGTGACCAGGAATAATCTTTTATACAGCTATGCAGTGGAGATCATTGACCAGATCCCAGTGGAAGATAAATTGGGTGATGACGTTCATCCGTTCACCCCAAGACGAGAAGAAAACAGTCCGGTGTTTTCGGTATCCGCCGTTGCAATTTTACATGATGCCAATTTGAATAAACTAATTTGCATGCATGGCAGTTCACTAATAGCTCACGAGATGACGGGCACTGAAAATGTGAAGATACTCACGGAGTAGATAACGGCTGACAGGAAAATTATCAAAGCTGAATACCCAATAAACAACACAAAAAGTACCACCCTGTCTTCACAAGATATCAGTTGTAAGGTTGATGAAAACTCTTCACCTTCAGGTCAGGGAAAATAGGATGCCTTGAATACAGCTCCGAATGAAATTTGTGCAACGCATTCAGTTGAAGAATATCACAAACTTGAAGTTCAACTGAGATCCCACTGTCCCCCACTAAGACAAAATCAGTTTGCCAAATAGTGCTACTCCGCAAAAACCAACGTTGTTACAGGAAGCGGGTAAGGATTATCATTTTTCCCTTTGGCAGCGTAACGGACGAAGTATCAGAACAGGTGAATGAGTGAATATTACGTACCGAAATGTCATATATTAAATGTAAAAAAATTAGTTGATTGCAATATAGATCATCCAGTCGTGGCCAAATGATTATTTTCTATTGCCAAGCGGAAGGTGCCGATTCGAATCTCCTTATACAGTCTTCAGTTGAGGACTGCTCATAGTTCCGAACAAGCGGGGGAAATGTAGTGCTTCTTGGCTTCTTACTGCACATTGATTTCACCTGTGGGATGAAGTATTTGCTGAAGAACCACACAATTTCCATTTCTGACTGCAGATAAGGAGATATTCCAGTTCTTACAATGGATGCCCTAGCAGTTGTCGTACGCCACCATATCGTTACACCCTGAATTCACGGTGTATTGTTCTCTTAAAGTTTCTTAAAGACAGGGTTATTCAAGAGGTGTGAGCGTTTCAAGAACGTTCCATTGACCGGGACGGGACAGATGGGGAGAACTAGTTTCTCTGTTTCCGAGAGCTCACTGTGGAGAATTCCACTTCATGTAGAAACTGGTGCTCAAGAAAGAGACTTGGGACCAAGTCCACGTGATAGAATTCAAGCAGGACAAACCTGTCAGTAGTCTGCCCAGTTATTTTGGTCAGCATGCGCTTACTGCTTGCGGCGGAAAAAAAGCATTTTGACCAATGACAGGTCCATTTGATTTCCACAATTCTAGGGAGTCAATAAAGCACATTGTTTTTGTTTGTGAAGCTTCCCAGAAATAACTGCGGAATAAAGCTGGTCCATTCTTCAAATCCTGAGAGGAAACTGTGAGGCCAGTCGGTTTGAAAGTGCCATGATTAGGTGTTATTCGGGGAGAAAGAGTCGTGTAGGGAATTCAAGCTGGGCTAAGCGCATAGTTGATATCGCTGGATTGAAAGCTAGCAACCAAAATTTTATTAGGCTGTTGCCCCCTCATTAGTCACTACGATTTTTCCATGTTCGCAAAACTTAGCTAGCAGGAATGTACACATCAAGTTCTCGCAACATAGGGACCTCTGAGGAGGGGAACGCCTCAGGAGAGCCCAAAACACCTTTTACCCTGTGATATCTTATTGTCGATTGGATTGCTGTCCTGGTTGCTCAATAAACCGTCCTTTAAAAAATATGATAATAAGAAAGCCGTTATACTCAACGAAAAATAAACTTCGAACTCGTGGATTGAGGTAAGGGTTCTTAACCTAGGGGAAACGTTATTCAATGCGGCGGATCAGTCTAGTTTTTGTTTACTTTTAGCTTTGGCTCAACGCAGGCGCCTATACTTTCCAGCAAAAATCAGACTAGCAGGAGCATTTAAGTAGTTCGTTCTTCGATTCAGGTTTTTCCCATAGCTTGTAGAAGAAAAAATACTTCGACTCATTTACATGGGATGCTCAACCCAAGCGTTGCGATTCTGAAGCATATCGGATTTGGATCATCTTAGGGAGCAATATAGGCCACATGCTTCTACTTTGTGTATGTTTTTTTTCACGGAGGTGATCTGATTCGTATATTTGAGTTACAATCTAAACGTCAGTTTGCATATTCAAGTGTAGGAGAAACATGCGGTTATGACCTATGAGGAAGATAATAGGTGAACGAAAGAGAACGTTTCCTTCAAGCTGAGCTTCCACACAAAAGCGACATGTCATCAAAACCCAAGTATCTACGTGTAACAGCACTTAGCTTATTAGGAATGAAAAAATCGTATAGTTAGGCGAACTTGAAACTGATCTGCAGAAAAACTTGAAGGGTCTCTTTGAATCTGTTGAAACAGTAGGCAATTTTTTCTCCCGGTCTTTCAAAAGCACAGGGCATCATTTTGAAATCAAATGCAATAGAATCTCATCACCGTAAAATAACAGAATTGAGAAAAGTGCACTGTGACGCAAATCTCGTTATCACAAGTTTTTTGTAAGGAAAATGTTTATGCCTAGCCCAAAACTGTGTTCACCGTGAGAACTTTCGGTTTAACGACATTCCACAGTGCGGTGTAGCCAGCCGTGATCTTATTTTGGTTGAGGTGAGTGCAAGATCGATAAAATGCCCTGGCACCCAATTCCTGACAGCAGCTATCGGAAGGTTCGGCTCGAATCCGAATTACGGACAGTTAAGTATTATGCGCTCTCAGTGTGCACACAATGTGGATATTTAGAAATTTGTAGCTATGCAAGGCACCAGCATGGTTTTAGTACTTCCGACTAAACCTAAGAACCGAACTGCTGGGACCTACAAGTCGTTCCTATTTGCACAATCTAGAAACACTGTAATATCTAGCACACTTCTGTTCGAGACGGGGGATTTACTGAGTGAAATCAGATACATCGATTTTGCGGCCAGCAACCGCTTGTTGGTGTGACTAAAATCGTCCTGCAGCATCTGCAACCAACTGATGGGCGGCGCGCGATTGAAGTATCGGACGACACAGTAAACTACTGAAAAGAAAGACTAACTCGCGAAATACACTCATTTTCATACCAATTTGGTTTTGACGGGAGGCTCAACTGGAACCAAGCTGAATCTCTTGTTTCAGAACATCTTGGTAAACAGTCGGTAGATCTAACTAGGCAACATTTCGCTTTTGACACGAAAGCTTCATGAGGCCAAGTGAGCAGGTCACCAAATTAGCCAGGTTTAAAGGCAGACGGAGAACCAGTTAGTGAGACCTCTTCAGATCCACATTGAGTGCCGCACACTCGCCAGTTTTAAGCCTTCTATTCTGTTTACACTGGGATGCTTGGCGATTCAGCTAGTTTGATCAGGCGTCAATTACGAAGGGTGTTGGTACCGGTGGGAAAACCCAACAGGGAACGGATCGGGACTGATGTTATTCCATATAAACCACGGATATCCGAAGTCATCCGAAGGATTCTAAACACGGCCAACATAAGAGTAGCATTCCAAAAGGGTAATACTGAACGCTGTGCACTGGTGCAATTGAAGGATCACCTCCCGCCGAAGAGAAGCAGGGACTACGTTTACAAAATTAGGTGTAACGACTGCAATAAGGACTATATAGGACAAACGGCCAGGAAGCTTCACACCCTGTATCTGGCATTCAGCTCTGATCTAGTGTGCTAATCTGAAGAGGTCACACTAACTGGTTCTCCGTCTGCCTTTAAACCTGGCTAACTTGGTGACCTGCTCACTTGGCCTCATGAAGCTTTCGTGTCAAAAGCGAAATGTTGCCTAGTTAGATCTACCGACTGTTTACAAATTCCTTCTGAAACAGCCAATCGGTTCGAAACACTTTCCTGTTGATTGAAGACGGCAACTCATTTAACTGGATCCATTACCTAGTGATGTGCATATTATTGGCCCGATGCGAAACTGGCTCAAATGTTCTCAAAAGAGTAACTCCAAAGCCTACTGAAACTATCAGCTATTGGGAAAGAATGTGACTATACGCTGTGTATTAGTCACCAAAAGTAAGACACCCATAACGTCGTTTAGACACCAACTAGTCAAAGCATACATCTCCACTTCATTCGTTGAGACATGAAAGCCATTTTTCATGTTTGAGCTTCATCACATCAAGCAGGCTTACTATAACGATATTGATTACCGTGGAGCATTTGGACATGCAACCACAAGATCTCCTAAAAAGGGACTCCTTGCTCCTGGGTGGAATTTGTTTCTTCCGTTAAGTGTCTCTTACTGAGCGGTTCAACCTTACATGAAAATTAAAAAAACTCTGGAGGGGTATGTATAGATACACGGCCAGACGATGATTGGGGTAGCATTACACTCATTCTCTATTACAAACTTCTTCAACAAACAGCTGGCCCAACAAGAAACGGTGGTTTTACAGAGGAACTAAAGATTGCTTTGTCTCTCGCCAAACGACTGTATCAAAGGTACGTGGACAGCCTTTACAAGAAAATTAGTTTTATCCTGGCGTACAACCCGGGTTGGGATCAGATAAAATAAGTGTGCTCTCTTTTTTCCGATTTCAGGTACTGAGCCTGCATCGGTACAAAGGGTTCGGGGTCATTCGGCTGAACTGCACGGCACGTTAGTGTGGTTACACTCATAAAGAGGTATACTGGAAATTTCTAACCGTAGGACTGGGTTTCTGAATAACGCACTCGCAGGTTTCAGGGAATATAGGAAACAGAGTGTCGTTATGCAGCTGCGGGTAAAAGTCCAACCTGAGTTCAGATGCGTGGACGTTACTTGAGTGCGGCGGCTAGCCAGTAACTCGGATGCTGAATTCCTGGGCAAAAAAAGTCCACGTTTTGGAGGAAAGAACGGCTATATTCCCTAAAATAGAAAATGAGAACTGTGAGAAAACAACTGATGCTGAATGGACTCTAATCCTAAAAAGCATAGAGATAGCTGTCAAAATGGTAGGAGTACTGTGTGTAAATCTCAACAACGACAACCCCTTTCCCTATTTAATCGTTCAACTGTAGCACCCTTTCGGTGCTTAGCTGCCATGCCACACAAAGGAAGCACGAGGGCTGGGAGACTTCCAGATTGCCCAAACCCAGACAGGGGAAGTCAAGAGGCAGAGGTTGGGTTCGAACCACCGACCTTCCGGTTAGTAAATTCGCACTCTTACCACTGAGCCATCTTGCCCCTCCTTATTAATACTGTCTGTTTAGCTTAGCTCCCTTGAAAACCCTAAAGTGAACATGATATTCACATTGCAGACAAGGCTTAATACACACACGGTACGATCACTGGTGCGTGCGACCAGCCGTGTTCGCTTTTGTGAGATTTGAGGTCAAGAAGATTCGCATGTGCCGCCCTGTATTAAGTCATTCTTCCGCTGAACAGGTGTTAAAGCCTTATCGCTGGCACCATTCTGAGAATGAGTAAATTCTTCAGGAGGTCAGTACAGTTTCCGTAATTGGTGCCACGCTCCTGAGAGTTTCGTTAGCCCCTTCATTGGTGGGACAACAGTGTATAAAAGGCTGCACCACAGAGCCGACATTCTAGAACTAAAATGTCAGGAAAAACTTTTATTTGTGTTGTCGTGACAGTTGTCCAATTTTGGCTGAAGTCAGGCAAGTCAGTTCGTGCTTTGATTCCTTAAGGTCCATTTTAGGGATGCACACCATATAGCATGGAAGCCCTTATTGAACATATTCCTGAATATGACTGTTTTTTTAGTAGAATATGTGGTCACTCAAGGATTTCGTCTACAGTTCCCCCCATACACGCGTACAAGTTAGTATACTTAGTGAGTGATGATCTGAGATTCTGATTTACTACTGTTCCGGGTGCCATCGTCAGTGCACTGATGATTTCTCCTCGACGGGTGAGGAAACGTCTGCACTTCGACTGACAAGCTCGGCGAACAGAACAACCACCAAGCAGGACATCACAGTCACCCATATTCCGCAACATTGTCAGTCTGCATCACCAATGAACAGTAAAGCAGTTTAATTGAAGTGTTCATTGAGGACAGAACTGAAGATAACAGTGAAGTGCTCGGTTCAGGTTTTCTTAAGAAATGCAAAAACAACTATGTTCGCTATACCGTCGACGAAATCTGTATCTGCATCATCTTGATAGGAATCGATAGCATTTGGTTAGGCCTGTATTATGCCTTTTTATGTCCTTCACTTTATGCGTCAAAACTAGCCTGTCTAGCACTGATCATCCTTTCTAGAGAAACAGTTGTAAACATGTAAAATGCAGATTGTGAATAAAGTGTCTAGGAACAGCACTGTTTCACAAAATAGGTGGTGAAAATGACCACGTGGAGAAATCACGAAAGGCCCGCAGTATTTTGAAGTTCTGGCCAAGTGTAGTCGGATAAAATCCATTTGGAGTTCGGCGTCGATCAACCAGATTCCGTGTGTTCCCATTTCAAAGGCGGTGCTGCATAGAATAACTGAGGCAGATAGCAAACATCCTGGAAGCAAACTCATCCACACACAGTGACCAGCCTGTTGGAAAGCGCTCCTGAATGGGCTCAGCAAACGTCAGTGTGAATAGAGACAACAAATGTGTTGTGGGTACGCCTGTATTCAAAAGGTCGCTGCAAATAAGTGCAGCTTATTAAAACACAAAAACGAACTAGAACTCATGGAATGATAAGGTGCACATAAATGCAATTCAAAGTGAAAGCCATTATAGAACAAAGCAGTACAATCAGCCGAAACACGTGCCAACCACAACACCACGCAACTCGGTTCCTATGGCTCGTTCGAGATAACTAAATTTGGGAATAAAAATGCTAAAATGGTCAATGATGCAACAATGTTCTGATTATTATGTTATATCGGAAGGAAACGCGGATACGAAACATTATGCCTAGTATTTCGTCCGCATTAGAAAGCAAATCTCTATCGATAGCTTATTTCCAACATTTGTACCCTCAATTGTAGAATCACTGCAATGTTACCAAGGCAAAGGAGAAACGCTTGAAAATGCGACGACCGTGGACAACTGCAACTTTTGTGCAGTAAGTCTTTTTATAATGCCAGATCATTGTACAGGTTACGTACTTTTTGATCTTTCGTCGTGTGCCTACCCTTCGTCACAATTATGCATCCTCCGCTTCTGACAGTAACTGGTCAGAGATAAATCTTTATCAACAGTCCGGTGATTCCACGGGTACGGTCAATCCAGTGGCTTGAGTAAATTTGCACAGAATGTGTCAGAAGAAATTCACCAAAGTACCTTTATAGTTCTGCCTCCGTGTATTGGCTTTGTATTTATCATGGATAACAGCAATGACAATTCCGTAGCACCGCGAAAGTTGCGGAGTGAAAACTGGGATGGGCGCTTCAATTAGAATGGCCTACTTTTGCCTTTGCATGAACATCCTCAGGTGATTGTGTTCAAACAGACGAGTCAGTCGACGAGTATTAAATCAAACTGGAAAGATGATGTTGACATCAGCTGACAGTCATATCTAACCAGGTTGGTGAGAGGATACATGTTGACGGAGGACCATGTTTGGACGCATCTCGTGCTGTCAACAATCACCTGTCAAATCGTGCATTTTAAAGGGATCCGTTAAGACTGCTGTCAATGGGCATTTCTCACAACAAAATGCTCTCCACAGGCAATCATTCAATTTGCGAAGAATGCAGACCAAAAACTTCACAGTTACTTGTGCTGAGTTTAATTTTCATTTGAATTTCCTGTTGCGAAACTCATCACCATGGTCTTCTAGTTGGCCATTTGCAAATTAGATGGAATAATCCTATGCCAATCATGTCCTTGCTAATGACAGTGAAAAAAACCTGAAGAGCTATGTGTATTTTTCTGGTCCCACACCATTTCTCAAAGTGGTAAAGGTGCTCCTTGATATCTAGCGTTATCAGCCTACTGCTACAAGTGGAGAACGCGGAAAATTGGGGTTATCCTGGCGAACACAATTGCAGATACATAGGTGACCAGTGGAATCATAGTTTCTCGCTTTCTTTTCCTTTTCCTCTATGGCCATGAGAACAACCTCAGCTACATATATTCCGAGCCGACAAGGCTTTCGATTCAAACATATCTCGAACTTCTACAGTCATCTCTCGAGTATATACAAATCATCTGCTTCGGTAACCAGAAAATTCGGAAGTACTTCATATCAGGATCACATAGACAAAAAATAGAACCAAGGCAAATCTTGGAGGACACAGAACACCACTCAGACAGGTCGACAAGGCTGCTGATGTGGGCACGGTGGATACATTTGTCTCCGAGATTCTTACGATTGCTGCACTCAGACATTTTAGGAGCTAATTTACTAAACTAACTCTTAAAACTGTCTTAGCTAATCCTTCCAGATGGAGTTCGCTGTTTTTATAACCAGACTAATGAAAAGTAGGATGAGTAGTGCATTCCTGTCGACTCGTCATTCAAGAACGACAAACCAACCAATCCTGATACGTTACTCAGACTTGTTAAGCGGTCTATGTTAGCTGAGTTTCATCAAAACTATTATTGGGTTATTCCTGACAAGTTACGACCCATTCGTCTGATGGGAACCCATCAACAGTGGTATCATAGCAGGGAAACTTACATCGTCAGCTTGAATATTGGCCCAACTGAATCCTGCGGCAGTCCTTGGCCAACATTCTAAATTGAAGAAAATCACATACAGGAAATTCATCTCAGTTTGCAAACGAGTACTCAGCTGCACGTAAATAGCATGTGTTTACCACACGGTATCAGCCAGTCAATAGGGGATCGTCATTACGGCCAAACTCACCGTTCTCAAGCACGTACGCGTTCGGGTTAAAAGCCGTACCACACAAGACTGGGAACAGGCGTTCATAAAAGGCTGAAACCTACTGCGTTTGACGGTAACGTAGGTCGAACTCAAGAAAAACGACGGTCATGCCCCGCGAATTCGTCATCAGTAGAATATCAGCTGAGGAGTTCAGATCTTACGGACTCAAACCAAGATGAGCTCAGCTCACCGGCGACGATCGCGGATGGGGCCACTAACTGAATTCCGCATGGGAATTAATGTCATTTGGGCTTTAAAGACAGGTTATTTCAAATCAGAAAATGTCACTCCATCTGCTATGTACAAGAGTGGCCTGTATTCGCTCACCAAGCGAAAGGATTCGTCATCCCCTCACCGTCCACATGATAGTAAATAAGAGAAAACTCATACCACACGCTTCATGCACTTACACTTACGCATCGCATCCTTTTCTCGTTTTCAGGAGATGCACGTAATCGAGGATGACGTGTTAAAGGTAAGGGAGCGACACTGTTCAACTGAAGAGTCTTACACCGCCGAAATCAGAGATGACGGAATATTCATCGGCCAGACTTGTCAGAAGGACTTGTGCAATAACTATGAGGGCTAACTGTTAATGTACATGCCTCAATAAATGGGAACAAAACATGCTGAAAAATGAACACTTGTTTTCACAATGTTCCAGGGACAGGAAGTGCGAACAGATCAACAGTGTTCCGGGATCATGTGAGAAAAGTCATATCAAAAGCATGACTCGAATAGCAGACACTGTGTTGGAAGTGAACGTGAAGGAAGCAGGCAATATACTACCATAGGTGTTCAACAGAAATCAAATTCGCTATCACACAAAAGCCTGCGTATCAAATTAGTATGAATGATATATCTAAATTAGCTTCAAATAGATGTCATTTCTGAAGTCCTCCAAACAATGAAAGAAATAGTTGAAACTCTGGGACTAGGCGAGCTCGGGATAGCTCAGTGGTTAAGGCGCCACGGAAGGTCCGTGGTTCAAACCTGATTTCTGCATCTTGACGGCTCCTGTCTAGGCTTGGGCAACCTGGCAGTATCCCAGCCCTCACGCCTCTTTCCGTTGGCGTGGCAGCTGGGCACCGAATGGGTGCTACAGCTGGACGATTATCATTATTATTAATGGGACTAGACCTATCTGACAAGGCGTAATCGGTAGTGGTTGTTTGAGTATTTCGATCTTACGATGTTGAATGGTCGACATCCGGATCGGATTTGTTTGCCAATAGGCGCCGATCGGACGCCGGTACTTTTCCATACGGCCATAGATAATGTTCTCAGAGCCGTGCACAAGCTCCCGAGTGGACCCGAGTATACAGAACTCTTCAGTTGGCCTGAACGTGATGACGCGGTCGGAAGAAACAAAATTAGTTGCTTATTTATCAATGGGGTTCCGGCAACATCCGCTATGTTTTTAGTTTGGGCGTGATGTTATACCTTTCTCACTGAGGTACCTCACAAAGTTTTTGACCGATAAGTTGGTACTGGATTATCTGGCAGTATTTCACTAACTATATGGTCTAAACACTCTCCTCCCTAGGATGAAGTGTAAGGCAGAGAACTGAACCAACTTACTTCAATCCCAGTTACGTTTCGCAAGTGCACTGGTGAGTACATTAGTGACCCACAAGGCGTCTTGTACAAGTCCTTGTCGCCGTGAATGCATTTTAGAGATTGGACGTTCCCATGATAACTCGTTTGTTTTAAAGCACTGAGACACGACTACGTAGCCAGCCACTCTGTAGGACTCCGTCGAGTCCCACTCCTCCAAAGATCCAAAACGGAAGCTAAAGTTTCCTGGAAGTTCTCGAAGGCTATCATAGTAACGAAATTCGGGTATTCCCAAGTTTGAACTTAATTTTTTAGCTGACAGTAGATAAGTTATGTGAATTTCATCCATGCATACCAAGTGGCCTAACCAGAGGAGCTGTTTTGCTTCAGCCTGATTTCTAATCCAAGTAATTGCTTTTCGGAAGACTTTGGAACTGAATCTGCCATCATTCGTTAATACAGAAACCGTCCAGATACTCCGAGCACCACAAAGCTCCACGAATAAATTTTCAGGGGACATGACGAAGCGGAAGTTCCCCCAACAGCAGTTCGAAATGATACAGGAAAACAAGAGCCAGTTGGATATATCTACTAGTGACCACATCTCAGCATCAGTTACCCTCATTTATGACGAGAGTGAATTACCGTTTAACAGCAGAAAAACTGATGACCTTTATAAGAGTACACTGGACTGGTAGAAAAAATATAGAGTAAGCGGTTATAACCCACTCAAGAAATTTGCACCACATAGCGCACGTTTATTATACAAGCCTATCAGTCTCCTAAAGTGTTACAAAGGGGAAACAACCACACCCACATACACATAGAGAGAGGAAGAGAGCGAAAATGGTATATAGGGGAAGAACTTGCCAACCACGCCCGAAAGACTTGGCTTCACTTACTTCATATACTACTAAGATACTTCAAGAGCTTTCTTAAGAGCAAACTAGCAACTCATCACAAGATTTTGACGATGAAACAAAGACAGCTGATGTAAAGTAACACTGAATGGGGGGCCTCCTTTCGCCCATATAATACGACGGTTGAAGCTACTTCTGAGTGATTGCATGTTACATCATATGAATGACCGATATGTTTCGAAATCTCAGTGCGATGCCATTTTTAACCTCAGAAGAGGCAGCTCCAGTGTAGAGTTTAAAAGTGTTCACAATCGACTGAAATTTAATTCGCAGTCATCCGGGATAACAGGCACCCCCAAAGGCTTCCCTCTGATTCCTTCTTCCGGGATGACGCCTGTTTGTCATCACTACACTAGTACAAGCGTTCTCAGCAAGGGGATCCATTGAGAATTCTATAAAAGTCAACTGCGGGTGCGAATTCATTGCCTTCTTTGACTTGGCAAAAGCTCTTCTGAATCCAAAACAAAAAACTCAGTAGAGACAGCAAGCGGAGTCTCGTATGACTGTTTATGACTTAAATCATTGTGCCAGTTATCTGCGATAGAACACAAATGTTATCCCTGTCATCAACTCCATGACTTTTCAGTCGAGATCCCGTTCTATAAATGAGGTTTTGATGAGCAACTGAATATAGTTGTAAAATGGGAGAGATGCAATCGTGCGGATAATCCAGTATCACTAGAAAGAAAATTGTCTCAAGAGTTGCGGACCCTATAAGATGCACGAAAACCATTATCAACATCTTGAGGTCGAGAGCACAGCTGACGAAACACCATAGTCTTCCTGAACTTCATGAACCTAACGTGTCGATGGTAAATTTCCATCTGCACAAACTAGCGAAGGGATTGGTACAGCTGCTGAATCCAGTATACAATTGGTCGAACTGGCAGCATCGGCAGCGCATTTGGATTTTCAAGGTCAACACCTCGGAAGTTTCGAAGTCTCATTGTTTGTAAATGTGCGCCTATATGAAAATTTGGGAATCATGTCACTTTGTCACACTAACGACATCATCCTTGGGATACCTGCAACCGAAATTGCAACGTCTACTCCCGTTTGACACAGGGAATGTTGGTTTTGGCTTCCAAGGTCAGTATTCTAAACAGGTTGGAGGTTTCGCCATGTGGACCCTGTGTGGTCTTCCAGCTGATGCAATCATAGCTACCATTAGAATGAGAATGGAAGATCTCACTGGATGAGCTTTCCATTAAAGATATGCGTATATATATATATATATATATATATATATATATATATGATACATTAGTGGTCCCAAGATCAATACAATAAACAACGGAGCTGTTCCGCACACTATACACCGCTCATTCCAGTTAGCACCTGAGCACCAAGTGAATGACACGGTTGACTTTCTTGACATCTAACTCAGCCACCAGCAAGGTGGAACACTTTTTAGGTCAGTTCACCGAAAACACACCTAGACCGGCCAATACCTCCATTTCTTCAGTTGTACCGACGTGCTAAAAGATGGGTTTAGTTAGCAAGTAATATTATAGAGTGAGTGTCTATATTGAAGATACCATGGACGCCAAAGAAGGTATGGATCTGTTTAGTCCCGAAAGCAGCTTTTCTGAGTTTGAAGATCAGACGAGACGATAGCGGCGGTATAAATTTCAACCTCTGCCGCTAAACGAACTTACTACGCTGCCAAACCTGAAGTCGTCTAAAACCTTAACCAACCCCCTCAGACAAACTTCAACTACCTCCGTGCGCCAACTTCAATCTCGTTTGCTGTTTTGAGTGTGGCTGCTCGGCCACCCACCTTGACAAATGGCGAGGCAACTTGGACCTATACTGGGGAAACACATCCCAACTGGATACAACAGTGTAGGAACCAATCCGCCCCAAACAAATTCAAATCCAGAGGCAGGCGCTCGATCGATATCGGCTTAATTAATAGCCCTTCAAGTGCTTGAAAGTGGTCATGGTGTCGCTCCGACAGCTGACTTCCACATCGTGCACAGGACAACAAACGGTAGGGTACTGCAGTTTATTTAACCTATCACTAACGGAAGATGGAAACCAGAACTGTGTAAACGGAAAGAATAGATCATATCGTTGACACATCGTTTGTGACTGACCAGCCTTCGACATCCCGACGTAAAAAGGCTTGTTCTGTCCTGATTATTTACATGACGTTGTTCTGTGTTATGCACTCAGAGCTATGCAGCGAAATATACCCAGTACATTGTGCAACAGCTGTTTTGGTCATACACTGGCCTCAGTTGCAAAACGAAATCTCGATTGAAAAATCTACATGCTATCAGCAAGTCCAAGACTACATTTCTTGGACCATCTGCAGTCGAACTGGTTTCAGTAAGGTCAGACAAAAGCAATACGAACGTGAACCGTCGCGATTTGACAGAAAGAGTTGACCTTTTGATGTCCGTCACAGGGCACCGCACACGCTGAGTGTTTAAATCCTCACCAGCCATCATGTCGTAGGTGTTGTGGCCGCCTCAACGTACATCAATACAGCTTTATTGTTGCGCACTTCATCATTCAGTTTAACGTTTAGGAAGTTGCTTGAGTGGATTTCCAAAGTTTGGGAACGAGAATTCGGGCAACAAAGAACGAAATCCCCGCCGTAATCTGTTAGCCTACTACCGACATATTCAAAAAGGAACGCGGTAAAAAATGCTTTCAAAGGAACTAGTGTAACAAAACAAAGAAAAAATAAATGACCATCTAAGATCCTTGTGCTGTAAAACAACCGGAAGGTGAAGAAAACTTGGTGGCCTGAGTCTTATCTAGCAGCATTCAGAACAAAACACATAACAACAGTTGATCCCATCCAGCGCTGAGTTCCCGAGAGTCCAGTTGCTAAGGCGAAAAATTACTGAACGGAAGGTTCGTGTTTAGAATCCAATCCCGTAACTTTAACCGCTCCTGTTCAGGCTTGGGCAATCTGGCAGTACCTTAGCCCTCGTGCTTCCTTCGGGTGGCATGGCAGCTAGGCATCGCAAGAATGCAACAGCTGAACGATTATCATTTGTCTATTATCTATTGCTGAGATAGTGCCCATGAGTTGGGGAGAAATACAGTGACACCTGGGCAAGTAAGTTTAGTTTTATTTGTGATTTTGCCTATATTTGTCCTTCTACGTAGACTCTTGTGTCGCACATAAAGTGACGATCAAATAACCTCTAAAACATTGGCATAGAGCTCACCACGTCGTGTGCCATTTACATGGCTAGTATTATTGCTGGCAGGGAGACCTAAAAACATCATCAGAATCACGGATCAATCATTATTTTCTTCAACGTTAGGGTAAGCTCAGTGACTGACGATATCATCGGTTACTGGTAATGATTCGGTGGATGAAGAACGACTGAAAAAATTGCTCCTTTATCGGTCCTGTAAATCACCTTCACAGTCAGATCATTTGCCAGTCCCCCGGGTCGGTCAGTTTGGTCGCAAACACTTCATCACCGAGCAAGATGACACCGTGGGTGTTATGTTAATGGTGGGGACACTATGCTATTTAAATTACAGGTGAGAAAGGCATATTGTAATTTGGTGACATAGGGGAACCAAAATAACTCGATGGCGTATGGATTACTCATTGTACCGATTACCGGAAAGCGAAAAATATGTTTACAGACTCTTCCTACCGCATCAAAGTACCTGCTTCTCCAGCTGATGAATGTGTAACAATTAGGAAATTCAAAAGCACCGGACCGACGGTGGAAGGTCAACAGAATTCAAAGCGAAATGGACAGATTTGGAAATCTCCCACAGTCGTATGGGGTGAATCCTTTCCACGGCTTCATTCCAGATGCAGTCCAAAATCTACACATGGTTGTTTCAATATTTGGTGGATGAGTTTTATGTGGAAACCCACGATCATCCTACCTGGATCAGAGAACTATTTTGGAGCATCTTGTTAACCATATCGGTGCAATAAAAGTTTGTCATCTGACGCTGGATATTCCACCGGATATAGACGCTTCACTTCTGGTGTTGAGGTTGAAAATACTCCCCGCCCTAGTTGAAGCGATTCCATCGTGCGAATGACCTTTATCGCCATATACCCTGCCATTTGGTGATCCGGGGAATCGACTATTGTAAAATTCACATCACTACAGTTTGAACAATCTGTCCTCGCGCGATTATTCTGTTGAGTCCCGGACTGGAGAAATACTTTTCAAACGAGCTTGACATGAACTCTACAAATCCCGCAAACACCTATAATTAATTTAGCTAACCGCAGCAGTTTTTTGCCACTCTGGCACACCTCACAATTACCGGTGGGAAAATATACGCTGTGGGGATAAGACCGTCCGTCAACTGATAGGCTGATGCATGGAAATGTAGAAATTTTGTTCTGACTGTCTCGGACAATCCATTCGAATAGTTCTATCAGGCTGGAAAATGGTTGCAAAACCGTTTGTTCCAACCATATTAACTAGTGCTTACATCCACCATGAAGATCAACTATGCTTAGCCACGGTAACACCAATTGGCCACTTGGGTAAAAGAAACTGCACCTTGGTGCGCAGCATAAAAGTTGAGGTGCATGACTCAAAATCGTGCAAACGCACAGTAGATTTAACAGGGATTTGTTCCAGCCGGAGTTCGTCGAGCTAAGAAACGAGGACACTCTGAGGTAAATTCAAAAAAAACGTCAAATATTCACCGCTGTCGGTGGAGTGGCGGCAATTATCCCATTTACATATGATTCACACAAGACGAAGACCCTTGGAGTAAATAGCCATGAACCTTATACATCGGATGCAGATTGGTTCAGGGTCACTCGGAGGCACCTGTCCAATTACTCTTCCAGTACTAATCGAATACGTATCCGTTTACATACATCTCCCTGAAGGATTGGTGAACGCGACTTCAAGAAACCAGTCACACTGTCATTAAAATTATATTCGAGTTTGTAAATGAGGACAATACTTTTCTGTCTTCAGCGTTCGTCAAATGCTGTTTTTCGAAACGTAGGGCTTTCCAGCGAGAAGTTACATGAATCGTTGTTCGTGAACTGCAGGCTCATGGCTCAGTTCTTCTGAAGCTTCATTGTCCGTTTGCGTTTCCTCTGGCGGTATATTGGACTGCAGTGCGTCTTTTGAAAATGCATTGAGTAGCGTCTATCGCATACGACTTTTAAGATAAGTTCTTCCTAATACAAAGCCGATTAAGCCATCCCAGGAAATACCCTTATTCGCACATTAATTTGGTTTTACCAAGAGACTCAACTGAACTCCAGATGAACCTCATTTGTAATACCCTTTGACTAAATGTGCTACGCAAAGGTCGCCTCACATTTCATTTGGGACGATATTCGAGATACTGCAGTACGTAGTCCAGACAGCACACATTACACACGAGGTTGCTGAAGAATGTCATAAATGAGGGATTCAGTTGGGTCTCCCAATTACACCAAATTATCGTGCAAATTAATGTGCTTCGCGAATTGCGTGCAAATGGGCTCAGGTAGAACATAATGTTGACGGGAAACTCATGGAATGCACCTACCTGGTGAGCCCCAGGAAGAGCGAAACTGGTCGTGGGCTGTCGAGTTGTGAGTTCCGCTTAGGTTAAGCAAACAGGTGTCGGAATATTAGGAAAAGGACAAAATGGTCAGGAGGAATCGCGCCTCCAAGAAGGCAACGTTTCACCGTAATTATATTCCAGCGAACCGCAAAACCCTTACAAGCAGAAATCTCACAGAACGTATCGTGCAAATATGAAGAAACGCAATAGATACTGATCTGTACAGGAACCTAAAATGTAGTAAACTGATCATCACAAACTGCGGTTGCAAATCGTACTCTAGGTGCCTGCATATTCACTGAAAGTTGAACCAAAGCGCACTAAATGACTGGAACAAGGCAAGCTAAAACGATAGGTTTATGGTGAAGTGTCAGTTGCTGGCTGTTGGAGACTTGGACACCTATTCGACCACGCCACACCGAACACAACGGTCGCACCATACAATGGTGTGGATGATCCGTAGGAATCATGACTTACCCAGACAATCACCTATGATATATAACAAATGCATGCAAAAGAAGACAGCCATCAGGTGTGGCGAGCCTTGCTCTGAAAAGTCGCCACTCGAAAAGTTAGCCAACCTCCCATGACCTGGAGAATGAAAATTGTTACACCTCGCGACAAAGTGCAGGACCAGACATATTTCCCCATGTGATTTAATTACTGTTGGGTAGAAGGGAACAACTTTCCGTCAGCAAGCGTTGGATACTATCGGATACCAAACTGGGAATCTACGGGGATGTGTGTCTAAGAAGCTGTCATATAATCCCCAAAAAGTGGAAAACCGTGTTACATAGTCATAAGGCGACCAGAGCATGCCATCAGGTCGATAGGGTTTTCGACCACCGATTCCGGTAATTTCACCTTAAACCGGTTTTAAAATAGCTTGACTGTCTGAAAGACAGTTTGGCCCATGTCGCTTTGCATTTTGAGTAAAAAGACGGTTGCCTCATTATACTGTCGGTGAGTCTCAAAGGCTCTTAATCGGTTTAAGACTATGACTACAGGTCGGTCAATCTGTGGAACAGAAAGAAGCCTTTGCTGATATGGAAGAAAGAGGATACTGCGTTGCTGAAATATTTCCTCTCGCTGTTCCGGACTGTAACAACCTTTCCCATGCATGTATCTGATCTTGAGTACTTGTCAGTACTGCAATTTGCTGTCAGCAAATGCCCGAAAAGATTACATTTCGGGAGCTGAGCAAGGCCTCCATCAAGATCTGTTATGATGGTTCCAGCAAAACAGACAGATATTGTGATCTTTCCAGATGATGTGAATACCAAGTCTATCGACTAAGATGAATTTTGGAGTTGATGTCCTCGTAGAGGCATTGGGAAGCAATCTCTGTGGTTATGTGCGGAACACTGTCTGTTTCTAACTAGTACGATTTTTCAGCTTAAGCGAACTACGACGTTGCTGGGATGTCACCGGCCACAACCAGCCACGGCTCCAATTGTATCGTGCGGTCATCAGTTACCGGTGGACAACATCGCTTCAGGCGCACCGTTTCTTCTGGACCAAACATCCTGATTCCCATCACGATATCGTGCAGAACGGCCTACCTCGCTGTCCGTCTAGCCACCGAGGACCGACGCAAGGTCATCCAGTTCATCACAATCCACCAACGATATCGAGTCCAAGTGAGTCGAAGTTCATTGAAAACGCGCAAACGCAGTAACCGTAAAGATTATTTGGAGTGTGAATGGAAAGGACTGTGAATCATGCTTTTGAGTTTCAGTCACCTGACCAAGCTCCCTCTCACGGGTGAATGGATCTTGGATATCGTAATCGGCAGACCCATTGACACCACAGAGAACGTAAAAGTAACCAGCGGTTATGGAAGCAAACGTATATCCTTCGACAGTAATTCAAGAGCTTAATGGATGGTGGAGAATTTCGAGTTCACCATATATACTGATCATACTGTCACTCGCTTTCCGCCGACTGTGAAGTGCCAGTGCTGATGCGGTATCCCCAAGTACATTGCCAATCCCCCGATATCCGTTTTGGTTCAATTCATCATCAGTGCTGACGTATGACTTGGTGATGGGGATGCATCACTTCTGCTCTACTCATGGGACAGACGCCCTAACTCTGGCCGAACCGGTATTGCCAGTTGGTTTCGTAGGCAGGTGAAGTGACAGGTGTTTCCCATCAACCATATCTGCCAAACTTCAACCACTTGACAATGGCATTCATTGAAAGGAAGTGACCTTTTAGCACAAATCGCGTATCATTGCAAACTTCAACCAACCTACTGCAGTGCACCAATATTACGCCGTTGGAATTAGCGGAACAGCGTTGGATAGTGTGAATTCATCGCCCATCATTACTCGTCTAGACCACCTAGACAACTCAAGAGGCATAAGGTATAGTTCGATTGGCGCAGAGACAAACTCTCTCCTTAAGGGTGAGACGTCACACCTGGCGACAGAGGAGGGCTTCAGTGAATTTCAGACAACTTCCCAAACCAAACAAGGATAAGGGGTGGTGAAGGAACAGTGTGCACCGGAAACGCCTTTTTGAAATAGAGTTCTATCGCTACCATTCCCGGAATACCCACTGACTCGAAAAAGAGGTACTGTAATTGACAGCTCCGTAATTCAGCTCATCCATTTGCATGTTCACCAACCTTCCATTTGTTTTTGTCTAACCTGTCACGGCCTTCGAATCCACCAGTTACCTGTCTACACAGGCCGTCTAGCAGGATAATGGCATACCTGCATGTGTTAGCTCTCTGCTCGGTATGTCATGACTTGTTCTATCGCGACACACTCGGGCACTCACACCGCCGGACTGACCTTGGTAACTCAGCCACCGAGGTCCCATTCCACTCGCCTGCAGCCGGTGTTCAGACTATGACACTGCGCTATGCTGGTTGGTCATTAGACCTGCATACTTGTTGATCCCACGAACATGGACAATCGATGCTCCCGTACACGTTTATCTCTTTGTAAATAGTATCGTAGGTGTTCGGAAATTTTTTTAAAATCTGGAGTCATCTGACCTACGGATGGCAAACACGTTCCGCGCCGTACTCAACAGACCGCTGGTAGGTAGTGAAAACCCAAGGGATTAAAAACGTTTTTACAACAGGAAACAATCGAATGGTTGCACTGGAGTTAAGCGCTAGTGCTGTGTGCTGATGTTCCCGTCAACGATGTGAAGAGAATTGACCGTGGATGTGCGATCCATATTGCTCTATGGATACCAGCAGAAAATAAACGAAGGCTTCCAGTGTTTGACCACCTATTTCTCCAAAGCACTCTCCGCGTATTGTGGAAACAACGGACGAACACCGCCGAGGTACGTCACCTGGTTATCGGAATAATTCATTCGAGACATCAAATGAGCTCACCACGCCCCATAGGCTACAGTGGTTAAGCCACATAGTTCTATGCCAGAGGCTCGGTTGCGTCGTATAGCCCTTTCCGCTTAGCTGTGATCAAGCAGTGGTCAGTATAACTTGGCAATGAGGTACGAACGCTTAACTAGTAGACTCAGAATACCGGACAGTACGCGGTATTTGTCGGACAACGCAGACGGCCCAAACAAACAGCCAAAGGCCAACTGTCCAGAAAACCGTAGAGATTCGGCGTCAGTGAACTGAGCGGGCCAATGCATGTCTCCCCCCACCTTATTCTTCCCACTATAGATGAACAAAAGTGTAATAATTGGAAAAAACGACGATAGCCCAATCACTGAGTTATTGTAACGCTACTTAGAAGGTCAACGAAAGCTCTGGATAGCTCACTATCGGGTTCTCCCATCTTAGGGTACGTCAGACAGGCCCGGTCCTCAAATTTACATCAACATTGTTTCCTAATTAAGCAACAATTCGCACGCATGGAGCGATAAACGTTCATTTGCAAATTAAGTTGGTACTGACAGGACACTCAGCTAAAGTTCACATGAACCTCTCGTTTATAATATTAAGAACCACTGTTAGTAATGTTGTCAGCTGGACTCGGAGGACAACTGATCGTTGCGAGGGTTCAACGATAAAGCCGATACAATAACAATGAAGGAAAAATATAGTTAAGATGTCATACAAATAAGCAGTTCGAGATGGTGAGAATTGTCAGCATACTGGCTTTCGGGATCGGTAAGCAGTAATCGGATAGCAATGTTACCGTACTAATTAATGGGTCCATACCATTGCTTGTTTCATTACCCTCGAGACGCCCTTGGGACAACCCAATGTTCACAACCACAAGCAAAGTTTGAGAGCAACAAATGACTTTAGGAAGCTGCGCTCGAGAGAGATCAGGGCCGAAAGTTCGATGTTTCCGACCAAGCCTGCGCTTCTCCAATGTCCCAGTCCAGGCTTGGGCAACTTGCCAGCACCTCAACCCTCGGGCTTCTTATAAGCTGCACAGTAGTCACGAATCGAAAGGTTGTTACAACTGAATGATTTTTTTTCTTGGGAACTTAATCTTAGTCCAGATAAGTATGCCATACTGCTACACAAAATAAGCGAGACATTGAAGGAACTGCAACCTAATATACGATGCGCATTCTCCTGTGCATTTCGACAACAACACAAGAATAGCTAAGCATAATGTGTTGCATATGTCCTAGTCATCTAAAATGAAAGTAAGGCAACCCATACCAATCTCCACAGCGGGAGAGTGAAACAGCATAAGGCCCGTATAACAAGATTACAAGAAATATCAAAAAACGTGGATCGAGAGCGAAAACTCATAATAACTGTGGCGACAGAAAAGTCTTCATGAGTTACGCCATGGCAATATAGTCTCGAAACAGTGCTTTTGTACACGTCGTCCGGAGATACGTTAAATCATCTTGGAGTGCCGCTTTCCTGATTTGGTCGACGTTTCTTGGCTTTTGAGTGAGCAGATTGCCAGAGCGCATGTTTGATAAAGCGTGATGCGGCTTCCTTGTCGCATTTAAGGCGTGAATTACTCTCCTTCTCGGTTAGCATTCGACAGCGTTTCAGTGCAGTCATGACACGATTCTCGGGAAAAAGAAAATGAGGTATGCTAATTAGATAGGGATTTCCTGAAGCGTAACCATGTTTTCCAGAACGCATCAGCTAGTCAGGATGAAAGGAATCGACTCATGTGGATACAATAACTACCACCAGAAGAAGGAAGTCTATACAACTAGTTTCCTTCAGAGACTTCATAAGTCGGAGGAGGCCCAGTCACAAAATGGTTAGGACAAGGGAACCGGAAGGTTTTAGACAGATAAACATGCAAACAGATGAAATCATCACAACGGTCAAAGGTTATTCCGATTGGTATGCAGACATGGCTCAGGGGCTATGGTAATCGTGATACTAGGGTGTGGTGGATAGCTGACAACGGTGTCTCCTAGATGCCACATGGGTCCAATGACATCACGATATGGTGAACATTAACGCGTCACAAAGAGATTGCACATGCCGCCAGGACTCCCCGTCAGTTGTTGGTACTATCAAATTGATGTACGAACGGTGCGACGATTAGAGGTCATTGTACTCTGCTGATCTGAGTCGAAATGGGCTGTTTGAAGGGTGAAGCAACGAACTCGAATGAGTGCATGAGACCAACCCAAAATCCAATGACCGTTCTGACAGTTCTGCATTTAACGCCCTTTTTGCTGTCTCACCGTCTGCACTTGCTTGGGGAAAATTGGAGCTATGCCCACGAACAAAAGCCTTGTCACCACACGGCTTTTGTTCGTGGGGAGGTCGGACTTAGGTCAGTCCATTATTTTATGTTACGGCGTCTCCAGTAAGCGACGCTGGTCTGTGATCACTGACAAATATACACATTGAGCCTTCATCCACTTTCTTCCAAAATCAGTAGGATACTGCATAAAGGCTGCTGGAATACCCCTGCTTTGGCTGAAATCGGAAGCCAGAGTCTCACTATCACTACCAAGTTGCTTGTTGTTCGGAAAAACTGATTCTTTTTTCGGTTCACGGCGCATCAAAGTCCCAAGAGTGGAATTTTCGTACATGTCAACCGAAGTGATAGCTAGGACCTGTACGGTCTGGTTTTCGCTTACAATAACCGCGCCAACGACTCCTTGCACCCTTGGGAGCAACTGCTCGTTTCAGAGGCTCTATTGCGAACCTGGCCGTTATAGCTGTCTAGGAACCTTTATTGAACCTTTGCTTTGCACTCTACATGATCAGCTATTGAGAGTGCTCGATCGTGTGCCTAACTACAATATTTTGATGGTTGTTGGTGACTGGAATACAAAAAGTGGTGTTTCGGACGAAGCCATCCGTCACATACTCTGAAAGTTAGCTACGAGACAATACTGCGAAGACGGCGACCAACTGATCAAATTTGCTGCCCTCAATCGACTCCTAAAATTTAACACAGCTTTCCAGCACCCGACCATTTGCAGTGCCCTTAGCCAAGAGGAAGTAACCGACTTTATCAAACTGCTACACAACAAAGTCTCCCGATGGGAATCTGCAAAGTGTGTCTACTTCTTCGCATACTGCTCTGCTCAACATGAGACGCCGAAGTGATCCTCTGTACCATCGGTGCACGAAAAAATGACAACAATATACGAGAACAACTGGAGCATCAGACTTAAAGATACCTCTGCCAAAATCTCTGCCATAGTGCTATTGCGCTTCCTCAGAGCAGCGAATAAGATCGGGTCAGAGAGGCGTTCATCCACGAAAAGGATGCGCTGATCGTGAAACATTTGGTTGTCGATGACTTTGCCCTGCCTCGAAAGCCCATGGCGCGGCGGGGAAGTTGCTGAATTTCATCAGAACTTAGTACTCAAGCACAAAGGCTCATATTCGAGTAAAGAGTGTCTGCTTCAAACTCCCGTGTTCGGTACGGTTGCCCTCTTTCTCTCACGGTTTTCAATGTCAAGAATGACCGGGCAATAACGCATGCCCTTAGCGACTTCCCTGGTTTATCAAGGAGTCCCACCATGTGGATTACTGATGTCGTCATCCTGGTCAAACGTATAAATTCATCGGCCCTTACGCTTCACTGTTTGGGCTGGGAATAAACGATGAAAGGATTGAATTCTTCACCACAAACAGAAGTTCGATCTGACCATCTCGGTGTCAACGGAGAGCCCATAAACCAAGTTGATTCTATTAGGTGCTTGAGCTTCAGCATCCTGTCAAAAAATCAAGCACGGTAAAAAATACGTGTCCACATCGATAACACCAGGAAGACTTCTGTGAAGCTCCACATCGCTCAGAAATCACTCTTCGAAAGAAGCTCTGTGTGTACAACGCAGTCACCTGGCCCGCATCAAAATACATCCGTGAGATTCGTCCTCTCCGGACTGATGACCTTCGCATAATTAGAGTATTTAACCACAGGTGCATACGGCGAATACCGTAAGCAAATTGGAGAGAACCTAATAACGGTGTCAAACAATGCTACCTTTTCAAATCGACTCGACTGCAATGGTTTGGATATGTACTCCGAACTGCGTAAACTCCATCTGTTGCCACAATGGTGCCGTCGAACCAAAGTACAAGTGAAAACCTAGATTTCAACGTTTAAAGCTGGCGCTAAACTGATGAGTCTCTATGTGGTCTACGGAATAAATAGAACAGACTGTGATGCTGATCAAAATACATGGACAGCAGCAACTTGGGATATTCCATAGAAGAAAGGCGTCATAAAGCAAAGTGAAAGATGGCAACCGGTGCAGCTTGAGGACCGTTTTCGACCTGTTATTGCTGGTTTCTTCATAAAATACTCAAAAGTCCCGGTAGACTACTGTCTCTCCGTCCTTCGGACCAAACAGCACTTGTTGTAGGGAGCATAGGTGCAAAGCCAGGAAAATATGTTCCGAAGAAACGTTGAAGGGAGAATTCAAGACTATGTCAATAGCACCACAACACAATGGCTACCCAATTAAATTCAACGCAAGATACGAGAGGGTCATGGAAAATAGAAGACATTATGTCGCTAAGGAAACTGATTTGATTTCAGTTCCTCTTATTCCACAGCAGGTACCGCAAACTATCGCCTTTAGTAGTGCTTCAGCTCAATTTGACTCGAGGAAACATACCAATATCCCTGCGCCAATTATCGTAATGTCAACCGACACTTAAATTCTAAGTACGTAATTTTGAGACCCAACCAGTTATTCATTTGGTTTTTCGTTCAACTGCTGACAATCAGGGGCAACTACTCCGAAATTCTTCCACAGCACCTGCAGATAAACATAAAAAATGAAACATTTTCTATTGCAGATGAAAAAACTGAAGCGACATTTGGATGGGATTGTGACTGACAGTTCACGCTATCCTCTACAGAGTTTCGTGAAATCCAAGAAAATAAACTTAAGCATTGGCATGTAAGTGGGAAATAACCAGATAGTCCACTTTGCTGCTGGTACATGAGGACATCTTACCTACTCGCTAGCTACTGGTAACTCCGTAGTCAATAAAGGATCGAAATTCAATGGAATACCTCCACAAAACTTCAGTTTGACAATGAAAGGCAAATCCTCAGAAAGCCATTTCCGATCTGAACATTTACTCATATGCGTAAGAAATGCGGCATTCTGTTTTGTGGTTTATAACTATTTTTTTGCAAGCACTACATGCAGTGTGGTTTTACTGTCTGTTCTCGACAGACTTGACATTTGCCGAGAGAAGAAATCAGATACTGGTGTCTCCGTGTCACGTGTCATCACAGAAGGTCAAAGGAGCAATGCCACGAAGAAGACAATCCTCTTTCGAGGCAGGGTTTAACATGGCAGCATGGTCTACCTTTGGGAAAGGCCATCTTTCGAGGCGTGTTTGTCGTTCCAACAGGGTTTAATAACGGACAAAAGGACAAAAGCATAGTATGCCTATAGGTTGGCTCGCGACAGACCAGTCGTGTATCAAGGTTGTCAAAACGAACCACTCATCATCATAATGATCAAAACAACAGCGCCAGTGTTGACGATAATGCTTCATTGTCGTACGACAGCTCGCATACGGCAACTGGACTGACCACCATCAGCTGAATACGAACCAGTCTAGATAAATTCCGAAAATTTCGAAAGCGATATAGCCAAACGGAACCCCCGTTTTCGTATCCTATAAACTCTTAGCTGATAGATTTTATAATTTTTACGCTCTACAAGGAATCCGCACTCCTATGTATGCGTTTGAGTATCTCATATCAAGTTGATCCAGTGGTAATCAAAAGGGGCACCTCTCCTTTAAGTTCGAAATAACGACTGCGGTTGTCAATATGGATGGCGAAATCAACAACTCAACTGCGCATCTGATATCCTTCGCTCGTGATTCACAATAAAGCATATGTGACCCCCCAGTAGCCCGTTTCTCGAAATAAAAATGTGTTCGCCCTTACCAAACTGGAACAGCTCTTCTACTGACCAAAATCTCTTCAGCACTTTCCCTTCAAAGCTGGTGAGTTAGCGCCTGCGAAAGTATGAAGCATAAGTTTAAGTGAGTAGAAATTCATGAGTCACCGGGCCCTTTGTTCATTCAACTTAACTTATTCCGATTCGAATGCGAGTCAGCGTCACTTGTGCCGCTATCGGCGTCAGCGCTGTAATCCAGTTAGGCAAGAACGTATTCGGACAGGGCATCCACATGTACTTAGCGCTTCAGAAAAATTCAAGTTAAGAAAATCCTCACTCTTACTTCTATCGGTCTACGAACACTGTAATTTCGGTGGAATGACAGTACAGACATGCTTGGGTGTGTGCTGATCAATGTATTGGGTTACTATGCATGATGAAACTGGCTGTATTGGCCGTATTCACGATAAGCCGCATACTCGGGCTCATCTATACCAGCACAACACAAAACTGCCTTTTGGGATACTTTATTTCGTGTTGGTGTTAACGCACAGCTTCCATTCTCATTGAAATGCCAGAACACGTGGACATTTCGATAGGTCGACATGTTAGGAATAGGGGTAGTCTTATTGTTGCACCTTGATTTAAAAAAAAAAAACTAGGAGTCATAGGATTTTCAATGCTATCGCGCCGAACTTAATTCAAACTAATGCAAACGTTTTGTTTACAGTTGGGCCAGTGAGCATATTTCAATGTGGTGTAGGTAACTGGCGAAGTACGGGTAGACAAGTACTGCGTACGAACCCCATTCTTTCGTTGCCTCCTAAGGTCTACCTTATCCGACGCATTTGCGGTGACAAGTACGTCGGAAGAAAACTAAAACGGTTGCCTATTACGACTTCTGATAGTTTTCCGAAGAATTTAGCACTAAAAGGCTCAAAACTGACGTCAAGCTTTACCACATATCCCCTTGATAACGGTGCATTCATAAAACAAAGTGAACCGTTCTAGGTTCCAGACCATCAGAAACTGACCGCCTGCCACACTTTGTCGAATCAGCAGGAATCGGATGCTGCCACCATAATGTAGGTAAACAACTTGAATCCGTGATCAGCTTTGCCTGACAAAACCAATAATATCGCCCTGATTCCTCCGATCTTGGAAGTGACATTTGATCGTTGTGATGATTTCATCTGTATGCACGCGTCTGTTAACTTGTTCGCACATTTTACATAACCGCATGTGTCGTTTCCTCTCAAACAGATGATGAGACAGCTTGCATCCGCTCAGTGCTCGTTCATGTAACAATACAAATCTCTAAACACCTACTTCTGGCGTCGATGCCACAGGTTCTGGTAGGACCAGACTACTGCAAACCCGGCGCGCATAATTACAGTGGTACCGGAGTTGGTTGGACATGTTGGGATGGAAAGGGAGTAAGGTGCAATGAAATGAGGCGAGGAGCTGATGGCGCTTACAGCGTGGATGGTTCAAAAAGCTCGAAAACTTTCCAGGATATCATTTACACTACAGTGCGGGCGACGGCTGAGCCAGAAGATACCGAAGAAGTGACCTTCACCCACAGAGTGCGACTATGGTGAGCGGCAACCTGAGAATATGGCTCACTACAGGCTTGCTATAAGTCGACTCATGAGACTGATATGTTCAGACTGTTCTCTGTTCTTGAACTTATATGCCGTGAACGTATAAACGGTCCGTGCAGCGCTTTGTCACGAGGTGCAGTGTTGCATTGTGAGTTGCTCTGTTCGGTGAAGCAGATCGGCTAAGAGACAGGATCAGAGTGTCACGACGAGTAAGGCTAGGTATCTTTGCGCACTGTCTGATTTCTAGCTGTTACTGTGGGTATGGAGATTGGACAATGAAGTACACATCGGTGCACATGCATTGTAGATCCTCAGACACGTTTCACTCAAGTTCCTCCGTTCGGTCGATATAAGAATCTTGTTGTAACGCCGGACCAGTTTCAAATGATAGGTTGCGTGCCTCCAGTAGAAACGGAATACTTAGGCTACCAAGCGGCAGTTTCTAGAAAATCGCTCGTAAAAGTTCATTGCTGAGGTTAGAAACCTTCAGAGGCTTGCTTGGAAGGACCTAGTTGGTCAGCTGATGAGTACGAGCACTAAGTCGTCGTAAAATAACGAATGGAAAAATCGTAGACAAAAACATCGAACTGAGTAAAGCGAGTGTCTTATCCGCACTAACTGTCTGCGAAATGTAGAGACCAACCTCAGAAAAAGGGTGATGGGTAACTGCGTCACTTACCGCCCTAACTGTCGAATCAGGTTGGCCCATTCTCGCTGTGACTTTTTCACGAGATAGTCTTCTTCAAACAAGTCACCATAAATGTTCACCTACGGAATTTCAGTTTTTCAACCTAGCAATATCAACTGCGAGAATACCAGCTACCGCCTTCAATGCATGGTTCCTTATCCCTTGCAGCTGACAATGACAACGATTTTGAGGACGGGAATAGCAATGACCAGTTTTGAATGCTGTCAGTCAGTTTTGTTTGAGTTATGTGGGTATATGATGTGGTGCCACTAGGGTGTGTGGACAACTACACAAAAACGTATGCTGTTAGCAATCACCAGACTAAATGCCAGCAAAAGCAGCTCTGGAAGTGAAATACTTACCAATTCTTGCATAATTGGATGATTGCCAGTATCCACGCCATTGCATCGCAAATAAACTGAAAAAAAAGATCTTGTCTAAAGCTCCACTTACTGAAAAACAGTGCATTAAATGCGTAACAAAGGGAAAGCTCTTCTTTAATCTGTTCTAGATTAGATATCTAAAAGTGAACGTAATTCAAATAAGTTTACTTCTGTCCTTGAATTCTGAGAAGCCAAGTAGCCTTTGATATAACTGTCCACATCATCGATCGACTCAGAGAAGGTAACCAAGTGTTGGCTGATCTCTTCAGGAATCTCATCAAAAATGCTATTTTCGGCCATCCTAAGAAGGAAAGGAAAATCCTTTAGGGATCACAGAAATCCAACCTTTCGCATCGCAACATGTTGTTAATAAAATCGCATCTATTTGAAAGAAGGGCGTATGTATTCTCAAACTGACGTCATCGGGAAACATCCGTCCAGCAAGCTAACTAGATTACAATGAGTGTCTTGAGCCATGTTCTCCGAATTCTGCGCACAATCCCATTTTACGTCCTGTCACCCAGGCGCGCCGTCAATCGAATACTAAACTTACTAAATGCACTCACCCAACAACTGGCTAAAGTCACCTGTCACTTACAATAATTCGTCACTAAAAAACAACCAATCAGCATTCACAACAAAAAGCATCGTTATTCAACACATCTCTGGAGATTCTCGGATATGACATAGTGCCGCCATAGGACACTCCAGCGAGTCCCAAATTAGAAAAAGTGGAACCAGCCTTAGAGATACGTCTATTAACTTCACCTGTCATAATACGATCGCAACGTATACAACATAAAAAAACATGTAAAACGCCCCAAAAACTCGATTGCCTCTCCCTAGATTGTAAGTGGCGTGTTCAATGACTGCATGTCCAGGAACATGACCTTACATTCTGTGCGTGCAAGGCGCATGCCAAAGGACGGGAGGACTTAGGTTAGTTCATCCAAAAACACGTTCCTTCTACTCCTTAAAGATGAGGAGGATGGTGTCTGCATATTCTAAATCGACAAGATTATTGTCAGCAGCTATCTGAACACCACGGCTTTTGAAGACCTCCAGGCGTTCATCTCACCTGGTCGATTGTAAACCTGAATAGGAATGGAGAGAGTGGGCACCACTTTGTGCATGGAAGCTTTCAGTGAGCTTCTCGTATAATTCCATGGGCCCGGAAGTCTGAGAACACAGAGAACATAATATATTGACCAACGTTTGGGGCATTCCTTGCTGAGCAAGTGTGTCAAAGGTAAAAGACCGGTCAACGTAGCCAAACGCGTCTTAGAAATACAGGAATACCAGGAAAATTGTGGGTCGTTTGTACGGATGACGTTGTTTTAGGACCTGGCGGAGTGTAAAGATTTGGTCAAGGCAAACCATACCAGGCCGTAATCTCGTTCGTTAATGTCGAGTCAACGACTCACGGAGGGCCATAGGGCAAAGAAGGACCAGTGACGTTGTAACGGAAGTCAACCTGATCCCTCTGATTGTCGCACTCACTACAAGCACCCTTTTTAACTCGGCACTGCTGCTTATTATCCCATATTATCTGGGACAATCTCATTTTCTCAAACGGAGGTAAACGGATTAGACAAGTATTGACTGAAGACTTCATCCCTATACACGGACAATGTGGGTGGGAGACCATACGGAGCACGAGCCTGGTGGCGCTTAAGAGGACATGTGCAGTCATAAAAACCGTCGTAAATCCTCCGCCGTAAAGGATTCCTGGTTCACCATCCAGTGTTCTAACACATTTCGACAATCCGACTGAGCGGTGGCCAGTGGTCACCAGAATGGTCATTTAAAGTGCTCGGCCGAACGTCCGAGGCATCCTTCTTTATTGAAGACGATCACGCCACTGCAATCACTGGTGTTTTCGCTCACAGGCCTTTTCCACGGACCAGTCACATAGATCAATCGGAATAATCTCCCGGTATTCCTGGCATTATTCGCCTCTTCCCTCCTCTTTATTAGCCTTCCGTGTCCACCCGGCTTCACGGTCGGCACGCACGCTGAGTCTCACTTGACGTCTGATGATTCGTCGGGCTGAATTGTGGTCGTGACCGGTAGGAGCGTTTCTCCGAGCTTCAATCAGCGCCACTGTACCGTCTGATATCCAGTGTTTGAGATGACCTGGTAGCACCGTGCCATAGGCGATCTCGTTCCAGTACGAATCGACATCCGACGGTGTGGCAGTCGGAAGAGTCCAGAAGACTATTCTGATAAATTCGGTTAACTTCGGGATCTGCCAGCCTCTCAGTTGCTAAGCTAGTTGCCCGCCCTTTACGCGGTACCAGAAGTCAAAGAGAGAAGAGACCCCGGACGAATCCACACAAGTGTTCCAAAACGAATGACGGTCAGTTGTTGATCTGCGTCATCAGTCACTGATGGCTATGTAATCAAGTTGGCCCGCCGCTGGCACGCTGTTGGAGAACATCATGCGGCTAGACGACTTCGGTTATTTCCAAGGTTAGTCCAGTATAAAAGTCTGCGATCAGTACATAGATGAAGCAGTCACTCGCCGTTATCTGAACGTACCTAGTCTTATCCAAGTTGGCCACCCAACTGAGTCTCAGATGTGCTGCTTCTACCCACTTTGGCATTCGCACCCCCGGCAGTTTCAACGACATCTAAGCTTTTAGCCCGCCGTGAAAGGGTACTCAAGATGTCCTAAAGGCTGTCCTTGATGGTAACAAGGCTGCAGTCGGTCGGGGCGTAAGCAGACGTGATAAACAGGCAACAATAAACATCCCGCATGTGTGATTTCTCCACAGACGTTGCCAGACGAACCGTAGAGAGGCGGCTATCTACGGGTATCCAGTCAAGCAAGAATCCTTCAACCCGATGACTTAGGACGATGTCGACCACTGCATATCCTGCCGCAACGGCCTCCGGATCGCAAAACCGGAAGCGAGTATACTGATGGGTCAGTTACCTCAGCGAATGCACTTGAATCTTGAATTCTTGTTTCTGATACAAGACATGCATTAATATCAAGTCCAGTGTGAGAGCAACAGCAGATTGTTGTCCTGCTTGCTCTAGAGTGCGAACATTAGAAGTATCCTGATAGACTGAGCTTCGAGGCTTGAAGAGTGATTTCGAGATATCTGGGGCTGTCAGTGCCCGATGACCCGCCAAGACTGACGCAAGAAGAATGAGATCGACAGTCCCAGCGGATGGGCCTGCAAGGAGGGTTTTTACTAATAAGGTGAGTGAGGGGATGAAACCTACTTGAAAAAGAAAAGAGAGGTGTCAGCAGTAGCCCGTTTTTGCTGATCCACAAGATGCTTCCTGACTGTGACACTAACTGTGAAAAATGGCCCGAGAGGGAACGCGAAAGCCATTGTGGCATCAGCCTGGTAACCGTAGCATGCAAGGCGTTCTCTGGCATTAACTTGCGCAGGTTGATCGATTAATTAGATGGCTCAACAATATCAAGTTGAGCTGCCTGAGTAGCTTCTAGAACTTGGCGGATACGACGGTTGTAATGGCGGTTTGGAAGACTATTGGAGAAAAGTGAAATAAGTCATGCGAAAAACTTTTGAAACCGTCCGAACGAGGTCAACGGAGGTGAACCAATCTATGTGGTAGATAAGTTCGTTTCAATGAGCAGCTGCATAAGTCCGGATGGTCACGCGAAAGGTAAAATTACTTCCTGAATTGGGAAGGCCAGGGCAGCGTTTCCTACCTCCGACATTTGCTGCACGGACAAGACATCAGTTTGGCTGCCAAGAGTAGAGTATGCAATACCTTGGTCCGACCTGTCATGCTTTATGGATGAGACGTGGCCCGGTGCGGGTGGAAGACATTCTGTGGCCCTTTGTGTTTGACCAACAATACCTCCGAAAGATTGCGCGTGTTTATGAGGAACAGCACATCAGTAAT
Source organism: Opisthorchis felineus (assembly GCA_004794785.1). Classification (NCBI taxonomy): domain Eukaryota; kingdom Metazoa; phylum Platyhelminthes; class Trematoda; order Opisthorchiida; family Opisthorchiidae; genus Opisthorchis; species Opisthorchis felineus. The sequence continues at coordinate 4,267 of SJOL01003146.1, read as the reverse complement.
GCTAAGGTATACTAGATGTATTTCTGGGAAAGTCATTCACTCTCGAAAGACCAGCTAGTCACACTGCACAGGTTACGGTGGTTAGGTCATGTACTTCTTATATGTGGGCTCGGATCACGTATTTGTCCGACGCTGCTTGTCACTGCGCCTTTCAGGTTTACGCAAAACGCGCACACCTCGCCTAGAGATTGGGAAGCTAGTGGACCCAGAAATTAAACGAACCTATCAAAACCGGCTCCTCGAACACCTGCCCAGTGGTCCATTGTCGGACATTAGCGGTCGCTGGAGACACATCCAAAATGTAACTTAATACCGGGACTTGTGTCTGCGGTACAACCCAGCAAGCTTCATCCAAACAATGGACCTCTGATAGGAGGTCCGGCAACAGATTCCTCCTGGCCACGAACACAACTCCACTCGACGAATCAACCGAGGCCAGGTGAAACTGAGTGTCCGTGCAGACCGAGAAGCTGGTTAGACCCGAAAGGCGGAAGAACTGGAAGAAGCGAAAAATGCTGGAAACGTCCAGACTGTTCCACTCGATTCTTCCAACTGGTTCTCGGAAGTCTATTATCGGCAAAACTATAAAAGACCAAAACGGCTCTCAAATACCCAACAAAGCAGAAGGTTTGGATCGTTGGGCACAGTGCCCGAACAAAAACTACGTTGGCCACTTGCTACCTCAGATCTGGACTGCTGGTCTTCGACGTAAGGGTGCAGTGTTAATATGGAGCTTAGTACCTCTTAGTCACGCACAGACTGGACCTTACCATGGTGTGGCGGTTTGTGTGCCTCCGTGAGCCACTGAGCTATACTGAATTATGTCCGTGCGACACCCGCAGAGTCTCTCATACCAGGTAGGTCAACAGTCAGAGGTCTGACCAACAGTCTCCTGGCCCTTCAGGATGAGGGAGTCCTGGTCTTCAACAGAAAGGTGGATTATGAATAAGGAGTCCCCTTAGACCTCGGAAGTGTCCAAGTGTATCTCTACACAAGCGTCATCGTGCTGCATTTCCCGACGACCTTCCATCTGCTCTGTTCAAAGACGGGGGTGGATTACTCAGCCAGTGTCTGTCTAGTCTAGCTGGGTCTATCTTGGAGAAAAAGAACGTCCCAAATAACTGGAGGGGAGTCGATAATAGTGTGCATTTTCAAAAAGGGTAGCAACCCCAGACATGCTAGTTTGACTCTCATTGTAAAAAGGCTTCCGGGGCCGCTGATTCTTCGGCGTCTTACGGTGACAGGCGAAACCTTGACTCGTGAGTATCGAACGGGATTCCAAACGGTTAGAGGCAGCGATGACCAAACCTAAACACGTCGTCAGATGTTAGGGAAACGCCATACGTACAGACGACCCATTATCTTGATATGCCTTGACTTCAAGGATGCGTCCGATTCTGTCGATTGGTCAGTGCTGTAAACCACACTTGCTCAACATGGTATGCCCCAGAAGCTTGTTAAAGTAATCTGGTCCCTATATTCACATACTTCTGGGCGTGTGAAAATGTAAGGGGAGTTCTTCAAAAGCTTCCCCACAGAAAGTGGTGTCCGACAATGGTATCTACTCTCTTCATTTTTGACGATGCGTTCTCCATGATGCAATATTAGGCCGAATGCTGGAAGGTCTTCAAAACCCCAGTGTTCAAATTGTTGCCGGTGAGAGCCTTGTCGATCTGGAGTACGCAGACGACATCGCCCTCATCTTTGAAGACCACAGCGAAGCACAAGCCCTGTTGAATAGACTGATCACCATCATACCATCTTTCGGTATGCGCCTTGCACCTTCAAAGTGCAAAGTCATGCTTCAGAATTTACAGTCTCTGAACATACCCTTTACAGATGACGTGAGGAGTCTTCAGGCTTTTGAACACCGATGCCTCAGAAGCGCTACTGGATTTGGATGGTGTCAACGGATTCGCAACGAAGTGATTGGAAGACGATTATTTAAGTGTAACGCAGGCACTTCAGTCGCGAAAAACATCTAGCGCCATCAACTGCGGTGGCTCGGCCAGTTGCTACACGTGTCGAAACGCCGGCTACCGTGACGAGTTTCGTTTCCCGTGCCTCCTTCAAAATGGCACAAACCGCGAGGTTGACAACGTACGACTTGACAGGAGGGTGTGAAAGAGAGTAAAAGAGAGTTTGAGTGTTGTTGGTGCCGTACGCCTTCCAGGATTGGGTCCCTGTGACCCATGCTGCGTTTGGCTGGAGACATTCCAAGAAGTGGCCACTGACCCATGTCAGTGGTGTTCGTGCCGTCAGTTTCCTTCCAGATTGTCTGATTGAACGCTTGGAGGTGTAGCCACCT
>SJOL01003145.1:136077-166563 GCA_004794785.1 Opisthorchis felineus | reverse complement strand
CATACAATACAGGCGTGGTCGCATTCTCCGATTTTCCCTTCTCATTTCACTCGCGCTTACAGCGGTTATTCGCGAGCTTCATGTGCTAACTCTGGTATCAAAACATTTCAGACTGTCTTCGGAGTTTATTGTATATGAGAGCTTCCCGGAAAAGAAGACCCCTGGACATCCACGACCGGATTATTATTTATTCACTGGCCTGGGCCAACGACGAACTATTTTAAAAAGAACAATTCTTAGTGAGTCTGTTCCATTTGACGCTTTTTATTATTGTGGACTCAATTCAGGGTAATTATATTTATTTCTTTGCCACACGCTTCCTAAAGTAGTTTTTTGGGTACCCAGACCACTACAATAGTGCCATTAAAAAAATTATTGGAGTTACGGGCAGAAACAGCAAACAGCACAATAAAATGGCCAGTGCTTGGTATTTCCCTCACAAATTCAACTCAGTGGGACGTTTTGTGAGCGCATGTAACACGCTTGGTCGGGAAACAGTAGGGATATGTTGAACTAAAGGCATGCCATTAAACTGGGTATGGTAGTCGCGGTACCCTCACTGCACCGTCTTACTTTGGTTCGTTGACAGCCCGGTACATGAAAATCCTGTGTGAGTCAGTTGCAGGTTCTTATGTCCAACGGGTCCGGTCAAGGAATCGTGACAAATTAAGACCGGCATATAGTAAGAATATTCTTAGTTCCTTTGAGAGCACGGCGCGGTTCATTGCTGCAAAATTTCTAACTACCACAGTGAGGCGACACTGTCCGATCTCAAAACAAGGTAATTGATTTCTAGGCGGAGATAGCACGTATGCGTTGGATGCGAACAGGTCTTGGCACATTTGAATATGAAGGATGTGCATCGGTTAAATTGTGCGAAACTAATGTAGTTTGGAGCGTGCAGGGACTAATTTGGACAAAAACGTCAGGTGCCTGTTAGTGTTGCGTGCTCCACTGATTGATACGCAGGATCGAGGCTTTTGCCCAAGTTTTTCGGGTCGGTCTGGATCTTGTCGTTCAGTGGCTGTCGTACACCTGAAAGGCACACGCGAACAAGGGTGTAGCACTGCTCTTTCAGTTCTCAGCGCGGGTAGTTATGCTTGACAGCACGAGTACTCGCACAAAATGTGTCTAATAGTGCTTTGAACTGGGTTCAAGAAGGGGCGTGGACAACCGTCGGAGGAAGGTTATTCCACGTAGTTACTACCCAAAATGAGAAAAATGTTTGCCTGATGAAAGAATGCGCTGTGAGCTCGAAAATTTTATTACCATGTCTCCGCCGTGTGTTTGTTGCGTCAATGGTGAAAAACCTGTTGGCTAAACCTTGTTCAAAGAGGGCATAAGTAAGTATCAGGTCTTCTCGGAGGCGATGGTAATCGACGGCAAGTAGGTCAAGCACCGCGGGGCGCGTTTCATAGTCCACGGATATAAGGCCGGCAACCATTTTCGTAGAAGCTCGCTGGACACGCTCAATGAAGGTTGCGACCTTCGTGCGCCCTGAGTAGACAACTTGGTTGGCATATTCAAGAAGCGGTCTGACATAGGCCCCATAGAGTATTTGGAAGTCCTTGCGAGTAATACGAGAGAGGGTGCGCCGAATCATCCGTAGAACGGCGGATGCCTTTTGGCCGATTTCTCATGGTGCAGCGAGAAGGATATGTTTAAAGAGAGACAGATACCCAAATCCTTTTTGGTATCTATCTTCGTGATGTCTTCTGGTCCATTCTCACCATGCAAGACAAGGGCGTTCGCTGAGGCTCCGAATGTATATGGTCGCACTTTTCGTCATTCAGAGGAAAGTGCCAGTCCAACGACCGCTGCTATGCAGCGTCTACATCCATTTAGAGGACACTCGCAAGATTTCAAGACTCCAGGATTTCAAGTCGTCCGCAAAAAGTAGGCATGAACTTGAAAGAACGTCTGGACGATGAGGTGCGCTACAAATGGCTTAGTTACGGCCCAAAGAAAACCTTGGCAGCTTTGCAAAACGAGTTGCGTCGAGGAATCATACCGCTTGTAGTAAGTGAGTCACTGTTAGCAACTTTTGCTTTGCTACAAATGATGCTTAGGATTCGTGGGTGGATTGCCTTGGATATATGCTACATCCGTGGCAAGCTTGAGGCAGCGGCACTGGCATTCAACAAAAGTTGCTTCCATTTTAGTTTTCTCTTTCCTTCATTGCAGAAGGCGAACTGTGGGACTCAGCCTTGGGGTAGAAAATGTCTTTGAGGGGAGCGCATGCAGTTGAGGTGAAAATTGTTAAACGTACAGACTTTCTCATAGTCGGGGAGAGAAGGAGTGGATACGGTACGAAAAGGGTTAGTGGATGTTTACGGCTGTGAAATGACCGAAAAGCCTAATGGCTTAGTACAACTGTGGAGGGTCAGACAAAGCGCATTAAGAGTATGGATTATGAGGTGTCAGGCCCCATCGACCACCTAGGGGACTTATGTGGGAGAGGTGGCACTGTGGTGATGTAAGTTACTTGGGTGTGGGTTGAAGAATATTTGTTCTTGGGCAGTGAGATATAGTAAACTCTGCAGTCCCAAGCTAGGTCATCATCATTATCAGATAAATCTAGGTCGTATCAGGAGTGGTTGTCTTATTAGCCTGTCTTTTTGGATGTTGTGGACATGATTGTGGGAATGAAGGTGGGTGACAATAATTCGGCATAAACGATGAGTTGGATGATTTCCAAACCTATATGATAGACATGGAAATAGCGGGCGGCTCTCAAAATGTTATGTGTGTCTGAGACGCAGAAGGTTTTTCATATATAACCGGATGCTGAAGATCACACAAGAGTCGGGTTAGAAACGCAAACACGGAAGCTAATTATTGGTTCCCCAGGAAGGAGCCCCTAGTTGATGACACTGCTACTGCGGTTGAATATGGGATGGTTACAAAACGTGAGGAGGACGACTGAGCCGTTGTTCCTGTTTAGCTATATGATATCAGTATCGAGGAGCAGGATCGGAGTGAAGTTAAGATTTAGTACTCTGAATGAGCAGGTTTGATACCAAATACCCTCCCATCCACCGTATCTTCACCACTGCTACATCCATGGGTGCACGTTTGCAGACGCTTGAGGTCCTTGAATCCCAAGGCTTAAGTCTAAACCACTTTATCTTACGAATGATTTGTATGAACCATTCTTTAGCTTTAGTTTCGCAGCGTCCAATAATGCGCAGGATCGCTGAATTTTGCTATCGCATCGTCGTTGTACACACGGATCGCCAATGGTACTAATTGCGCAAGTAGTATGTTTACCTACGTAACAGTAAGACTCCAGCTTCAGCGTAGACGCCGGTTGGCACTCTGGGCAACGAGATTTATTAAACACTTGGTGAGCTAGTCCCTACAACTCTGACCATTGGATTAGGTTATTGTGCATAGCGGAGGCCTCGTAATCAGCGTCGCACATAGAAACGAGCCTAGCAGTTACGATTAGTAGCCAAGGTAGGCGACAACGCGTTCTTTTATCATAATGATTGACAACAGTTAACCTCATTTTCCGCCAAGGAAGTCGGGCTCGATGACGTATTCTAACTAAGGAAAGCGATTATTTCCGTTGAGAAAGATAGTGTTGTGTTGTTAATTAACATGCAGTAATTTCATGATGCTGCGCTATTTACTGACTAGTTATGCGTGTGAGAGAATGGAAATCATCCACAGAGGTGCATTCTACCATCAATACTGCAAAGTGCACCAAATTCTCTTTGATCAATATACTGAACGGGAGGCAAGGTTCTCAAAAACGCGAAGTGTGCCGAAGTTCGCTGAACGAATTCATCTAATTTGTTATGTTTGCTTGTACGCATGCAAACGTTATTCCAATATTTTTCTGGATGCAATGGGTATTCTGTGGATGTTACTTCATTTGTAAAGAACACTGTGGAATGCTAGAATATTATAAAGTTTGATTTTGTGCCTTATCTGGTAAACCTGGAAAGAAATGCAAATGGGTAGTGGTTGAAGAACTTAGAATTTTGCTCACTCAAACAAAATGCTATAGGCAACATCACCGAAATGTGCAAACCGATTAGACCAATCCCCGTGATCCTCAAACTTCAAAAACCCCATAGTTTTGCCTAAAATAATTTGGGTTCACCTCTAGTTAGCGGCCCTCAGCAGTGCTTTTAAAGTTTAGTTCAACTTGACCGGCCGAATCATTTCAACTCTGTTGTCCCACCAGATCCATTGTTCTGGTTCCTCATTTTCCGCAACTTGCAGTCCCCTCATCACGTGTCAGGAAGGATGTTTCTAGTTGTTCCTTCCCTGTTGTTTTTCTACACGCTATCTTCAAATTTTAACGACCCGATCTTGCTTTAGATTGACATGTTCCCCAAAAGATAGAAAAATCCCTAATAACCGTGTTTCCCTGCCCTCGATGTTTACCTCATTTATATCGCGCCCGTTTGGCGTGACTGCGTTTACGTCGGATAATGTTAATTCTTTTTGAGACTGCCACTTTTTCACGCAATCCGAAGTACCCACAAATCCCATCAGTCATGCTTTTATTCTGACTGCACCACTGTGGCCTTGCCTGATGGTATGCCAATCATTATTTGAGAGTAAACGTTATTATTATTAGATAGGTTCTCCGTGAAGTGTCAAAGAAAGCCATTATTTTTTAACAAGCGACCCTTCGAATAATTGAGGTGTTTCTCTGCTACATGCAATTTACCAGGTAGGCTCCTCCAGTCGACCATCCAACTCAGCGGCACCTGAAACTAGCCGTCCATCAAGCCTACAAATTGTTCAGTGGCTCTTACAATCTCCTTGTTCTCTATGGACGGCCGTTAGATATGCGTATGAATGTTTCGGAGGAATCAGTCGTTGCTCGATAACCCACTGGGCCTCTAGGACATTAGTTTCTCTCAGAATACCGATGCCATTTTCAGGAGTTCGTGCGTGATGAACATCCGCAAGGTGCCTATATTTCCTTAGCAGCAAAGCTTCCGGGAATGAACCCTCGGTGATGAGAAGTGACCGGATAGTGTGGGCATAGTTGTCGTTAACAAAGAACCAGTCAAGCAAAGGCTGTATGGCAAAGCTGACTGTCATGGTATCCTTGATTACCGAAGATATTTTTACGACCGTTGCTTCCCTTTCTATATAAAGCCACTTTGCTACGTTGGCCCCCAGTAAGTCAGTATCAGAACAAATGTCCAACAAAGCGTGAGTTAATACAGTCCCCCTTGTCCCAACCAGCCGGGCCGCGACGAACCCAAGGCAGCTGCATGAACTCCCAACTACCGTTGAGTTGACGTTGACACCTTTCACAGCCTTCTCATCCACCGTGTGCCATGAAGCAGACGGTGATGTCTTTGGTTATGGTGTGACAGGTCCCAACCTGTATGGACTCGACGCTCATAGGCTTTATGGTTAGGCTCCAGGCAGCTGAAGCATTACTTGGGGCGGAGACATGGTAAGAAGATTTTCAAGCTCAGAGTGCACACATTTATTAGGGAAATTTTTTCCTCATTTCGGGTAATTTCTGCGTGAAATAACCTTCCTCCGACGATTGTCCACGCTCCATCTAGTACCCAGTTTAAAGCACATTTAGACGCTTTTTTATGCAAACCCTCGCGCTGGCAATCTTACTGCCCCACTTGCGCCTTTCGGATAAGCGGCAGCCGATGAACGACAAAAACAAAACAGACCCGGGAAACTTGGGTGAAAGCCTCGATCCTGTGTGTAAACCCTTGAATCCGTAAAAACGTTGTATCGAAGTTCGGAGAACAAGCTCATCTAATTTGTTGTGTCTGACGAGTATAACGGATCCATACGTCATTCAAGTATCCACCTAGGTGAAATTCACTTTGGACGTTGTGTAACTTTTATCTCCCAGTTGAATAAAACCGTGTACCTTTAGGATATTCTACGATTTGATTACGCACCTCATCTCGTAAACTTGGTATCACATGCGAATCGGCGGCATTCAAGGACCCTGAAAGGTCGCTCATTTAAACAAATTTCTCAGTAACATATTGTAGAAGATTCAGCCGGGATAGACTAGCCTCCAGCAAAGTTATCAACTTCGAAAGCCCATTAACATCCGCGAGATTAACTTGAGTCTGCTGCATACCAATAAGAGTTAAACCTGCCGCTAGACATTATTTCAGTCCTTTTCAGTGGTCCGCTTACAATTGTGAGTAGACAGAAAAAATAACCCGCAAAGCAATAGGGAGTAAAATATTTCAGATAAACGAGTTAGCACAAATTTTGGAAAAACTCGACATGTAAATCAACTTCGTTGTCGAATCCCGTGGAAAACTCTGTCAGCGTGTTCATGTCATACCGATTTAGATTATATTCTACCGTTAACTTTCCTGGCAAAATGGTCCAAATGTTAACAGCATTTGGGGCGCCGGTATAGAAAGGAATATGGAAATGCGTGTCTAGTTCCTTGTGGACAAGATTTTGTCGGATTTTGACGAGTTCAGCCGCAGCGCGGTTTCTGGTGTCAACTAATATTTGCTCTTGTCGTGTTGTTCACACAAGTTGGAGTCCGGAAATATGCAACACACCGTCAGCTGCGCAACCTTCCGCATTTTCTGCTAGAGTTCATCTTTTGTCATGTTTCACAGAGTCGTTATGAAGCCTACTGATAAGACTAGTGAAAACTCTTCGACAGCTCGCGGTCAGTTTTGCGATTCTTCGGACTCAGCATGCAGGCGCAGTCCCCGGGCTCCCATCAAACGTGTGTTCTACTCAGGCTCAAATTGCGTGGAATTGGACAATACACTCCGTTTTTCAGCTTTGCTCCGAGTAACACAATAAACAATATAACAATAATAATGCTACTTTTCAACTGGTGGATGAATGATAAAGCTAATACAGTCAGAACAGAGGCAAAATGGACACCAGTTTCGGATGCCCAGTACTACAGGGAAATGAGGCGGTCATTTAAGGATTACCAAGGTCCAACACAAATAGTGTTGTGAAGATTGGCACGATCTAAACTCAGTGGACATTGAAAGCGGTGAAAATCATGTGGCACGTTAATAGGGTATTTGGAAGCAAGGAGTTTGAAAAATTCCAAAAAGAATTGGCGGATCCGGTTTCGCTCTCTCGGGTTATAGATACATTCTGGCGGCTTTGGACTAGAACTGGTGAAATTTTGCAAGAATAGGATTACTAAATTGTTGATGCACTAGCTAAATCCGCAGGTTGTGACGATTCACAGTTAGACTCAGCGGTGAAGAAACTGAGTCTCCACCACATGAATATAAGTTAAGTTAAAACGGCGAGCTCACCGGTTCTGCAGAGTGTGGACAGCCGTAGATGAGACTTAATGCAGCTGGCAAATGTTGGCATTGCCCGTGACCACATGGTCGCCAGGTTGTGACTCAACAAATGAGGTGGTCAAGATATCGTCGTCACGATATCTTGGTAAAGTTCGGATATAATCCCGCGTATGAGCTCTCCGGGTGACTCAGTTTGGGCTATTAGGGTAGTCAGGATTAATTATGGGGTCGTTACGGAATGGTACCTGCATACAGCATGGCAATTTTTTATCTATCAAGGGCGCATCGTGGTCATTTGCTGCCTTTTAGACGAGTGAATTGTGCAACCACACCTAGACTGAGGGCTCAGAATAGGAAAATATATAAGAGGGATTACTGGGGGCACTAGGATTAGCAAATGCGCTGGGGTACAAATACCAAGTGACTTGAAGTGGTTACAGTCTAGCTACCGTAATGGAGCGAAAGCATTCGATCTTAAGAGCGATAATCACCATTCAGGAGGGCATGCTGAGGGGGAGGCGATGAAGTTTCGGAATGAACCGGTGTACCAATATGTAAGTATGACGAAAGTGCATTAACTAGGTGGTGCGCCGCTTAAATCACAGTTGGTTGTCGCGGTACTTGCGGAGGACGGATATGTGAGTAGGCAAGGCTTAACATCGTAGTTCGAACGTTCTTTCCTTTACAACTAGATCACAGGAGCGGGTGATTATTTGGGGGAGAGACTCAATGGGTGGATCTGTCATATACAAGGGCGTAATGGGGCATGGAGAGACTTGAAAAGCCAGCACGGATAGTTGGTGAAACAGTCGAGTAACACCTGTTCAGGAAAGTAAATGAGGAAGCTAAGGATGAAGGTAAGTTAACCGCCACAGACTAAAGAGTAGACAATGGCATAAGAACGGGGGAACGGATGATGGTCTGATAGTATGCGCTGCACTGATGGAGGTTTAAAACTAATTCTGGAAGTCGGGCGATTCCATAGGAGTTATTATGTCTAGGGATAGGCGGGCAAGAGATTAGGGAGAAACGTTAGGGGCGTGGAGATTTTGCCTCTATGGCAACCGAGATGATCTCAGCGCAGCATATTCACACCCCAGGGAAGCAAGTACAGGCTATGTAGAACGGCCTCTGTTCAAGGCGTCCCCTCATGTGTCTTAAGGAAGCCTTTGGTAACCTACACCTTCCAGGACATCGAAAGTCCTCCATGTAGATAAAATGCAACGAACAGCTTTCACTGCGTTTGGATGACGGCTTTGGAGTGCAATGACTGTGATATTCGTGACGCTTGCAGAAGTCTAAATTGCGATGGAGTCCAAGGAAGGCGGATAGGTATTTTAAATCCTATCAGAGTACAGTGCACATCATCTTTGGTACTGCCAGCGACAGCACAGCCTTGTTCAACTGCGAATGTTACTATCGCGCAACCACAAGAGATATTACTGCAGCAAACAGACGCTTCCAACGCTACGTACTTTATCAACTACTCTTTACAGGCACGGGCTACAAGCGTCAACTTGGCTCCAGAATTTTCAACATCTCAGAAGCCAGATCCCCTGGCAAGATATATCTTCCAGAGTATTTGGACAAGGCATGGTTGTGAAAAGCTTTCAGCACACGGTGGCTCAAACCTAGGGGGTTTGTCAGGGGTTCCTGACGAGTCCGCTACGAGTGTGAAAATTTTGAGTACACACTATCATGGTCAGCAGCCGTATGGAAACTAAAGGTGTGCTGCTCCAAAGGAATGGCCGAAGCTGACACTACGAGACGGGATCACGAAACTCACTAGGGAGCCAGGTGAGACGCACTAACTATGAAGTTGCTAAAAATCCTTCAAAACCCCACGAACTTATTTGCCCCTCCTGGGGCTTATCAAACAGGCGCCGTCCGCAAGTTTCTGCAACCCGTTATCTTAACTGGACTCGGGTAAAGTGGACCAGTCACATTGTATTCGTGTTTCACTATTCTGCCAGGTCGCAGCGGCATCAATATTTGACGTGGTCATGGGGGCAAACATCTTTTTTGACCGCTGAATACGCCCTCAATTAGTTCCAGCCAACTGCACTCTGTGTAAACGGGTGGCCCGGAAGTCGATATCGTGTTGAAACCATGTAATTTACTGCCAGCCCGTATGATCGCCCATCTTCTCCAGGATAGTGACTTCGGTGTTTTCGAACCGATTTACACTGTCAAAGCGTTTTAGCCTGACCTGGTTGGTCAGTCTCCATGTCTGATCTGCACCTGCTGTTCTACACTGTACTGTAACACCAACAAAAATAATAGTAATAGGTTTATTTCCAAAATTTTAGGGCACATGTCAAATGGGCCATGATCGGACCGTTACAATTTGAAAGTAGCGGGCAACCCATCTAGTGGGTGGCGTACCATCAGGCATTATCATAGCGGTGGAGTCAGAATGAAGGCTTGACTGACAGAGGTCGTGGGTACTGGGGACCGCGCAATAGCGCGACAGTCACACAAATAGTGTCCGACGCAGATGCGGTCGTGCCTAAACTGGCACGATTTAAACGCGGTGGGTATCGAGGGCACAGAAACAAGATTATTAGGTTTTTCTATGTTTTAGGGGCATATAAAGCTGGAGCACGGTCAGATCGTTACAGTTCCAAGATGGAGGTTAGCAACACGAAGGGGAGAGATAATTCGAAGACATCCTGCCTAGCCCATGATTAGAGAACTGAAAGTTGCTGAAAATGAGGAATCAGAACAACAGATGTGGTGAAGCAGCAGCGTTTTAGTAATCCGACCAGTTAATTTAAACTAAAATTGAAGGTCATTGCTGTGGCTGTGTGGCCTTGGACAGTTAAAGTTATGGCCAGGGTGACAAAAAAAGTAAATGGGGAAAATGCGGTGGAGAAATTCACAATAGGAATGAGTGGAAGCTAGCACCTCAGAACCACGATGTAACACGAAGCTGAATAGACTCGTTGTTGCTGTTGGAGTGGAGTCGGATGTAAAAGTTTTATGGGAGGGTGATTTGCCGCTAGCGCACAGGGCGGTTTGCGAAGCGTAAGCAAAGTGGATGAAACGACAGCTTTACCTCGCCTGTAACTAGTAGCGTTACTAGATAAATGACAACCAGGACAAGTCCAAACTAGCAGCTACAGATAGAAAACAACGGTGCACTTTTATGGAGTTCCTGAATTAAGAGTCAGTCTCCCGGCGACGCGTTATATTGGGGCGACTGATAACACCTTAGCCATACAGGCTATCACTTGATGGAGACGAGTACAACCCTGAGCCGTGGATCATTTGTTCTATGTGTTGATGAAGGACACAACAAACTATATCAATTATTACGAACTACCTACCAATGTGAACATCTGCATCTTGAAGGCACATTGTGGCAATGTGTTTGTATGTGCCGCGCCTGCCCGAGGTTGGACTTATATACTATCACAAAGGCAAAAAAGTTGATGCTTTGGTCTTTCCAGCTGGCATGATTGCTTTGCGCTTTTGTTTATCCTCTGACTTTTAGCTGGGTATCTGTTTACATCCCCTCGCCTTCTTCGACAGCTTCAAGGCCAGAATTTTTGCTTCACCATTCCTATATTCACTGAATCCCGATTTCGCAGTTTTCTCTCGGATGCCCACTACTATGTAAAAGGCTCACTTAAACACTAATAGAGTGGCGACGTCCTCTTTCTTGAGTATTCTGCAGCGGTGCGCCACCCAACCCATATGTATGCACACAACCACGCATCTGCATGACCTGCCAGATATTTTCATGTAGTAGCGAAGACTGCCACACGTGAGCAGCTGCGTGATGTTCTGCCTTACCGTGACTGCAGGAAATTTTGCTCTGGTGGTCTAATTTTGGAGTGTTGGTACCCGTATCCATACTGCAAAACTCCTTTCGCTCTGCTTTTCTCAAAAAGGCCAGGCATTCAGCCCACCAGGTCCTTCTGCCGATTCAGCCTCTACGAGGCTTTCTGTCGTGGATTGTCAGTAGGCTTCTGCTTTACAGAAAATGTGAAAAACCGTGATTCTGTCATAGGTAAACAAGTGAAAAAAGATAACTTGAGAAAAATGCATGGTTAGTCAAGCGCGTTGGGAAATCTGACACATGGCAACACCTTCCTTAGGTTCCTAAAAATTTAAAAGTTAGAAGCTTGTGGTGACATAAGACTTCCCTCCAGTCTATAATAAATATGTGCAGCAATCTTGAAAACCCCGGTAATGTATATCACACCCGAACAGCCAACTGTGCACATTACAGTCATTGCCATTGTGAAGGGGGGCAAATAGCAACGGAGTAATGCTGGGCATTGGGGGACTTATCTCTCGGTTAACAATGCATGGTCCCCTCACCAAAGCCGAAACCGGAATGCACGTTCATTCCATCCATAATCCTCTCTGTCCTAGGCCAAAAACGTCTCATCCGCTTCCACCCTGGCACTAAAAAACAATCAGCCGAGCTTTACTCTGCTCCGAAAAAATCATTGGCACCTCAAGAAGCGTCACCCCTGACGCGGTGGCTTCCTTTTAAGCCGAAACGCCACCTTCAGTGACTGTTAATGGCCTGAAGCTTCCAGCCTGTCAACGATCCTTGGCACACATTCCCCACATGAACGTGGACGCGGCTACAGTCCATAGATGAAACCCGCCCATTGGTGATTGCCCTCAGAACAATCGACAAAGCACACCCTGTCCCCTCAAAATACTTTGCTAGGCATTCCTGAAGCCGACGAAATATGCAGATTAACCTGCTTGCTTACGCCAAAGACACCATTTAGTGAGCTTGTTCACCTCAAAGGATCCGCAAAATTCCTTGGGCGAGCATCTAGCTGCAGCATTTCCCGCCCAATATGCAAACCTGCCCCGGATGACAGAGAGCAGAGCAAGCGTTCCAAAAAAGCGCCACTAACCTCCGGAAAGCAGGGCGCATCAGATCACCACGACTTACCGTCCAGAGGTTTCAGGAGATGGAACCCACGAATGACCATTTTGATAGTAAGTGACGATTATTTAAACGAAAATGATGGGCAGAAGCTGGTGAAACCACCATTAGACACCCATAACTCTAAGGCCGAATCGCGGCTTTATGACCTTGAAATAACCTCCTGGTTATCTTGCAGGCAGCTTGCGGTTATTTGACCATGTACGTTCCGCAGTATATGGTCAAATGACCACGAATTGTCCGTACTGTGTGGTTTCATCCTTGGTCACTGTGTACAGGTACCCAAGGACTGGTTAGTTCGCCGGTGTATACCCATAAAATGGTTCTGAAAATATGTCCATCACAGCCACGTGCTCCAAAGGACCGGTAGGGTTGAAAGAAAACGCGATGTGGTCTTTCTGGACGCAGCCTTGAACCTTTTGGTATGGCAAGCACAGCACTAAAATAACCTTTTGGCTACCGAAGAAAAGGAATCTTCACGCAACAAGTCAGTTAGGTGTTATAAAATTTTTTAACTAATACATAGAGGTGCACCTATAATGGTTCAACATACATATAAACGTCCGTGCAGCGCTAGCTAGAACCACAGTCGTGTCTTGTGTGAACCACACAGAAACGCGCGAAGCTGCACCACGATGCTGTAGAAACGTCTCAATATTTTAACACGCTCAAGAGCACTAAAAACTCCTTTTCAATATAAAGCGTGTGGTAAAGTGTATATACGGCAACAGGCTATCTTCGATTGGAAGCGTGGCATCATTTGCCTCAACTTGGAGCGGAATCTGAGAGCACATACATAGCGGGAACGACCCCTCCAACAACTTAGGTGGGCTTACCAGGAGGGTCCATACGAGGGTTTTATTTCTCCACCTTGGTCTTGGTCTGCTCCTATACGGAGCCACTCAGCCTGTGTACAAGTCTTATGGGGCCTCTTGTCAAGTTTACTGCGCCAACCGGAACCAGTCCGTTCAAAACGCACGTTCAATCTCACTCCGCTCCCAAAAATGAATGAACTAATTGTTCAGTGACCAGCCTCTCTATGCCTGACGACCCGTCCAGTTTCTGGACTGAACCAGCCTGATGACATTCCCGTAACTATTTTCTTCGGAATCTTGGCCGCAACCTCTCGCCCACTCGAGCCTGTAATGGCAACTACGAAGAATTTTTTTCGCTTGGCCCCAACAGCCTCGTTCTAAACCGCTGAATCTATCGTTCGGATTTAACCAACCTAGTTTCCTACCGCAATTTCGGTTTGCCTCCTCCACAAGTTCTGTTTGATTTACGATGTTCGTTCGGCCCTGTGTATTGGCACTATCTCCCCATCAAAACTACCCTTTACACCTGACTTCCCTACAACAGTGACACCAGTGCCTCTACTCAGTCCCCATTTAGACCATACATTTGAGACAAACCTTGTCATCTATCTTTAGGTCGAATTCTTTAATCTCCATCTCCATTTTCGCTTCTTGTGCCCCTAGCTCTTAACCCGACTGCCCAAGGTCACTCATGGCCAGCAACGGTTTTCAGTTTTGGTTAAGATCAGCCGGCTTCATCTTTGAACTAGTCGTAACTCATGCTCATTGCCCTCGTTTTCTTTCGGTTCCCAAAACTGCGGTGACTTTTCACGTAATAAGCATGCCTTGTTGGTTGTAACTTCCTCTCCGTTGTGTTGTTGCCTGCTGCGGTTAGGTTGTAACGACCCGATCATGCCTTAGTCGGCATGCTCCCTACAAGTTGGGAAATAAACCTATTATTATTATTAATGCCCACCTTTAATGACACTGTCTATTTTCCGCGCAATGCCTTGCACCCACGAACCCCGCCAGTCATACTTTTATTCTGACTGTAAAATTATGATCACGATTGACGGCATGCCACCCACCAGTTGGGGATAAACATTATTATTATTATAAGAACCCACCAGAACCCGGAAAAGGTTCCACCCCTAGGCACCCATTGGGGCTGAGATATAAAGGCTTCTCCATGCTGAAAACATCTAACCTAACACAACGTAGGAGATCACAAGGGTACGGGGGCTTTTAAGCTTCTCAAAAATGGAAGAAAGTGCTAAAGCGGCAGAAGGGTGTTGGACCGGGAGGATTAATTAGGATTAACCGCTGAAGCTCCGGAAGCCACTAGAAGCTCTTCAATACAACTGTATCGAAAAGAGGTAATGGTTTTAACTTCTTTTTGGAACGGAGGTGTTGGCAAACAGCTTGGAACACTGCTTAGCGCTTTCCGGAGGCCTGGAGCTGTACTGTCATGTATAAGGGTGCATTGTATCGACTGAGCATCCTACTAACACTAAGCAACCCGGCCAGTTGATGGTACAATTCCTTTTGAAGTTGTAATCTGAGGTGATGCACCTAAGTCGTTGGGCTTTACCATCATCTGCCCCGTGGACTAACGAACAAGCACAACAAGGGCACGCTTGTGTCATGGTAGATACGGTGGGGTGCAACCAAATAGCATTAGGCGGTGTTAAAGCCCGCAGGTGTAGGTTGTCGCGCAGATAGGCGGTAAATTGTAGTGTGGGATTGCCATGAGGTAGGTAGGGCTCTGAAATATTGTCAGGAGGCTGTTTCACGAATCTTGGATTGATCCGCGTGGTTCTTGTATAAGCCCGGCCTAGTTTCCTGCTAAAGTCCATAAGCTCCTGGCACTGGTTTGGAAAATGGGTCTCCGAATCGCTGTTGTAAGCTGGGTCCCCAGGAAGATATCTTTGGTTGGGTGGATAATACGATTACGGTAGACAATGTGGGTTGGATGTTGTTTAGTTCTTGGACTGCGTGTTGCACAGTTGACTGGCATCTCGTTAGGGTGTATCTGCTGCGGTCGGTCATATGAGGCAGGCTTCTATTTTAAAGAGCAATGGTGAAGTTGTAGCGGCTCTACTTTGCTCTTTCATTTTTCGTCACATTTCTTAGTTTGTTTGGTACGGGTGTACTTGAAATTTTCTTTCATTTTGTTCACGATGTTACCACATCTATAATGCGTCATGCTCATGACCTTGAACCACATGGGGTGGTTTCGTTTTAGGAACTATCAGCCAGGTATGGCCGTGTGTGATTTCACACTAGTCTTTACATTGCAAACAATTAATCCGGCAGTGATGCTTCAGTGTTGAACACTGTTGTCATGCTGTCTGTGATGATCATGGTGATGGCGATGATGGTGACGCAGCAACTCGACACAGCACACGCGCACGCTCACAGGAAAATAAAGCGATCAAACTCCGCAGGTCCACAGACAATCACGGAACACTTTTAACAGTCACACTGCGGAGAAGTCACCTTCCGCACCCGGATCTTCTTTCAGGACACCATGAAAAGTGTGCTCAAACGATAAGTCCTCTTCCGATTTGTTCCATATTTGGCACTGTGTTAATATTTTACGAGGTGCACCTAGTGACTGTAACCTTTTGTTTTGCATGGCATAAACTGTTATCCGTGCTTACATCTGATTATTAATTTTAGCATTCATAACCAAAGTTCTAATAGAGCCAGGTTTCTTCTCAAGGTAAAAGTGCCACTTACTAGCTGGGTGGCTTCCCGTGGTTACTTTGTTTGGATGTATAGTTCAAGACTGGGAATTAGTTCCGTGGTTGACTTCGGGTGGGTCGAACGACTTTATCCGTTGGCTAAATGTCTTATGGGTAAAAGATAGTGGACGGTGTCCATTCCCGGATTTTTTGGACCGAGAAGGCTTCAGGAGTTTTTCCGCGTTTAAAACGATGTACATGAAACCGACAGGGCAACTTTTCAGTGCTCAGAGTCAGACGGCTGAGGAAGTTGGTTTGTTGTGCCACGAAACCCAGGATTGAATACCGCCTCGCGTTTGGGCCACTTCTGCGATGAGATGAAGAACTACACAAGCATTACAAAGGTCAACGAGATAGAAAGTGGTATATGCTTTGGACAGCTAGGTGTTCAATTATTCGGCCAAGAGCCGCACCGCTAAAGAAATTGCAAACCCACAAACAAGGTCGCAAAAATACTAAAAAGAGAAGGTTTGCTATCGATAACCAAATGATGAGAAGCAAACCTTGGAGGCAACATACGAAGTAGGCAGAATTCCCCAGTCGGAAGGATGAATGAAAACTTCTGAAATAGAGAAGCCTTACTAGCCAAGCAGGTGCGAAGTAATTGGGCCGTAAAACAACTAAAATTTGGTACCAGGAAATACCCTAAACAATCAAGCAGCTTGTGGACGTTAACTGATGCTTAAAAGCTATGTGAAACAAGCAGAGATGGTTGAATTACTCACACACCCGTGCACTGACGGTGTCTTCTTGCATGGTAACGCAACTTTTACAAGCCAATTTCTAAGCTCGGTGAAAAGATCAACTGCAAGCCAATTATTAGCGAGCAGCATGCATGGTTTTCATGCGTGAGACAGAGGCAATGGTGGGATGTGCGTCAAAGGGATCGCTTAAGGTGTTTCTGTTGGACTGGAAATATTTTGTGTGTTACGGAGTGCGACGCTCGGGGCCCAAATATGGTGAAATGAAACGATCTTCAGAGGCCCAGCCGAAATTTCTATGAGGCCGCAGGTGGAACCAAAGAAACTTTTACATGGAATTTTAGCATTTGATTGTACCTATTCGGTACCTAAAAACCTCTTCAGACAGTCTCGGTCTCACAAATATTTGTTTAGGAGAACTCAAAGTCTACTTTGGGCGCGGGATTCAGATTTTTAATGGCTGCCCTGGCTCATCAGGATGTCTTCGTGGAGGCGGTGGAAAATGTAGAAAAGTTGGTTTCTTCCCTTACCTGCAACTGCAAACTGGCTCCAGCCGCCTCCGGGGCGCGTTCGTCCTGCTGAACCTATCGTCCACATCTGAACGTCCCGGTGACTTTCATTCCGTGTTCCTTACAAGGTCAGTGATTTTCTGTGCGGTTCGCGTTCCGTCTTTTGTGTTCGCACCAACTTCCTCCCCCAGGGAGCCTTTACACCCGACCCCACTCCAACAGCGATACTGGTGAGTCCCAACAGTTCTACTGTACACCGTGACTATAAGATTCCCACTAAAATTAATCCGTATTGCTGATTCCTCTACTTCATCATCCCCGCTTACGCTTTTTGTGACCCTGGCCATAAGTCCAGCAGTCCAAGGCGGAAAGTCCTCAGCGGTGGTTTTAAGCTTCAGTTCAAACTTAATGGCCAGATCGTGGTAATTATGCCGCCTCACCAGATTTGTTGTTCTGGTTCGTAATTTTTCGCAATTTCAAATTTTCTTTCATGTGCCAAGCAAGATGCCTCTTGTTTTGCCATCCATCGTTTTGGCTTTGCCCGCCACCTTCAAACCTTAACGATCTGATCTTGTCTCGGCTTGATACGTTTTTTAAAAGAAAGATAAAGTCCTAGTAACTGTGCCCCTTTGCCCATGCCCGCTTAGCCGTGACCAACTCTACAGTGGATGATGCCCTCTCTTTGTGACACCGTTCCTTTTCCGCGCAATCGTTTGTATGCGCAAAGTCAGCCAATCGTGCTTTTATCCTGGCTGTAACAGTATGATCATGCCTGACGGTATGCCACTCACTAGATGTGAATGCATAATATTATTATTATTCGCCTGTATTGGATTTGGAAATATTTTGGAAGAGTACATAAACGACAGTCATGTCATCTTTGTCCAGTCAAACTCAAAGTGGAGTAGGCATTCGCAACCTATGTGGGAAAAAGTTTTCGATGCAGGGGACGTCCGGCCAAGCAGTCAAGGAATTCGTCTCAGCTGGTAAGCTACGTGTATTGTGTGCACAGCAATGTTTTGTCTCCTTGACAGCACCATAGAGCAGACAACATAATAATTTATCCAGTACCTTGGAATTTTGGCACAAATCCAGCCGATTGGGGTGGTCCCCGAGACGCAATTAACACGCTTCGTTGGAACTAGAAGAGTTATGTTGCACTGCAGGCAGGCCATCAGACTGAGTACGGAAGTCGTGGTTCTGTAACCGCGACGTCATTTTGGGTCCAATGACAGCCCCATTCATTAACGTCCTGGGTAAGTCTGTTGAGGTTGTCAGGATAGTCAGTACTGTGCAAAGAATCGTGAAATATTATTACCAGCATGGATCTAAGATATTCTTTGGACCATCGAGAGCTCAAGTGGGATCTATTTTGCTATTAGACTGTGGCCCAAAAAAGTAGGCAATCCTGAGTTGTTGAACTACCTAACTACCGTGATGAGGCGGCACTGCTTGATTTCAAAAACGATGGTCCACGTCCTGGTGGAGATAATAGAGGTTGGTGGTATGCGATCGAGGCTAACCGGTCTGGACACATGCAAAAATGAGGAAAGTTCATGTGCCTAAATGTGCACAACTTACCTGATATCTGTTTATGTAATCGTTCATTAAGCTCCGTAAGAATGGCAGACGTGTGAATAGATAATTCCAAAATTGTGATCAGTGTACGTGCCTTCAAATCTACCTTGCGGCTGTTAGCTTGCAGGCATCCGGGGAGGTGGGATTATCAGTTTGCGGAATGTGCCAGCGCGAAAAGATGGTTAGAAAGCCATCGCAGACAGTTTTTGGAACGCATCAGAAACGCTCTTTCAGAAAGTGGGTTAGGGAGCAGCATATGAATACAAGTTACTAATTGGGTACCGCGGTGAACAGTAGCACACCAACTGGGGATACGAATGGTTTTCTGATATTAGGTCCTGCTCGAAAAAAGTGCCAACTAATCCTGGAAGTTGGCTGAGTCTACATGGATTAACCGCTTATAGCATGCAAGAACGAGCTGCAGAATGAAAACCTGCGGTGAACGTTAGTTTGCACTTTTGAAAATGAGGGTGAACTCAGCATGGCGCAATATAAACCTAGGGAAAGTGGAGGGGGTTTGCAAACCAAATTGCGTCACGATGATTTCCTGAGATGCATGCTGCAACAATAGTAGACTTATTTAACTATAGCCGAATGTTCATGATCGCAAAAGCGTCGGTGTACAGATGCAAGCACGGGAGCTGATAAGCAGTGTACAAGAACTGAGACCAGACATGGCGAGAGTGCTGATGCGGTTGAGTTATTTTGGGGGCGACGGGGCTGGTGGTTCTGTTGAGCCGCGGGGTATAAGTGACGGTAAGAAGAAGTGGAGTGAAGGTAAAATTTAGTGCTCCGAACGAGCAGATCTGACACCAAGTACCCACCCACTCACTAAATCGTCGCTACAGCCACATACACAGGGACACGTTTAAAAACGAATGAGGTACTTGAATTCTGGGGACCAGTTCTATAGCACTTGATGCTTCGATTACCCTGAGTACATCCCTTTTTAACTCTCTGCGTCCAATAGTGCTTATGGTCACTGAATCTTTACACCACAACATCGGTGTACACACGGAACTTTCATTATTGACAATGGAACTAGTTGAGCAACTGGGAAGTCTGCCTTTATAGCAGTAAGACGTCTGAACAATTTTTCCTAGGACACTTAAATGATCATTTTTTCTTTTTAAAGTCCCCGTCCACTGAAAATATCTTCAAGAGAAGGAGAGCAAGAGTGGCTGTCCACTACGTTCGCGCGCACGCATCCAATAAATAAAAACGTTTAATCCACCAGAGGTGGCTTTGTATTTTTCGTGCATGGGCATGGTAAACGTAAAAAATATCTGAGTGTGAAGGGTCACCGTTTGCCGTTGGATTTACTTAACTTGCAGGTTGAGGCCTCATAACCAGCGTCGCACATAGATATGGGCCCAGCGGTTACGATAAATAGCCGAGGGGATTGATAATTCATACATTTGTGGTGATGTAGGGTCGCTGCTGGCCATCATGTCAGCCTATAAAGCATAGTTAAGGCCTTATAATATGCAGCACTCATGGGTATGTGCCTATCAGTTATGATAAGTAGCCCAGGTATGCAACAACCTCGCACAGTTGAGTTTGGAGGGATATCTTTAGCCGTTGGTTTGGGCCATCATACATAGTTGAGGCCCGTAACTAGCGTCCCGGATGGGTATTGGCCTGGTAGTTTCAATAAGAAGTCAAGGTAAACGACAATGCACACGGTTATCATGATGAGGAGCAATGGCTGGCCGTATCTCCCGACAATGTCGTTGCGCTTTATGAAGTATTGAAGCTAAGTTCCGTCATTATTTCTAACGGGAAATATGTCGATATCTCATGCAGGTATCTGAAAACGCTGCATTATCCGCTGAGTATTCGTGCATATGTGAGAAATGGGATTGTCCATGGAGGTGCACATTCGCATCACTACTGCACAATTCTTCGAGTTGCCTTCGGCTAGCACTGCCTCTTTGGCTATTACCACAAACTCACAAAGAATTTTCGGTTGATTCCTTCAATACAAACTGTACTGGCACAATTAATACCCCACTCGTGACTGTATAGTTGTACATCGCCGCTGGATGGTGCTTTAGGTGCCACTGGTTTGTGTCGACAACATTCGCATCACCTGCTAGTAGAAACCACTTAAGTCACCGGAGATTACATAATAAACAGCGCTATACCTTAGGCAAATGCTCCGATCGGTATTGGCTGATTAGAATCGAGTTCTCGAAAACGACGGCGTTTTCACTGTTGCGACGCCGTAGTTACGTGTGTCTAGGTCTAGTGGATTTCTATTCAGTTTCACTGTATGGATGATTTGTTCAGGCGAGCAACTACTCAAGGTCATCAATTTACCTCAAATTGGAAAATAGTATCCAATCGTAACAAAATAGCCGCGCCTTGGACGTACAATACTTTTTCTACAAAACCCTTGGGAATGAAAAAAAGTTACGCCAAAAGGTTGCATTTTTGAATGCGCTCAGACCAAAAATCACCCTAACCTGCTATCATTTTTGCGATTTTTTTAATCAATCTCACTTCGAAATTTTGGCGCACATTCTACTTTGAATTTGCTGTGCTGTGGCTTCGGAAGGGTGCTCAGTATTCGCACAACGGAATTGAGTTTTCGAAAACTCTGACGCGTCCCTGATGAACCTAAGCAGGCAGGCAACTGACTTAAGAATACCAGTCTAAACTTTTAAACCCCATCTAGGCAGCTCGGGGTCCCAGTGACGCTAGGAAAATATTCCACCAGAATTTTCCGCCAGAGGTATGGTAGCTCCGGCGGACAATGAAATTTGGTGACCTGCAAAAATATGAACGTGGATTAAAATGGTTTTTAGTGTGCGCATATATGCCACAAAATGCAACGTTTTGGCGCAAAACGTTTTATCCCATTCGCAAAGGTTTTGCAGCTAGGGCGTTGTGCGGCCAAGGAGCCCCTTAGAAAGTGGCCCCGCACGCGTTTATGGAGAAATTTGGGGCTGTATCCTTTTCATCCTTCACGGCATTTGAGAAGGCCTTGAATCAATACATGAGGGATAACTATGTGGTATTCGTGCGTTCATCCAGTAATCGCACGACCAACGCCGTTTTTCGTTACCAATGGGTGTACTACCAATGCAGCAGGCGACCTGCAAGACCGACAGAAAATCGAGGAATCCGAAGAAGCTAGTGAGCTGAGCGTGTTTTCTAATAAATAACAGTACGCCAAGCACCGGCTAACTAGTGCGGTTTTGTCTGAGGAGGCAAAGGAACCACCTCACAGTCACATCTTATTATCTTGAACACAACCATAAGGTGTCAGCTAGGTTCGTTCAGCTGCCCGCTGTGATCGACGTAGGTTCCATGTGGCTAGTTGATCAACGTCATAGTCTTCCTGGCTTATTTCGCGGGCTAGAATGGAACACTCTGCTGTGAAACAACAAACTTGCACAATTTTCTGGCAATAATGAACGCGGCTTCCGCAATTTTAACTGGTGATAGCAATTATCAAAGAGAAATTATTTACAAGAATGGCACCCCCGCATATTTTTCATCCACGAGGGCCATTTAGATTCAAGAATGCTCAGAGAATTGTTTCAGCTGTAAAACTATCTGAAATTTCCTTCCATTGTAAGTGAGTCACCTTTTTCCGTAGTTCACGATTTCTTATTACATTAGGCAACATATTCGCAGTCAGTGGTGTTTACTGACCTTGAATATTCGCTCACTTCAACAACGCACCAATGTAGATAAGTTGCATGATAATTTATTATATATAGGCGCTCTACACTATGAAGTGGCAGCACTGAAAATGTCGTAGCTTTTGAGAAATCGATTCCATTGTGCGAATACTAAGCAGCAATAAAACATCATGACTTGCGGTAAGACGTGAATCACTCACAATGGGCGAAAGTTGCAGGTAGTTCTAAAGCTTTAATAATTTATGAAACTTTCGAAAGCCCACAAGGTACTCATAAGCGCAAAAGGTGACGGAGTGAGACTCCTGTAATTGAAAACAGTCTTGTATCTACGCTCGACTAGGCGGATGCCGAATCATGTTCCTTCTGACCCAGAGAATATCTGTTCCGGGTAATCGCCTCTATAGACAACATCATTGTGTTAAGAATAGTCGTACTATGTATCAAGAACGTAAGGCTGCAGAATATAGTTACCCTGGCCGCAGGTCGAATTTTATGCTGCACCGGTCGATACCAGGGTGGAAGCAATCAGGTCCTGTTAAAATGTAGCACAGCTCTCCAAAATGCAAAATGCGAAACTTTTTAGGTTCTCCATAGCCGGCTATGAGCAGCTGCCTGATGATTTGCCGCTAGAGGTGTACATGGTGAGCTGCTCAAAATAACGCCTACTATTGAGTCCAAAACCAAGTGAAACAGGCTGTCATTGCTTGCGTTACAAGGAGTACTTAGCCGATTCACACGATCAACATGCAGCTGACTAACTGGCCGACACGCGTCCACCCATTTGGAGTGGCAAAAGTTAAGGCCCAATTTGGACAAGATGAAAAGCTGCATTTTATTGAACGTTCTACTTAGTACCTGTGTCCTGGCGAGGAGCGTAAGGCATTTCGGTGAGTGATGTTCACTAATCAATGGACTTCCTGAAATGAGAGAAAGATATTAGTTAGGTTATCGGAACATCCCTATGAGGCAGGCGGCGGACAAACTGGGAGCAATACTTACCCTATAAGGCGAGCACCTCAACGGCGACAATCTTGTAGAGCCGTGTTTACACAACGCCATTTTCAACGGATGATTCGCATTGGGTTGTTTCTTGTAACCTGAAACCTACTGACTATTGGGCCTTAAGAAATACCAAACGTACCTGAAATGCATGACGTCTCATGAACATAAGAACAGTCTGGAACTGGTGGGCCTTATATGCGCGAAGCAAAATTATCGTCGTCTCTTTCCTTAACTTGGGTACAAGCCTGAAGAGCGGCACCGCATAGCGGACGTGGTTCGCCATCACAACAGTCGACGTGATATGATAAGTGATCCGTTGCACGACAGTGGTCACTGCTACTAGCCGATGGGTTACAATCCACGCAAAAGCCCGAGTCCCTGTCCCTTGACCGCCATCTGGTTTGAGGTGCACAATCCTCGACTACCGACTGCAAGTCGTCAGTAACAGACGCCGAGCCTTTGCGCAGCAGGATTTGCCATTGAACAATCAACTGATTAATGACGGTTGTGGCGCTATTGGGTTCTAGCCCCTGAATTTTATACACCACTCAGTTGAGTTCTTTACACAGGCTGTCAAAATTTGACGCCTTGGAAAAAAGTGTAAGGGTAATACCTTGTTCCGCTATGTTGCAATCCACCAGCCACCGTTGGAGGACGGGAAGCAACGTAAGAAAACATCTACCAATAATATTTCTCACTAATTGAAGCCAACTGACAGCTGAACACGAATAACAAGTAGATGCAGAGGAGCCACCTCGTCTGGTAGAACAGGAGCGTGCATTTACCAGCACAGGTGCCAACCGTGTGAGAGGGTCTGGATGTTTGCACCGAAAACTATAAGCTAGCTAACGTAGATTGACCTCACCTTGTTAGTCCCAACACGATGCTAGTGCAGACTTGGGGTCATGGTTCCAAGTGCCTCAAAACGAGAGAACACGCACACACAGTCATTTAACAGACGACGTTCAGAACGTAGCCGTCGCCCTCCAGGATCCCCCTTCAGCCGCAGTGGTATGATGTATGCATTCCATATTCCCGCACGAGCCAAACAGCGTGCCGAAACACCTTAGTTATGCATGTTCCAGTGTGTCTGAGTGATACACTTGCTTTTTGGGGCAGCCGTTGGCGTTCCACAGACGGTTGTTGGTCACAGTCAAAATGGACCATCCCGGATTGGGCGTGCACAACCGATTTGCGAGTGATGTGCAACCAGTCGTCCGGGAGGCAAGAGGTGAATCCTGTGGCCCAGCAGCTGCAGATGTCGCTGGAATCTGTGTGCTAGTATTATTATAAACAAAAAACCTCCTATACAGCATTGTCTAGACAAACCATATGGTGGAATATGTGTCGGCTGTTCGCCAGGAGTGCCTATGACCAAAAAAACGTGGATGTTATATGATACACACATGCTTTCTAATAGGTTTGCGAATATGAAAGTAGCGCAAAATGACGTATCCTCCAAGCATTCCTCTCACTGCCCACATTTGTGCCGGCAATTTGTCCAAGACAACATTCTTCGCGTGATACTGCTCGCTCATAACCCCCCTGAACAAGCCGAAAAGGTTACAAATGGGAGCAAACTGTTCGCTTTCCAGGAAGGCACAAACATCCGGAGGTCTAGTACCCATGCCATCTGTGATCAGAAAGGCTTAGATCTTGTATCTACAGGCCAGATATTATTTGCCTTAAAATGACTCACCCAGATCGGTGTGTCTCGTGTGCTTCCTCAACATTTACTACATCCAGGAAGCGTCGGAACTCCGCTATCGGTTGCCATCTTGTGAAGCATATGTCGCTTTAGTGACTTTCGCCGGACTCAAACACAAGCACATGCCTGGACTCAAGAAGCCTTGTCAGTACCGAAGGCATGTCATCTGCCGCAATAAAGCCCAACTATCCGTCACTTACTCAAAAGAGATGGCCATCACTTCCGGCGGTAGTTGTATCAGGTATGGACGACCTGGTTGGCTGTTATCCATTCCACCTGGCCTATGAATCTACACCCACAGGGATCCACAACAGGACCAAAAAACCCTAGAAGATTCCGCTGTTCAGAGAATTGCACATCCCAGCCCAATGACCTTTTGTGCGACGTCCGTTACGGGGCTGTCCGAAAACCGAAGTATGTCAGGCCAATGATGGCACTGCACTGTCATACCCAGTTTGATAGCATGCCCGCAACTATTTCCTTCCGATTCTCGACTGTATCCTCCCGCCCACTCGTTCTATTAACTGCAAATACGAATAAGCTCCCCACCTGGCCCCAGCTGCCTGCATGATCTGTTCATTCCAAACTGCTGAACCTGTCGTTCGAATTTAACCATTTCGGTGGATTTTCAGTCTGTGCTCCCAACAAAAATCAATAATTTTCTATACAGCTCGCGTTCTGGCTCGTGTGTTGGCACCATCTCACTCTTCCAAGGAACTATTATGCCCGGCTCCACAACAGCGACACCAGTGAGTCTCTACAGTTTCACTGTACACCATGATCATGAGGTTCTTGTTGCCGTCTATGCGTTTAGCTACTCCATCCACGTCATCATCCCCACTTACGCTTTTTGTAACCCTGGCCATGAGCTCAACAGTCCAAGGCCAGGAGGCCTCAGCGGTGGTTTTAGGTTTTAGTTCAACTTGACCGGCTGGATGACGCCAGCTATACTGCTTCACCAGATCTGATGTTCTGATTCTTCATTTTCAACCATTTACACTCTTCCTGTCATATGTCAGAGAGGAGGCCTCTTGTTTTGCCCTCCCTCGCTTTGTTTTTGGCCCGCCACCTTCAAATCCTACCGAACTTATCTCGCTCGATGTTCTCTCCCAAAAAGCATAGTAACTGTGCCTCCCTGCCCGTGCCGGTTTAGTGATGACCACGTCCACATCGGATAACGCCCCCCGCCTATGACGCTGTCCTTTTTTACCAAACCCCCTGTACCCACCATCCCTGCCAGTCATGCCTTTACTCGGACTGTAACCTTATGATCATGCCTGACGGCATGCCACCCACAAGTTTGGAATAAACATTATCTATATGTCAGGAGTTGTAAAGATTTTACCGAATATATCAGCTACAGACTGCCGCACTTTACACGAGGGCGTTCCATACTTCAGCACACTTTCCTAACTCCTCTTCGGATGGCCTTCGGTTCACCGGAAGTCGATCATACAAAAACTTATAAAACTTCTAATTGTTCCAGATGATAGGAGGTGACTGCGGGATGGTTCCCACGTCTCCATGAACAAAACCAAACTGGACAGCCGGTGCTTCGCGTGCCGTTTGTTATTAGCAAATGCGCTCAACCTACTAGTTCCCTCTGATCTCTCGACTTTCCATTGGTTTTGCTGGACGCCTGTTGCATTTGCATCATACTCACTCGTAACGCAAAACTGAATTGTTTCTTCGAGTACACGCTGCACGCACAAATGCTATGGTTATTCTTCATGCATTCATTTGACACTCTCTCAAATGCCGTGAAGAATGAGAACAAGGCAGCAGCCAATTTTTTGAAAAACTTGTGTGAAGCGACATCTGAAACCATATCGCTGCCACTTTCATTATAACAAATTCCAACAAAATTAAGACAGATTGTGATGGTCTTTTAGTTTAGGCGTAAATACAGCGAAATGCAACATTTCTACGTGAAATCTCCCTTTGATTCTCAGAGGTTTTGAGAAAGGGGCACCTACCGGCTAAGGATCAACGGCAAATCGGAGTGCAACCGGAGCAGACGCTCGAAAACACTATTGCAGCGCGCATAAGCCAACATTATAATTCAGTCATTCAAAGCTCACGAAACCCTTGTGAATTCCTCATTGGTCACAAAGTGAAAAGTATAAAGGTTGTGGTAATAGAGATATTCGTCGTCTTCCATTATTATGCGAGCTCTCCAAAAACAATGCTATCTCAAATTTCGCTAAACAGTTTCATCTGATTTGTTACTTCCGGCCAGTATAACACAGTAACGTTATTAAACTATCCACCTGAGTGGAACTGGTAATAGATCTTCTGTAGATGTTCCACCCCATTCAAATAACACCGCATAAGTTTAAAATATACTAAGATTAGATTTCGTGCTTTATCTCGCGAACTAGTGGTCACGTGCGAATTGGGGGATGTGACCTTGAAATTCCACCCAATTCAACAAACTGCTATAGGCAAAATGCCACTGAAACGTGCGTTCCGGCTAGACTAACTCTCCAGAAAATTCGCAACCTTAGAAGCCCTGCGGTTTTAGCGAAATTAACTTTGGCTTAGCTGTAGTGATCGCCGGCATTGCCCACAGGCCCAGTTGAGATTTTTGCGAATGTTTTTAAGAAAGTTCCGCTATGTGCCGTCTCTGTTGCTGGGACTGATACAGACAAAAAGTTCAGAACGGTGAACACGAGGTTAGTAATTGGAACCACTTTGTTTCCAGGGTTTGTCTCCGATGAGGCAAACCACACATACACATCCATGGGGTGTGTCTGGTGAGGCAGCTTACTGGTTCGCGGAGAGACCAACACAAGTCTCTTGGCACCAGATATAGGATTGGTTGGCCATGCAGCATTGGATACATAGTGGCGATGAACGCGGCATGAGTGGCTTTCCGAATTATCCCCAAGATTTCTTTGAATTTCTTTATGATTTTTGCTAAGAGTTCCGCACTTCGTGTTTCTCGTGTTATCTCTCCTTGGTTTCTCGCTTATTATTACACTTCGTTCCAGGAGGTAGCTGCATGAACTACTGGGGAGCATATGTAATCGCCCCGTATTTAATGGTCTAAAAAAGGAAATCGAAAAAGACATAATGAACTGTTAACGCAGGCATGAATAGACCATGACCGACCAATGACATACAATCACACAAGAGCAACCATACTCTATTTCAAATTCAGGTAGACTGTTCTGTAGGCGCAGCAAGTTGCAATCCCTGTAACTAACATGTAAAGTAACTGGACGATTACCGAATTTACTGTGGCGTGCTGAGCTTCTCGAAAGCATTTGATCGAGTCCCACACGTTCAACTGCTCCACAAACTCGAGTCTTAAGGGATTCAAGGGGAAATTATACATTAGATTAGAGTATTCTACCAGACAGAACATTCCGGGTGAGTGTAGGCTCGACCTACTCTTCTCCGGTGCCGGTCTCAATTAGAGCTCGTCAGGGCTCGATTGTGGGAACAATGCCGCTTTTGATCTACGTCAACGACTTTTCAGATATTCATTCAAGTCCATGTCTACTTTTTGCTGACGACTTGAAATCCTAAAGTTCAAATGCCAGTGCCCTCTAAAGGGATGTGGACGCTGCAAAGCAGTGGTCATTGGACTGTCACCTTCTTCTCAATGAAAAAAGGTGCGTCAATATGTCCTTCGGAGGAGACTCAGCGAACGCCTATGTCGTGCATGGTGAGAATGGACCAGAAGACATTACAAGGATAGTTACCAAAGAGGGTAAGGGTATCTGACTCTCTTCAAACATGTCCTTCCACTGCGCCATGAAAAATCGGTTCAAAAGGCGTTCGCCGTTCTACGGATGATTGGGGAAACCATATCCCGTATTACTCAACTGAACTTCCAAATACTCTATGGGCCTGCGTCAGATCGCCTCCTGAATATGCCAAGCAAGTCGTCTACACAGTACGTAAGAAGGACCTGTCCAAAGAGCTGCTACGAAAATGGTTGCCAGCCATAAATCCGTGGACTATGGAACGCGTCTCGCGGTGCTTGACCTCTTTCCCCTGGAGTGTCGTCGCCCCCGAGTAGACCTAATACTTACTTATGCCCTGTTTGAACAAGGTTTGGCCAACAGGTTTTTCACCGTTGACCCAGCTACCCCATGGCGGGAACGTGGTAACAAGATTTTCAAGCTCATAGCGCAAAATTTTATTCGACAAAAAAAATCTCATTTCGTGTAGTAGCTGCGTGGAATAACCTTCTTTCGACGGTTGTCCACGCCCCTTCTAGGACCCAGTTCAAAGCACTACTAGACTCTTTTTCATGCGAATCCTCGAGCTGGCAAGCTTACTGCCCCGCGCTGAGAACCTAAAGAGCAGTGCTACACCCTTTTTCGTTTGTAACTTTCGGAAGAACGGCAGCTTCTGAACGACAAGAACAAAACCGTCCCGGGAACCTTGTGTGAAAGCCTCGATCCTGTGTATCAATCCGTGAAATCCGTGAGCTGAACTAACCTTGACTGGGAGAAGCGCCCGATTCCAGTCTGACTCCGGTTTGTTTGGGTCTTGCGTCTTCCCAAAGTTTCCCTCCTATTGAAATATGTTTAAACACTCATCTCCATTAAGAACGGTTGCTTGGCAGTTGTACAGCCCGCTTAGATGGAATATCCTCCATTCCATCACAGAATATGTAAAAAATTAGAAAAGTCATGGAATAGAATCATGGTGTAAAAGTTGTTGCTGAAGTTACGCTCAGTGAACAGTATTTAGAAGCTATCCCAAGTGGTCAGTTGCCTCTGGGGAAGCAAACACGGGGCGCTTTTTCTGCTGCACATGGCGTTAGGCCGCATATGGAATGAGCACTTTTTGCATAGGTTCCATTTCGTAAGAAGGATCCAACAGGCGCGCATTAGAATCACTTCAACTCTAAGTGTGATTCGATTTGAGATCCGGTTTTTCGTGGTTTCGCGTTCTTTAAGGTGTGAAACTCGCGACGAGAAGTTTCCACTTGTGGTTGTTCCGTCTCGGTCCGCAGGTTCGTCAACTCCCCCTCTAAAGCCTCTACTTCGCAGTGTGAAAGACGGGTCCACCGGAGGATACCGCCCCCTGTTGGATTGAGGAGCAACAGGAAGACTGGTAGTCACTTTACCAAAAGTACTGAAGTAACCACCAATCGGATAGGTTCGTCTTGGTCACTTTATTCAAACGAAAGATTGGTAGGTCAATCATTTACGTTCCACTGACCGCATCCACGAACCCAGCCTGTCTCCTTTGGAACGCAGAAGTCTCCGAGGTGACACTGTAGCTCCTAAAGTTTGGAAAGCCCTATCCGACACAGGAGGTGAAGCTATGAGGCCAGGGAACACCTGGTTCAAGATAAAAAGGAGTTTTCTAGTGAGGCGCAGTTACTTAGTCAGAAGAGTGGTTGATCACATACAAGCCTCTCGGATGGTGCAAGATAGTAATGTTGTCACGTTTAAGCGAGAACTTGCTGTAGGTTGGTCTGTGCTGTTCCCCAAGTCATCGTCTTGAACTATGCTAGACAACTCAGATTTCCTTTCTTTCTCTTTAACATTATTAGTGACGTTTCTGCATGTCACATCTTGACCCCTTCAAGTTGATCACAGTCGTAACGAGACTGTTGGCGTCGCTTGTGTTTCGTCGTCTTATGGTGGCTCATGAA
>SJOL01003145.1:104481-126330 GCA_004794785.1 Opisthorchis felineus | reverse complement strand
ATATATATGCAAACATAGACCCGACAGAATAGTTTGCGCCAGACGAATTGCGATAGATGAAATAAGAAACTAAGAAGAAAAAGAGTGACAAGCCCCTGACGGAACACACTATTCCTAAGGTTGTTTATTCTGTTTCGGTTGCATATGGTATGGTTGCGTAAAGGAACCTTAACTACAGGACTTTGAACTATCCCGCCGTGGTTTCTTATTCTGTACCACATCTAAGGTTTCTAGCGAATGGCAGTTAGAGTCTTTCGGGCCCCAACCGGAAGCTACGAATGAACGACAATAGGCAATCCCGTATTATTATTATTCGTCTCCACACTTTGTCATGTTCCGTCCACTTCATCTTATCTTTTATATGCTCATAACATGCGCAAATACGGCAGCGTCGTTGCTTCCCTCAATATGGGCATGCTGGTCATTTGCAGGAAACATAATACTACCTTCACACTCCTTCGTGTACTATGACTGTACCTCCAGACTGCCTCGTATTTTGGTTACCTCCAGTACAAGGTCTCGGTGCTCATTCATCTTCACATCAATCTCGGTATTTGGCTGATCTGCCTTAAAAGACCGTATCGGGAGGGGTGTGTACGATTGTTTGTGCCGGTCTGTCAGGTCATCAGTAGCACAATGAACAGAAGTTATCTATTTAGTTTCACATCACAATGTCACCTATGGGATTGTACGCGTAGAGCTGCGACTGAACAGGTCGACCAGATATTCATGATCACCGTTAGGGCTATCCGTCTTCAGTTCTTGATACAAATGATTACACCAAGGTTGCAGAATATTCCACTGGCCACTATAGTGACTCAGTGCAGTAGAGACCGAAATTTCCGATTCCGTTATTGAGACTGTTACTAATTGCATGCGGTGTTTCGCGTGAACCTTTTCTCCATCCACTGTCAGTCAAGCTGCAGTTGTCACGACCTGACACCTCATGGTCCAGCGCAGACTTTCACGGATATCAGTTGTTCCCATCTTCATGCCTGTTCTTCGACGTTTTGGCATGCAATCTCGTATAGCTCAGCTGTTTGACGTAAATGTTTGGTTCCATTTATAAGAGGATCTAATGTCGGTCATGTGATGCTGTCTGATTTCTGTGCATCGCATTTTATTGGTTACTCCTATTAGATGAAGAATGTAGCCCAACTTGGCATGCACTTGCATTATTGGAATAACGGAGCATCTCTCCATTCTTTGTTTTGATTCCACTCTGTCTTGGTAGTGAGCCTCATTTCGATGTCACGCTTGCTGACTGTCCAGGCTATTTGCGAAGCCGTCTGACGCGAATGGTTGTTTAGAATTTACTTCCTGAGTTCACCAACCTCTACACATATTTCCGACCATAAATAAAGCATCTTTATCAGACACCAGCACTGCACTGATGATATGGTAACGAAAAGAATTGTTATTGAGGGGAATGTTGCTAGCTAAGATAGCGTCGATGGTCATTGGTTTGTTTCTATGAGCCGGGCAGTTTGCTTGCAAACGTTTCATCACCAGTCCAGGTGACATTATCGGTGCGTTGTTAGGGTGGAGTGGAGCCTAGCGGTGGATCGTTGGTTGTGTGTTCAGTAGTGGTGCGTGTGTGTGTTGATGTACATGCTGCTGGTCGGGGTCTGACCTTCCGTCACGATTGGTTGTTCGGTCGGGCGGTTCCACCAGATGCTCTGTTATCCTGTGTCCTGTTTGGTCGGTGACTGCGCTAAGCTCCACTCCGCTCTCCAACAACACTGATGATTTCGTCTCCATTGGTGATGAAACACTCGCAATTAAGCTGCCCAGCTCAGTGAACAAACCAACGGCCGGCGAAAACACTGCCTGTCAGGTCGGCCACTTGTGGCATATCTTCAGCGAGATAGCGCAGTGGTTAGAGCGCGAATTTACTGACCGGAAGGTCCGTGGTTCGAACCCGACCTCTGCCTCTCGACTTCCCCTGTCTAGGCTTGGGAAACCTGGCAGTATCCCATCCCTCCTGCTCCCTTCTGGTGGCATGGCAACTAGGCACCGAAGGGGTGTTACAGCTGAATGATTATTTTTTTATATCTTCAGCGCACTGAAGATATCTCCACGAATGGTGACGAAACGTCTGCAAATCAATTGCTAAGCTCGGCGAACAGGCCAACAGCCACCTAATCAATAACCAATTAATGCACTCGAGCTACCAATATTCCAACACCATGTTGTATTCCTATTGAGCGTTGGGCTTGTTTCCAAATCCCGTCACGATGGTTTGCGTACCTCAGCAACCCCGTAGGCTCTACTGAAAGATGCTCTTGCGGCATCCACAGTCTCTCCAGGTTGGTCAGTGACAAACAGTCTCCTGGCCCTCTAGATTGGAGTCGAAATGAGTGTCGCGATTTGTTCCTCTGTACGGCAGTGACGTATCAGTGTCAGCGCTCATTTTGTTGTCTCTCATGATGATGGATTTGTTGTCTGAAGTATGGGCTACACAAGTAGTATCACGTAGGCCACCGGTGATCTGTGCTCGTGCTTTTGGAACAATGCTTTGGTTGAGGACCATAATCGTTCTACTGTCGAGGGTTGTGCCAGTGGACAGCATTTTAACCCACATAAAAACATGAGCTGCACAAATAAAAGTGAGCTCGAGATGGCTTAGTGGTTCAAGCGCGAATTTACTGACCGGGACGTCCGTGGTTCGAACCCCATCTCTGCATCTCGACTGCTCATGTCTAGGTCTGGGAAACCTGGCAGTATCTCAGCCCTCGTGTTCCCTTCGAATGGCACGGCAGATATGCACCGGAAGGGTGTTACAACTGAACGATTAGTTTTTATTTGCTATTACAAATAAAGGTATCTTCATGCCACATTGGTCGTTGTGT
The DNA here is from genome assembly GCA_004794785.1 of Opisthorchis felineus. Lineage (NCBI taxonomy): Eukaryota > Metazoa > Platyhelminthes > Trematoda > Opisthorchiida > Opisthorchiidae > Opisthorchis > Opisthorchis felineus. The sequence goes on along the minus strand of SJOL01003145.1, from coordinate 123,478 downwards.
GGTGACATCAGCCCAGTAACCTTATTCCTTGCATGCAGCTGTGCGGATAAGCGAAAGCATGCAACCGCTGACGCCTTGCATGTTTTTCATTAGTTTCTTTCGGGGGCGAGATGGCTCAGTGGTTAGAGCGCGAATTTACTGACCGGAAGGTCTGTGGTTCGAACCTGACCTCTGCATCTCGACTTCGCCCGTCTAGGCTTGGGCAACCTGGTAGTATCCCAGCCCTCGTTCTTCCTTCGGGTGTCATGGCAGCTAGGCACCGAAAGGGTGTTAGAGCTGAACGATCATTCTCTCTTAACTCCTCTCCCGCTCCTCTTATCTACCACGAACAGTTCACCTATTGTCCTAATGACTGGAGATTTCAATATCCCGCATTTCATCAGTGTCATAACCTAATGACATGTGTAGTTTGGACCAAATCTGGCATATTGTTGTTGGTGAGTGTCCTTTACAACTGTGCGCTGGTTACCAATTGCTTGTCAGCAGAACTGATTTTGGACGCAGTGGACGCCTTAATGCTCCCCGTCGGCTCACTCTAATGCTGAACGGCCGTAGAGCCAAGTCCATCACTTGGGTGTTAGTGACTGGTGGCGCAGGTTAGTACTTGGCTGCCAATCATTCAAGAATGCATATCCATGCTGCCGTCCCTGTTAAGCCTACGAAACAAACTTTCCGTTTAGCAGCCGAAGGAAATTCCTGTGTGGTGCTTTGAAAGTGGTCTCTTCAGAAGGCATCGGGAGGAGATAATCGCCGTCAGTTGATGAAGTATGAATTTGCCTTACCGCATTGAATCGCCATCGGACCGCCGTGCCGGGTGAGGTTCCACCAGCGATGCTTATATACAGTGGTGCACCTTTGTGTTCTGTCTTAACTAGGTTGTCTGAAATTATATGGGGAGAAGAACGCTTTGCAGACAGTTAGGGCCAATCAACCAGCATACATCGATTCAAAGAAAGTACACGATGCCACTGTTCCAACCATGAAGGTGTCGACCTGACGTTTATCATGACTGGCTTCAATAATACTGCGACTCCAAACTGTGGTACGTGAGCTGCCAATCCAATAGCTGGAGACAGGGCTTTATTCAAGTAGGGCATGTACTGATCCTATCTTCACATTGCGTGAAGTGCTTGAGCAGCGCCATACACACCGCCGGCCAGCAATTGCGATTTTCCTCGACTAGAGAGGTATCCTTAACTCCGTTGATAGGTCAGTTCTTTTTCATATACCTCCCCGAAGTGGAAGTCTTGAGATATACTTCGTGCTGTCTATCCTCACACTTCTGGTCATGTAGGAGTTTACAACTAGTTGTCCAGAAGTTTTCTGAAAAAGTGTGTGATTCGGCAAGGCTGTTCTCTGCCTTCCTTGTTAGTTTTTGTCACCGATATTATCGAGAAATGCACACTTCAAGGAATCGTGGCTTTTGCCATCGGAGTTACTTTTAGGGATAGGCTCGGATTATGCGGACAACATTGGTTTGTTAGTTGACAACCGTCAGTCTTCGCAGTCTACTGCAGATAGAATTTCGGATGTAGTCTCTGGCTTCACTATGCGTTTTCGTGCGATGTAATGCACTGAAACTTCAGGGAGAGGAACTAGAGCCTATTGACAGGTCCACTTATCTATGCAGCTGCATCAGCCGTGACTGTATCGCGACAAAAATCAACGCATGCATTATCAAGGCGCGAGCAACATTTGCTAACTTGCGTCATTTATGACTTCGGATACCAGTTTCACTGAGGCTAAAGGTCGTGTATACACGTCAAATGTGAGAACAGTTTCACTCCGTTGTTTCGAAACTCTCCTCCTTCCATCTGAGGACGTTAGAGGGAGATTTAAAAGTTTAATCATCGATACCTTTGCACTATGGCAGGTGTTATCTGACTGCAGCGTGTTTGCACTGCAGTGGCATGAGCTTCACACCGGCAAAGTGTAAAGTGCTACTGCAAGACTGATAGATGAACTGATCACACTGCATAGGTTGCGCTGGCTTGGCCACGTGCTGCGTATGCCAGTCGACCGACTTCTTCGAAGGGTTGTTTTCGCACAACCGCGTGAAGGGTGGAAAAGAGCCAGAGGCGGTCAAACAATGACTTGGCAGCGAAGTGTGAAAGCCATTACCAGCAAACTCAGCTGCGTTTGTCATTGCCGTCTTCCTGGATGGGGACCCTGAGACGGGCCACATCAATGGTTAGAGACATTGTCAGACATTGTCCAGTCGCGCCCTCAATGGCGCTTGTGCACCCAAGCTATTGCCTTCAATTCATAGCTCCCCTCCCAATCCCCCCACTTGACAGTCTACTGAGAGCGCTGTATTCACGCACCAATTTATCAGCTCCCGCCTCTAATGCGCAGCTACATACCCCACATCCCCAAATCACCGGTGAACGAAACTAAGGCAGCTACAAGCACTGTACGACAAGTACGCGGTTCTTACAGCTGACAATGATGATGATGATGACGGTGCACTGTAGTGGTGCGTAGACGAGTACTTCGTGATGAACCAGAATTGCTGTAACAACAAATAAACTCATCAGGATAAGCTAGTTGAGACATATTTCACGCATGCCCAATTACCGTCTACTAAAGTAGGCGCCGTTTTTCACCCCGAAATCGTGTTAGCTAAAAGGCCATGACCTGACAACGCGAGCTGAGGGCGGCTACCCTCACGCAGTGCTATGGGACCTTCACATTTCCCTAATTGGTTCTCTTTGTACGTAGTTAGGAATTCCACAGAACATAGCACGTAACCGATCCAAGTGATGACCTTGCTCTCACTTCCTATTCGGACCGTCGTTCTATGGTGGGCCCAAGTCGAGTGAGGCTTGTAATGGATGTTAGGTCATTCCCACTGATGTCGTATTATTTCAATGTGGCGGTCATATGGGTGTAGCTACCTTATTTTTGGTCGTCCTTCTGAAGACATCAGGCTGTTTGTGATGTGTTCCCTCCCTCCCTCATTCTCTTCGCTCTCTACTGGTCACTCGTGGCTGTATGGCAGTTAGGCACCAGTATGTATTACTGGTCTACCGCTGTCGATAGTGATAGTTTCCAGGTCTTGCTGCCCAACGTATATTACAGTATATTAGTTTTCGCTCAGCTGCTTCCGACATCCCTCATCTGCTGAGTGATAGTACTGGACCGTGTTCGATGCATCTTGGCGCCAGGACCTTCGAGGTGCCATTCGCTTGATTCATAAGTTCGTCTGTGGACGTTCAGGCGTGCTACCTTCCTCCAAATAGACCTGTTTACCTACAGCCGACGGCAGGAGGAGGACAGCAGGAGATATCCCATGGGACCATGATCCAGTGCTCATGGCCACACATATTCGGGTGTGTAAAAGCGCCCTCTACATTTTTGTTCAGCTTTTTCATCGGCCAACTATTGAGGCGAACACCAGAAGTTCTTCAAAATCTCGATAGTTATGTCGTTTCTGGTGAGAATCTTGGGACCTGGAGTAGGCAGAGGATATCGTCCTTGTCTTTGAAGATGAACACAAAGTACATTCACGGTTGGACAAACTGACCAGCAGCACGCCCTCTTTTGGCGTGTTCCTTGCACCTGTAAACATGCTTCAGAACTCAATCACTCAATTCATCAGCTATAAACCGTGTACCATAGGCACATTGGTTCCAGCTGTTGCAGTTTCGATTACTGGATAGTGGAAGAGTGTGGGACATACAGCCAAGCCTTGGAGGCGATGGCGTTTTCAGTTGGTTCTGGAGCTGGGTAGCTACGCATTGAAGGCGATAGCTTTGATGCACGAGCGCCACTGACTGCGCGATAGGGCGATTTCTGTCAATGTCATTAACCATTGATGATTTGAGTCCCGGGGTCCCCATCCAGGGAGGCGGCAGTTGCCCATCCGACTAATTTTACTGGTTAGTGTTTTTATACTTCGTAGCCAGGTCATACACTGTCCACCTCTTGGTCGCTTCCTTCCAGCACAGGGATGGGCGAAAAGAGATCTGCAAGGCATACGGTCTTCTGGCATGCGGAGTACGTGTCCTAACCAGCATAACCTATGAAGCAGTTCAAGGAGAAGCGCTGGAGGTTGTTGAGAACTTTATGTATCTCGGTAGTTTTACGTGCTCTGATGGAAGTCAGTGAACGAAGGCCGAAGGTCCGAATCGCGTTTGTGGCATCAAAAAGACATAGCATTGGGTCTCAAGGTACAAAGTTACAGTACGGGCTGTGAGACGTGTCCTCTGTGGACAGGTTGTCTGAAGCATCTTCAAGCTTTTGATCACCGATATCTCAGAGGCGCTGCTGGTATCGGATGACTGTGATGAATTTGTAACGAGGCAGTTAGATAATAGACGTCTGTCCGTGCAGCAGGTATAACACAATCAATTGCAGTGGTCCGGCCGAACCAATGTCTGCCGGGACGAGTGTTCCCCGTACCGTCCTGAGAATGGCACAAACATTGGGGTAGACAGTGTGTGATAGGGCAGGAAGCAGTTTGTTTGTTACCGGGGCTGTCCAAATTCCGGAATGGGGTTTTTGTGACCCCCTCCCCATTCTTGGTTGGAAACCTGGCAAGGAATGGTGGCCAATCGATGTCAGTGGCGTTTGTGCTATCAGTTTTTTTCCAGATTAACCGACCGAGCATTTAGAAGTGCAAACACCACAGGGGGTTTGCAACTGGCTGGCACTAGGTCCCTTGTCCGGTCTTTTATTTTTTACCTTTAAGGCTTTAATTATGATTGATTTGGTTGTACGACAGTTAAGCATCCGTGCCATCATCGGTGTTGCTGTCTCCGATCAATACTGTTATCACTAATAATGGTCATTGTTATTCAGAGAGCTCCGTACTCATATCATATCTCGCAACTGTGCGACTGCTCATCTTCGAACTGTTTCTCACAGTGTATCCCCCTCTTGTAATTCCTTACCGTTTCAGACATTGCCTGTTGTTCTTTCTGGTTTGCCATGCCTAGTGATGTTATTGTGAATACAATTCATGTGTATGGTTTCCGCCTACTGACCCCGGCCTCTTGCTTTCACTGCAGCCCTCTTTTCGGTCTACGAACCTCTGGTTGACTGTTTGAGCCACTTCAAATCATTTCGTCAGCGGACGTTTTCTGTTATTTAAAGACCCTTCTTTACCCCTTCCACTTTCCATGTTTGTGGCCGTAATGATATGCTTGTTTAGTTTAGTTTAATGCTGGCGCACATCCTTTTCAGCTTTAAATGCTTAGCTAATCGTTGGCTGAAAATGACACATCTGTAATGCATTCGCCAGAGTTTTATTTCCGGTCCCGAAAGAATTCATTTACTTCAACGGCTGATTGTTATATAAATCCTCAAGATCACCCCCGATCGGATTCTGATGCCCGGGTAAGCCAAATCCTGTTTGTCTGTTCTCTACCACTGACCGTTGAACCAAAACACAGTGCCATATTCTCGTACTACGGAGCTTGAGTCAGTTCATTATTTAATGCGCGTTCTACTGATTCCCTGGTCCGAATCCTGCCCTAGGTTTTCAACTATTCCTGCTTAGACTGACATCGTTCTTTTTTCAGGTCACATCATAGCTAGATGTCGAAAGGATTTCTGGTTGAACAGTTTGTTTACCATACTAGCTGTTGAGATACGTTTTAGTTCTTCGCAGGTTACTAGTCTCTCTTTAGCTCAGTTGTGATGGTGATACGTCCACTGGGTGATATGACCTGGATGTATGTTTGCAAACTAAACTGGCAACCACTTGCCAGCAACTTGTCGTGCCATTTCCCCTCGCCACCCTTCGTTGTAATCGATTCCGCCCCATCGTTCAGATTAATTGGAAGATTTTGATGTGCAACTGCGGATTTCCAGGTTGCAGTTTTTATTTTATTCGTTTTTTTTCTCGATAATTCAATATCCACACGAGTAAAATTGTCGCCGAACAGGTGGTTAGTGGTTTTTTAAATTTTTTTGTCACCACAATAGCCGCATTGAGGCAACTTTTTCGAATGCCTTAGCACAGTCTTACTACTTACGGTGAGCAGGAGAGAACGCAGCATCTGACTTTCAAAACACGTTGCCTTGACTAGGCAAGCGTTTATGTTAATATGACTGTGGCTATCGCTTTAGTCAGCTGGAGCACCATCCCGATACCGGTTGCAATTAGGAAGCTGACGTTCGTTAACTAGTTAGTAGCAGGCTCAAGTGACAGTCATCGGACTTCTGCCCATCCTTCATAAGGGATCCACTGTGTACCTCATAGTCGCGACGCATCTCTGAGATTGTGGAAGTGTACAAATCAACGGATCAGGATTGGACAGCGTGGTCGCCTCTTTGACCCTATCTCATGGGCACCACCTCTATAATGCTGATGAGTTTCTTTGTCAATGTCGCAACCCAGTGTCTCACTATCACGCTCATCCTATTGTGGACGCATCCTTCTTGACTATATCAAGTTTATTCGTATTCGTTATACATCTCACCGCGGTTTCTCTTTACCTTTCAGTGATGTTTTCCTCAGAATTCGGTGACCTTTTCAACGGTACTATAGATGGTGCGAGTCAGTTGTCATCCTCAGATTTATCGATGACTTCCAATCTCACTTCGCTGCGTCACGTTTCCGCAGCTCCGCCGTCCGGTTCCCTAGCACCAGCAACACTGTCAAAAGCAGCAGCGACAACAACAACGGCGGTTATTACTCCCGAACGAGCATCCCTTTCCGGTGGTCGTACCGGCGCAGCACAACTTCCTTCCAGCACAGATTCACACAGTCTGGAGCATTTGTTTCGACCAGACTTCCACCACCTCCGTCCCGATAGTCAAAGTGCGCTTCTTTCTACTTTGGCGATCCCCGACTCAAGTCTTTATCCGGATGTATCCAAAAGACACATGAACGTGAAGAAAGAGCAGCGGCCTGTTACTGAGCATGCGTCTTTGTCATCTTCGGTGGCGGGGAAGTTGGATTCAACGAACGCGGCCGTTGCGTTTCCTGCACAAACCTCTCATGCACGTGGCACACTTCGCTGTCCGTTTTGCGATAAGGTATGTTTTCAAGCCTCATTGCTCCGTGCCCCATCAACACCGTTGTTGTTCAGTCGGTGTGCGCAACCGTGGACTTGATGTTCAGTTGTTTGGCGCTGCCAGCCTCCGGACACTAACGTGTAGTATTGAGAAAAGGTTGACTTGGCTGAATTCAAGTCATCAACAGGAGATCCAACTGCTAGAATGAAAAACGCATTGGACTCATGAAATAACGGAGCATAGTTGCTCGTTATTTAGCATTCGCGTTTAAGATCGTCACTTCATGGTCGCTGAAGAGTAAGCGTAAAACGTTTCCAATGCTGAAACTTTCCAAACGAGAGAAGCATGTGTTGAGAAGGAGAAATGATTTTAGAATAGACTAAGGCTGTTTGAGAGGTTTCAACCACCAGTCGATTTACCAACGTATGAATGCACGTTGCTTCCATTTGATGGATCCACAACCAATCGGATACCCTTAAAGGCGTATCTGAAATGTCTGATTCACATTGAAAATAATCGCTAACGTGCCCCGAGTGACGTTGATTGTTGATAGTGCTTCTTGACGTCGTGTTTTTGTGTTGTGCTCCATCGAGAACGTCATGTTTCTGCTACGCAGGTGCGAGAATTCCTAACCACAGCAGTTGGTTGCTGTTGGTGTATCCTTGTTATATGAAGCGGCCAAACATGTATTTTATCGAGTTAAGTCTACATCAGCTTTATGCGCAGTGTTTCTAACTGTTCTTGATCCGATCAAGGGTGAAATAGTCGTGGCCGAAGGAACAGATTTGGCGGAAAGTTGAGACAACAGTTGTGGTACTACAGAAAATGCTGTACGGAGTTACAATTCACGTGCAGGCGCTTAAAATAAAGCATCACGGAGTTTTCCGGTACTCACTATAATGCTCAATCGAAAAGATTGACTCCACAGTCACTGCAGTTGCGGCAGTTCCTGCCGAAGTCGTCTTGAAATTGGAGTGCATATCAGACGTGGGACTAGGCTTTTCCGGTTCGACATGTAGAAGCTGAGCTGTGCGGTTTAACGTCTGAGCAAACGATGCGTTCCCTAACAGCGATATTGGTCAGATTGCAACGCTGAAGCCAACCCATCGACACAGTCTTTCTCTTCAGGCGAAAAGTCGGGAGACAGATGAACATATTGTGGAAGACTGTGTGTGGTAGCGGGCTTAACTATGAGAGATCTGGGGTCGGACCTGTCATTTTCACGGAACGGGAAAGCCTTTTCGAATTACCAAACACTAGTTCGACATAATTGGATTAGGAGAAGCCATGGGATGAAGTTTTATTGACCAGTTGATGAAAGACGACTTGATAACAACCTGATCGTACAAGAAATCCTGTCAGAACTGCTATCAGGAATCAATGAAAAGGCCGAAACGAATGTCAAAGCATGAAAAACATTATAGAGGAGGGGGGGCAGTAAAGCCTTTCTGAATTTCGGAAAGCGCTTGGAAAACAGCATTTACGTAATCGGCAACAACATCAGCACACTTGCGACAGGTGTCTGTGACCCAAAAACATTAAGAGGAACATAATTTCTCAGTGCGGAATGGCAGTTACTAAGAAACGGCACATAGCCCTGTCCCTGGTTACAGAAATCGCGCAGGTTTTTGTAGACATGGTAACCAAGTTCATTGTCAATGCACAATTCTGATTTAGGATACTGCCGTCCTCACATCGACAACATTATGTCAGTGCTCGACACTGATGCTCCGGTCATAATTTGTTTGCAAATCCTATTGTGAAGGAAAGAATAGTGTTGGATGTGGAAAGGACTTAGTGCTAACTCAGTACAATCATTCTGAGATGCATACACCTCCGTACAATCAACCTCAGGCAATCGGAATGGAAACTGTTGATAAGAATGCCACTGACATCGATTGGAAGCCATATACTGCAGCGTCTTCGATCATGCACGGCATGGACCGCGCGGTCTCCATCCTCGAAGGCGAGTTGCACCGACAGCACCCAGACTTTTTGTTATCTGTTTCATACCCTTCTGCCAGGTCAAAGGTTGTCCACCTCTCGACCGCTTCGATCACGGGGAACAGCACTCTTTTCGGCAAACGATGATTTGGCGTGCGCAAAACAATACACCGGAGCTTTTGGTGCTGGACACTTCGACTTGGCTCCCCGTTGCACATCCGTGCATTCGTTTTCTCAATGCCTTATTGTGGCTTCGCCGGTACCAGCCTAAACGAACTATGGTTCTGAGACAATGGTTGTCAAAGACCTGGAGACGTCCCAGTTCCGCTGTACCAGAGGCAGCTTCTCAATTTTGTCGGCTTTGTTGCAGTCGACGAACCGTAGTGTGAGTGCAGAAGCGTTTCTACTCAGTGCAGATGCGTCGCAGTGCATACAAAACTGCAGCATCTGTATTCAGAACCAATGCGCCAGTGGTAAATAGTGGTGCTTGACTGCCAAACAATCCCGAGGAAAGAACACTGCATTAGATATTAGAAAAAGTTGAGAGAGGCAGAATTAAGCTAAAAACGGCTTGTTTCTCTACACTGTCTTCTAAGGGAGTGTGGAAGGTCTACATCACCAGCGTTTCACGTTAACCACGATCTCGTATTGGTTCCTGCTGAAGCGACGCCAGCCATGTCTAGGAGACTCAGTACTGATTGATCTTAAGACAACTCGGCGGCCAAGGTATGAAGCTCGTGGCCTGAAAGTTTATGTGGTTCGAACTCAAACCTGTCTTCTCCTCTGCTCCCTTCTAGCAGTCTTTTGGTATCTCAGCCTTCTGGTTTCCCTCGAGCTGCATGGTAGCTCCATAACAAAGAGCTGCTACACCTGTGGGATTTACTGCGTGCCTTGAAATCACCACCAGTGCGGTTCACAAAGGCGTGGTGAAAGTGAGAAGACATCTTGATGTGACGTTTGCATGAGTACGTTATCGATGACCGTGAAATGAAGCGACTACTTATTAGTAGTATAAACCGGTATCTTTAACTAAGGCAACGCGTAACAAACCTCGGCGAAACCCTGAGGTTTTTATCAGGGTAATTGTTCTTAAGCAAAGTGGCTATTGACTGCTTCGAAGGAAGTCGTTCAAAGGATGCAGCTGTTTGCGAGTAACGACTTCAATAAGCTTGGGTAGTGCTTTTATGTCAATGTAATTCCGATGGCGGCGAATCCAATAGCTGCGCGCACAGATAAGACCAAACGAAATGGGTTCTCTCAGAGGGTGTTTGCTGAATCTCTAAGTAGAAACAATGGGAGCTCAAATAGGCAAGTTATTTGGCAAACTTATCCAGATGGAATAGATGTTGTACGAACACTGACTAATCGAATAGCATATTCGAGAAGTGTTAACACTAGACCAGCTTGTCATTTGCTGATTCGCCTTTCTCTCCTTCCCTCTCCTGCAACAGGTATTCAGCAACTCCAGCGCGATCGCGAAACACAAACTTACTCATAGCGAGGAACGTAAATATGTATGCTCCATTTGTCACAAGGCTTTCAAACGCCAAGACCACCTGTAAGCTGTGTGATAACCCTCCTCTCTTCCTCCTTAGATATGTTTGTTTGTACTCATAAGTGTCGTCACGTGTTCACGCCAGTTGGTGTTTTTCACTCTTATCTGGAAAACCTCACATTGAGAGGGTGGTCGACATGCTCAATCATACGATAACCAACACGTGATACACGTGATTATTTGTCCCCTCTCCCCACCTCTCATAAAACGCTCATTGATTATTGAATGCTCGATAAGTGACCGGAATCCCCCTCATCTTGTACACTGCGGAGTACTTTTTACTCGCACATACCGTAGCACCATAGGAATTGTGAGCCACAAGTGTGCGTGATTCAGGTCACTCTGTGTTGGGCTTTTTCACACACACACACACACACACGCGCGCACACACACACACACACATTTGCAGTGGTCATTGTTAGTGGTGAGGATGACCATATTGCATGAAGAATACTTTATCAACGAGAAACTCAGGCGAATTTCAGCTGAGCCCCCTGGTTGGCATCCGCTTAATTTGCAAATGTGTGGTTATTTGATGTCCACGTAGACAGTAAGTTCGACGAAGTTTAGGCCTAACTGACGAGAGCCCAAGAAGTAAGAAACCACTATCGAGCTGTTCAGAGTTTTCATCGACCGCTTGAGTGCTATTCAAGGTGTGTGCTGCCTTTATGAATGATGCCCGTTTACTATGACCGGTTGGATTATCATTAGTTTCATTTTATGGTCTATCGGTGTATTCTTTGCTCCTCCCCGTGACTTATCTTCACACAAGTAGGCCTGTCTCGTCTACCTGGTCCGTGGTTCGAACTCAACCTCAGCATCTCGTCTAGGCTTGGGCCACCTGGCAGCATCTCAGTCGTCGCGCCTCTTTCAGGTCGCATTGCAGCCAGACACCGAAAAGGGTATTACAGCTGAACAGTTATATCATTTTTCATCATCACCATTGACAGCAATGCACCAGTAATACATACTGATGGAGCTTTCGTCCTGCGAATAAAGCTCATCTATGTTGAGAACCTGGGAAGCACTGTGCAGCTGTTCCATCCTTATTGGGAATCATCATCAGTGCGCATCTCACGGAACTGCAGTAGGGCGTTTCGAACCTGCAACCTCCCGGCCAGTAGTTTGATCACTTAACCGTTCGTCCAGGAGCGCCTGATCGGAAGTGTGATGACTTCGCACTTAGACGGGATATAGCTCCACTCGTAATCACCGGATCTACATCACGTGATCACATGTGTTGACTGGCTCCTCGACTGACGACTTCTCAGGTGGAAGTTTCACTTGCCCATGGGCCACTTATAAATTGTTGGTTGTGTGAAGAGATTTGAAGATTTCGTCCTGCAAGTGAAGCCAATCGATTCAATGAAAGGTACTCGATACCCATGCTTGGCAAACACACTAATACATTGTGACTTGTGATGTTTGTCTTTGTCCTTCGTTTGTTCCTTTGTGCTCTCTTCACACACTGACACGTACCACTGAAGCACTCGCACGCTCACTGGTTTCGTTGATTTACTCGTCAAAACGATAAAATCCCAGTATTTTCGACTGCCACAGGAAGCACTGTCGTATGTAGTTTGGGGAGATTACCAAAGAACGAGGGGGATTTGGCTGTTTAACATCACTTCGGGAAGTTAGTAGGTCCCCAAATGTTTTGGCGAAGATCAATTAAACAGGAATATACTGTGAATAAAAAAAGCCCGGATTTGACGGTATCCTCAGCTAGGCCCTAATTCAGATGTAGCGGTCTTCTAGGGAGGTCGACGCATTGCCTAGCCAGAAGACACCTATTTTCGAAGCGGTCGGTATCCGCTCTAGTTGAGTAGTTCCACTAGTGTCCCTACCTACTAATTTCGTTTCCTGCTCCACCATCTGTTAGGCTTAATCACCCGTTCTGTTACTCATCCCACTCCAATTTCATTTAGGAACGGTCACAAGTACACGCACGAATCGAAGAAACCTCACGCTTGTCACTTTTGTGACAAGTCTTACAGTGACGCTCGATCTCTACGTCGACACTACGAGAACGCCCATCCAGAGGAATATGAACGTTGGCTTATCCTGTCTCAGGCTACGAATGGTGATCCCAGCGCCATAACGGTAGCCGCGGTCGCTCTTCTCTCCTCGTCCCGCTTGGTCGATAAGGAAGAACCGAAAAGTGCACAAGTGAACGTTACCACCAGCAGCAACACTGGTGAGAAAGCCAATAACGGTAGTGCCAATCATGCGGGGGGTCAGACCTCGGATGCACTTCCTTCTGACCCGAGTGCGTTGTTGAGTGCACTGAGCAATCCCGTTTGCAAGCTGCTGGCTTCCAGTTTGAGTCGTGCTGCTGCGCAGAACAAAACAGATGACTCTCCTGCGTCCACTATCACTATCGATGGACAAGGTAATGTAGCGTTGATGTTATTGAAAGCCTTTTTATTTTCATTCTTTGAGATTATGGTGGGCTCCAGTCTGTCACGTGATCAGCCTTGTTTATCAGCCATTTGTTAAGTTTTGCCTTAATCAGCCGTCTGTCACTCAAAAGACAATGGTGATAGCGATTCTGCTGGTGCTTGTGGTTTGATCAGCGTCTCGGTGAAGGAATGACCTTCCCTGTTGTTGTTGGTTGATCAGATGGTAGTTGATATGTCCGCCGAGCTTGGTAATTGGTTTGCAAACGTTTCGTTCCCAGTCGAGGAGACATCGTCAGTGCGCAGTTGAGTGGGTGCTTCCCCCGTGCCTAGCTGCATTTATATAGTTTTTGAGGAGTATCTAATATCTTGTCGTGTGATTGGCTAGTTGGTATATACCTTTCCTGTAGTATTGTCGGCGCGATCGTGATTTGAGCTGCGTTGTAGTCTGTAGGCTTCGTATTCCATTGGTTGCTTGGATGGCTGTTTTGGGAGTGTTTCAGGTCCGTTTTCGATTGGTCAGTTCCCGGTTTGTGTTGTGTTGTGGTCTCTCTTCCTTGAATTTGGTTGGTTGTGGTGGCGACCTTCCATCATACTTTTTTTTTCATTTGACCAATAGATTGCACTTTATTGCTGGATGTTTAAGAAATCGTCTCTCCTTAGCAATACGAATGGTCGAAAAAAGCCCTTGATGCTATCGGTCATCAGATCTTCTGGTAGCGTCTGCCGATTAAATGTGTTGTGTCCAAATTCTTGTCCCTCTGAAAAGCAGTACACCAGTGTCAGTGGACGCTTTCGCTTTAGTTCACCACATCCATTCCCTAACTACTTTGAACACCTCAGAGACTGAGCAGAACATAAGTGAAAGCTTTTAGCGCTTCGCCAACGATCTGTGAGAAATCTTGCTCCGGCTTGGGGGAAGCAGCGGATGGCTTTCCGTAAGTAAGCGCCTCACACTCGACGGATGTGCTGGTCACATTCCATTGGTCAGTCTGGTTAGAACACCTGTCTCGTATGATTGATGACCGACTCTTCCGCAACGCTGTTTCGCTCAGCTATGTGCAGACTGGAGACAACTCAAACATGGTCGGTCCATGACTTGGCAACAACAGAATTTGAGAGTATTGATAGGCAAACTCAGTCGTGTTGGGAACCGTTGTCTCTCGGGTTAGGTATTGCGGGAAGATGAAACATGGTGAAATCACTTAGTCAGTGGGTGCATCTCAACCATTACCTTCAGTGCGTGGTTGTCCAGCTTCCCATCCCCAGTTAGGACCAGCGAGGTAGTTACACCGTTGCGTATGTTCCTGGTTTTTCCCCTTCGGTGAACGGAATTTCTCTGGCTTGAGTGAACATCCCTCACTATATGGTTCATAGCTGACATGCCGTAGCACATAATTACGTCACCGAATGCATCGATGCTAAGTGCATTCCTGCTGCATCACCCGCCTCGTTATCGATCTCACAGACCCGAAGACACCTCAAGTAATGCCATCACAGCCGTACAACACTGCACACAGTGTAACCATGTGGATGCAATCTTCCATGTGACCCCAAGGCGTATTCGCTCATAAGTTAGCGACTTATGCGCTGAGTTTATGTGAAGGGACTACCCCATTCCTTTTAGAGGCAACCAACTTCCGGAGATTTCCTTCTACGAGGGAAAGGGGGGTTTTAGGCACTGTTTTCTCATCCCTACGCAAAAAAACGCTTGATCGAAGCTCGTCTGGCGCGCGCAGCGTTTAGCACAGAATGTCTTCGTCACCAGCTATGATCAACATGTGTGGAGTACACAACAGCCAAAGCGTTTTGTTGGTTAGATGAACAACTTTCCAGCTGCTCTGGAAAGTTCCCTGGGCAATGATCACGAAGTTGTCTCATTAACCGGGTGAGTGACACCAGTTTAAAGCAACACATTTGTCGTTCATGTTCGTTGATCAATGGTTAGAGGTCTGACTAACAGGCTTCTTTCAGATTGTGGACTGACGCGTAGGTGGTGACTTGCTCCGTAAAAATGTAGGCTGCTCTGACGGTCTCCCATCAACTTCCGCCGCCGTGCAGCATCACCATCATCATCATGGTCATCATCATCAGCTNGGAAAATGTGAAAGTGTAAGAAGGGAGGCGTCAGCAGTAGCATGTTTCCGCCTACCCGCCCTGCTGTATGCAGCAAGTAAGGCGACCCGGCTGATGGCACCACGCGACGGCCGATGTGGCATGAGAGTATTGTTAGCTGTAAATGTCATGGTTGTACGAGGGCTGGGATACTGTCAGGGCGCCCACGCCTAGACAGAAGGACGATTAGGTTCCTCAACCAAAGCCTTTGGATCAAAAACCTAACCGCAAGGCAGCGGTGTTGGGCTGGAAATGCAAGTACATTACCAATTTTACGGAACACGTCGCCACACATGTTCCAACCCCCAACCTGGAGGGCCAGGAGACTGCGTTCGTCAGACCTCTAACCATTGACCAACCTGGTATGAGACTCTGCGAGTGTCGCGGGACACCCCCCAATACAGCTCAATGGGTCGCTGAGGTGCGCAAACCGCCACACCACGGTAAGGTCCAGTCTCATCGTGACGGTCCAGTCTCTTCGTGACTGATCAAGAAACACAACCATTGTTGGTTGCTGGAAGCAGTGTCGCTGTTCCAGAATCTGTTGGAGGGTGAAGATGTGATCGATGCATCCTCTTGCAGGACGGAACCCAGCTTGGTTTTCACGGATCTGTCTCTCCCTGTGTTCAGTCAACATTCGAAGGATAAGACTTTCGATGCCACAGCTACCAGGCTGATACCAAGGTGGTTTTCACAAAGCGTTCGGCTTTTTAAAGACAGGGATAAATGTCGACATGCACCATTCTGCAGGCACCTTCTCTTCGTTCCATATAGCACCAATAGCCTTTGTTAGATGGGTCACCAGACATTCCCCGCCTTCTTTGAAGAGGGCTGGATACAGACTGTCCGGTCCTGGTGCCTTCTCAAGTTCCAGTACGGATGGTTCCTGCTTTATTTCTTCTTCCGATGTGGATTAAGGTTTACATTCCATTCGCCCGTATGCACTAACTCCAGAGGCTGTGTTGCAGGAGGCCAGCTCAACTGTTCTTCGAAGTGTTCGGCCCAGCTTCCCAGTTGACGTTTTTGCGAATGAATTAATGAGCCGCCTTTTTCATTTATCGTCTCACCGACCGTTGCTTTCCAAGGGTCAATCGATCGTATCAGTTGATATAAGGCACAACTGTTTCCGGTAGCAAAATCTTTCTCCGTCTCCCGTGCTTTCGATGTCCACCAGAGCTCTCGGCCTTTCCTTAGGCTCTTCACTAATTGGCATTTGTGGGAGGAATTTGCGTGCG
Organism: Opisthorchis felineus; assembly: GCA_004794785.1. Lineage (NCBI taxonomy): Eukaryota > Metazoa > Platyhelminthes > Trematoda > Opisthorchiida > Opisthorchiidae > Opisthorchis > Opisthorchis felineus. The sequence goes on along the minus strand of SJOL01003145.1, from coordinate 107,264 downwards.
CCGTCGTACTCGTTATTTGCTGGTACGGATTCCCTGGCATCAGTCAGGAATAGCGATCTGGACGATATCCAGTGGTCTTGTGGTCGAATCGGAGAGGTCGGACAGACAGCACTGAACGCCGCCAACATAGATCCTTTCACATTTTGCCACACTTCATCCACGTGCTCACTGCCATCACAGTATCGGTTTCCTGTGGAGACTTGTTGGATGAGCTCAGATCGGTACTGTCGAGCTATGGTCGCTCTTCGAAGATAGTGGATTGGCATGCTTCTTGCTAACATGCGAGGGCCTGAAGGGAAACGAACTGTCAGGCGTGCACGCACCATGGCCTGATCGGAATCAAGTGGTCTGCCCCAGAAGGAACGGCAGTCTTGAATAGTGGCTCCCCACCGGTGGCTGATGGCCACGTGGTCCAACTGGGTCCACGGCTGATTTTCAGTTGGTTGCCGCCAGGTTACGCGATGCGAACGTTTATGTTGGAAGTTCGTACTTGCCAGAAACAGTTCATGATCAGCGCACAACTGGAGGAGTCGATCTCCGTTGTCTGTGCGACAAGCATCGACTCCAAATCGACCTCCCACATGTGATTCCAAGGAGTTCAGACGACCTACTTGAGCATTCATATCGCCTGCTAGGATCACGATGTCAGTGCTTTTTGCTTGACGAATGAGCCCGGATAGCTCTCGATAGAAAGTATCCTCCTCAGCATCAGAACTGCAGTCCGTTGGGGCATAAGCCGACACTACAAACAGGCACCGCTTTTATGCCGAGAGGCATTGAGCTCGATTGAACTAAATAACCGGACGGCACAAAGACGACTATTCACTGGGATCCAATCCAGCAAAGCGCGTTCAACTCTGGGGCTGAGTACAGCTCCCAAGCCATATATTCCACGAGTCATCGCTTCTGGGTCACCGGACACACGGAGGGAGAAATGTGAAAGCTGAGCTCATCTTTGGCGCTCTGAGATGTATAACCAGGCTTGGGCCTTGTATGCGTGTTTCAGAAACACAGCACACATCTATTTTAAGGATTCAGTGAGTACTGCCTGTTTGCCAATTTATGATAGAGTACGGACGATAAAAGCTCCTATGTAGGAAGTATCTCTTGGATTTAGAAAGGTGTTATTTTGTTTATTGTTAATAGGCTGCGGGGTGCATAAGGTCCATTGGTCAGAGAACTGACAGTCAAATGACCCAGCGACGTTTACTTGTGTGGTGGGAGGGGTTGGGGGGACATCGGTGGACGAGGAACTGTGCAGNCAAACACTGAAGGTCTTTTGACGTCCTCGGCGCGCAACGGCCAGGTTTCTGATCCGTATAGTAATGTGGAGCGCACCGCAGCATTGTAAACTCGATCAAGGAACACAACCATTGTTGGTCACTGGAAGCAGTGCCACTGTTCCAGAATCTGTCGGAGGGATGAAGTGTGATCGAGGCATCCTTTTGCAGGGCAGAACCCAGCTTGGTTTTCACGGATCTGTCTCTCCCTGTGTTCAGTCAGCCTTCAGAGGATGAGACCGGAGAGCACTTTCGATTCCAAAGCTACTAGGCTGATGCCACGGTGGTTTTCACATAGCTTCCGCGTGTCCTTTTTGAAGATAGGAATAACTGTCGACATGCCGAATCCTGCGGGGATCTTCCCTTCGCTCCATATAGCACCAATAAGCTTTGTTAGATGGGTCACCAGAGATTCCCCGCCTTCTTTGAAGGGGGCAGGATAGAGACTGCCCGGTCCTGATGCCTTCTCAAGTTCCTGCTTTATTTCTTCTTCCGATGGGTGATTAAGGTTTACATTCCATTCGCCCGTATGCACTATCTCCAAAGGCTGTGTTGCAGGAGGCCAGCTGAACTGTTCTTCGAAGTGTTCGGCCCAGCTTCCCAGTTGACGTTTTTGCGAATGAATCAATGAGCCGTCTTTTTCATTTATCGTCTCACCGACCGTGGCTTTCCAAGGGTCAATCGATCGTATCAGTTGATATAAGGCACAACTGTTTCCGTTAGCAAAAGCTCTCTCCGTCTCCCGTGTTTTCGATGTCCACCAAAGCTCTCGGCCTTTCCTTAGGCTCTTCACTAATTGGCGTTTGTGGGAGGAATTTGCGTGCGCCGTCGTACTCGTTATCTGCTGGTACGGATTCCCTGGCATCAGTCAGGAATAGCGATCTGGACGATATCCAGTGGTCTTGTGATCGAATCGGAGAAGTTGGGCAGACAGCACTGAACGACGCTGGCACAGCTCCTTTCACATTTTGCCATGCTTCGTCCACGTGCTCGCTACCAGTGCAGTATTGGTTTACTGTGGACAGATGTTGGGCTAGCTCAGATCGATACTGTTGAGCTATGGTCGCTCCTCGAAGATAGTGGATTGGCGTGCTTCTTGCTGACATGCGAGGGCCTGAAGGGAAACGAACTGTCAGGCGTGCACGCACCATGGCCTGATCGGAATCAAGTGCTCTGCCCCAGAAGGAACGGCAGTCTTGAATAGTGGCTCCCCACCGGTGGCTGATGGCCACGTGGTCCAACTGGGTCCACGGTTGATTTGCAGTTGGTTGCCGCCAGGTTACGCGATGCGAACGTTTATGTTGGAAGTTCGTACTTGCCAGAAACAGTTCATGATCAGAACACAACGGGAGGAGTCGATCTCCGTTGTCTGTGCGACACACATCGTCTCCAAATCGACCTCCCACATGTGATTCCAAGGAGCTCAGATGACCTACTTGAGCATTCATATCGCCTGCTAGGATCACAATGTCAGTGCTTTTTGCTTGACGAATGAGCCCGGAT
>SJOL01003145.1:85822-102613 GCA_004794785.1 Opisthorchis felineus | reverse complement strand
GGTTTCTTGATTGTTCTGATTGTTCACCTCTGGTGATTCAGAGGCCACTGCGGTTGGTTCTGCTGGGGTGGTGTCGTTCTGGGTCGCCGAGCTGAATGGTTGCCCGTTGATAATCGTCTCTGTCCGGTTCGTTTGGCAGCATTTTTGAGAGTATCCTGTAAACGCACCGATAATAACGGCGTTTAGTCGCATATGCTTACGCCCCAACAGACTGTAGCTCTGCTACACTTAAAGGAAGTTTTTTTGACGCTTCGGACGCCTTGTCGCTTCGGGCTAAGAGTTTAGATATTGTTCAAATCAATCAATCGTTCAGCTGTAGCGCTCCTGCGGTGCCTAGCTGCCTTGCCAACGGAAGGAGGTACGAGGGCTGGGATATTATTAGTTTGCCCATACAGCCGAGGTGCCGAGGTTGGATTCGAACCACGGACCTTCCGGTCCGCAAGTTGACGCCTTAACCACTGAGCTGTTTTTCTGACTGCGGAGTATATGAACACGCAAGTAGGTAGACTTAGCGCCGTTGGGGCTCAATTGGGCTGTTGTCTAGGACTGAAAACAAGACGCACGGGCGGCAGTGAACCCCTGTTGCAGTTATATGGTGACCACAGACCGTCTCTGTGCATTACTAACTTCCGAAACAACCGAAGCTGCTTGGCCGCATAGTGCCTCCGCATGTGAGTCAACCTCCAACACAGACTCTACATTCTCAATAGCTATAGGTGACGTGGTCCAATTAATGATTATCGCTCTTTCTGTAACACCTGTATGGACTTGGATCACGCGCTTGATCGTTTTTGCCTTCCGTTGCGCCTTTCAGGAGCGCGCAACAACCAACGAGGCATACTTATTACGTGAAAAGTAAGCGCGGTTGTGGGAACCAAAAAAACAAGGACAATAGGGTATGAGGTGCGACTAGTTCAGTGATGAAACCGGTTGACATGAACTAAAACTCAAATTATTGCCGGCCATGAGTGAGCTTGGGCGGTTGAGTAAATGGCCAGGGTCACAAAAAGCAGAAATGGGGGGCGGAGGTGGAAGAATTCGAAGTGGAGACAAATGGCAAGTTTCGCCTGACCGTTGAGGAGCTGTCGGACCCTGATGTGAAGCAGGTTTACCAGAACCACCTACTGAAGTCCCTTTCGGACAACATGTCTTCCAATGTTGACTCTTACTGTCCGCATCCCTGAAAAATGCGCGTGCCCCGGTTAGGGAACGGCGCAAACAGCATGATCCAAGCACTGGATCTCAAGCACTCCCTTGTTTGCTTGTTTAACTTGTTTGACTCTGTCTCAGCAAAGAAGACCCTCCTAGCTAACTAGAGTGAGTTGACAGTGATACCTAGTCTTAAAATGTGCTCTCAATGAGTGAGGTAATCACAGAGGAATTCGATTAATTCCCGTTCTAACCTCTCGACTTCCCCTGTCTAGGCTTGGGCAACTTGACAGTATCCCAGCCCTCGTGCTTCCTTCTGGTGGCATGGCAGTTAGGCACCTAATAAAGGGTGCTACAGCTGAACGATTTTTTTTCAACCAGACTGTTTGTGTCGCTTATTTTGCGTCGTCTTATAAAGGCACGTGAACAGAGGACCCGAGAACAGAAAGCAGGATTGTGGCCTGAAAGGAGCTGTATGGACCACATCTTCACAGTTTGTCAAGTGTTAGAGCATCGGCATGCGTGTAGGCGTCCTACGGTCTTGGTTTTCTTTGACTTAAAGAGTATGTACGTTCTATTCTATTGACCGGTCAGTTTTTCTTAACACGCTTGCTCAACAGGGTATGCTCCAGAAGTTCGTGGATATCATGCGCTGTTTGTAGTCACATACTTGTGAGCGCGCCAGTGAACGGAAAGCTCTGTCTAACTCTTTTTACTTTCTTCACTGATTATGTAATGCGTTGAACGATGGAAGGTCTCCGAAACCCCCGTGTCCAGATCTCTCCGGGCGAGAATCTTATCGACCTGGAATATACAGACGACATTGTTCTCATTTGTGAAAAAGTGTAGGAAGCGCAAGTATTACCAGATAGGCTGACCATGGTCACCGCGTCCTTTGGCATCTGCTTCGCGCCCACAATGTGCAAAGTCATTCTGCACGACCTATAGTCTTCTAAGCCTCTGAGAATTCAAGAGGAGACACTGAAAGTTGTGGAACATTTTGCTTATTTCGAAAGGTGCACTAGCTCTGACGGTAGTGTGACAGACGAAGTTATCATAAGAATCTCAAAGGCCAGGATTGCGTTTGAAAATTCGCGCCACTTGTGGCATCAAGGAGACACATCTCAGGTTCTCAAAGAACGCGTATATCAGCTTACAGTGCGGGTTGAATTGTTTTACGTCTGCGAGACTTGGCCGCTTCGGGTGGAATATAGGGGACATCCTCAGGTCTATGACCACCGATGTCCAGCTGGAATCGACTGGAACCATCAGAGGGTGATTTCTGTAATTCTGTTTAGAAGGTAACCGTATCCAACTTTGCAAATCAGGGATTTTCCTTGAGTCGGACATACTGTGCAATAGAGAGTGACCTGTCCTCGACCTCCTACCTTGTGCCCGCTTAAGCGACTGCTCCCATCACTCCCATTTTTCTCGGAAAAAATCGCGTTTCGAGGCCAAGTGTTGATTCTAGATTGACGTGTTGATTGTGCGCGTTTTGCCTTGGATCATACGCAGTGACGGAACGATCGTTTGAGTTTGATGACGAACGTGATTTAACATTAATTTGAACAGCACTTCGGTTTCACCGTGTTGGTGGTAGTGACCAGTCGGTGTTCAAACCGCACTGACACATTAGTGCGTGGAAATTACGGAAAATCCAACCGACAACAGCAAGTTCGTTTCATTCTTTACATAACTTCTCAGATGCAGCCGGTCACTTATACACTTTTCGATCAGTTCATCGCTCAAACTAACTGTCGGTGAATCGGAAGAATATCGAAACAGGAATCTTCGTTGTTTGCTGAACATCGAGACTTGTGTGATCGATTAGGCCATGCTATTTGCACTACTCCGTTTCGGTGCGACAGCACTCCGGATCCATCTGCCCCCTTTAGCCGGACTCTAACAGAAGCAACGATTCGCGTTCATTGTGCAATCATACTCAACTATCTTCCCCATTTGGAAACCATATTGTATCTGGAAATCATGCTCTTTTTTTGAGGCATATATAGTTAAGTTTTCTGTCTTCCTGTTATCGACCGGCCTTGCTGTGTCACAACGCATCATTTGCGTTGATCGCTTAGCAGCTAGGCCAGCTGTGATTCCTACACACTATTTATCCAGTTGCGTTGTCGTATTTTCTGCATGATTAGTGTCACTAGGGGATACATTATACACAACGATGTGTTTCTCTCATGGCACTATGACAACTCATTCATTGTTAACAATATCTGGAGAAGTAGTGGCATGCCACAAAGTTTGTGACTTGTGTAGTTCAGCAACACTCCTGGACATCCTGGACAAATTGAAGATGTTTCGGTATGCAGGTGGATTTGCACGTTACGCTACTTGACGCCTCACCGCCCCTGTTTGAACGTGCTCTTTGAGTGTGTGCGCGTAGCTGCATAGAGGCGCGCGATCAGAAATTGATGTGGTCGTCTGGCGTTCTTGTTAGAAACACAAGCAAGGTAGGAACGATTGTGATTTCTGGCGCACCGCCACAACTACGGAGGGCGAACCGCACTGCGACCAAAGTTTGCTTACTGACGTCGGTCAGGATGTAGCACGGACTATCCCGGATTAACGTCTGGCTTACTCTTACCATTTTTCGTCGATCAACGAACTTATCCACTGGAAACACAGATTGAAGAATCCGGTGAGAAGTTGTGTCCGATGCCTTTGTGCCCGCCTGATGAGTCACAACAAGGACAAGGCTATAACGGTCAAAGGGCTGTTAGTGTTTTGCCGTCGGTCTCCGAATCATTGTTCCTATTTGTTGGGAACATTGGATTAATGAGCCTTGGGTAACTTCATTGTTTCTGTGTGAAGGGACCCGTGCGTGGCAAATGGGCTGATGTTACTCTACACACAGCGCGGACTTGGTTGTGTCTTTCGCATACCAGAAGACCAGTGCTGCTCCGCAGATCCCTTTTTTCTCAATTAAGAAAGAGCGCTGTGGACCAACTGACTTCGTGGTTCTCTTTCGTGGATGACTTCTCTTCAAGAACGCAGTCTATCGCCCAGCATCCGTGTACCATGTCCTGGAAAACTGTGCAGTATTGACCTTCTTAATGAAACATTCAGTGGCAGGCGATCGAGTTTGTCTCCTGACATGAGTATGATGCAGCCCGCACGTAATATCTCCATTATTCACCGGAAGTTTTTAGTTGCTCCTGAAAAACAATTGTATTCAGATAGCCGGTGAGCTGAGAAGCGTTCACTGAAGCTGCTATCCAGACAAGAAAGATTTAAACTCATATTCTACTGCCATCGTCATCACCAGCGACAAGAGCAATAAACCAGTAGTGGAAACGTTTGCTAAACTGTTTTAAAACCACGGAAGAAGGCCGTCGTGAACGGTGGAAGGAAAGAAGGGTGCCCGGACCTATTGCGAAAATCCCCATGTCCGTGGAGAAAACAGCCAAGGGCGAAGTGCCCATATCCTGTAATACGATTAAAATAAGTGCACATGCGCACTATTTTGGTGCAAGATGCCAACACCCGGATTTGCCCAACGTCCTTTGCGAATCTCATTCAACACAAGTCCAGCATACGACAGACAAACGTTGACTAGGCAGTCTGACAAATAAGTAACAAGAATTACCAACAAATTACCAAGTAACAAGAAGCTCGCCAGTGAGACCGCTTTTCATTCCATATTCTGTAGGGCTTCCAGCCACACACGCAAAAAAGACCAAGTGTATTCCGCTTCTTAGGAAGGTCTGAAATCCTTACAACGCTCAACTTGAAAGTAATCACTTTCTTTTTTCATCACCGCATCATAAATTGTTCTTCGCAAACCTTTCGCCAACAACGGTTTGGAGTGGAGAACGAAGCGCCCTTCTGGCTGAATTATGCTCAGCTTTCGAGCATCCACCAGAGACAACGACTGTTCTACAATCGAGTAGTTGTTTGGTGGGCCATCAGAATCAACGTGAGTGGTCCAAAAAGACCGATGGTCAAGAATAGAGCGTCGTCACCGTATGCTACTGGCAATGTGGCCAATCTGGTTCCATGGTTGCCCATAAGTAGAGGGACTCTATGTAGCGCAGCGGCGTCTACCGCGTCTGACTCCTGCACTGCCGAGGAACAACTGTTGATCAGTACAAAGCTGCAAATGTCGATCACCATTGTCAATCCAGGCTAAACAGGTCGTTACGTCGCGCCTCTGATCAACTAAGACGTCCTACTTGTGCATTGGGACCGCCGGCGACTGGGGCAATATCGGAACTCCTCATGCTAGATAGGAGAAGGGTTAGTTCCCAATGAGAAAAGTATCTTTCACCGAATCTGAACTACAGTTGTTTACTGCACATCTAGAAGCTACAATTAAAGAACGGATATTGCTATCATCATTATTATTTCGACCACTGTGAGTTCTTAAAAGGTTAGCGAAACGAACAGTGCAAAGGTGATAATTTACGGAAGTCTAGTCATGTAAGGAGGCCTCAGTTCGGGGCTAGACGGACGCACGCGGTACCCGCTGCAGCAGATGCAGAATCGTCAGAAGCTGGAAGGCGGTCACGGCTAGGTAACGAAGGTGCCGTAAAATCCGCCACCGTACGTGGACCTTGTATTGGAGTTTCAGAAACGCAACAAATATCCGTCGATAATGCTTCATAAAACACCTCATAGTTTGCACATTAAAAGTCGCGATAAAAACAAGGGAACGGGGTTTCGGAAGCGGACGCGAAGCGGCTTATGTGAGTGATGGCATGCGATCAGTCGATTCTTTGGATGAAAGACTGATATGCCTATGAACTGGATGCATGGAAGGGTGATCATTAAATGGGAGGGAGTCAAGAGGTAATGCTAAAGAAAGACGGGGGTGTCACTAATGGCCTGTTTTCGCTCGCCTGTTCTGTTGCATCCAGCAAGTTTGGCATCACAGGACGACCGGTGTGGCGTGAAGTCTCTGGTATTCGTACATTTCATGGGGACGAGATGGCTCAGTGGTTAGAGCGCGACTTTACTGACCGGAAGTTCCGTGTTTCGAACGCGTCCTCTGCCTCTCGACCTCCCCTGTCTAGGCTTGGGCAACTTGGCAGTATCCCAGCCCTCGTGTTTTCTTCGGGTGGCATGGCAGTTAGGCACCGAAAGGGTGCTTCAGCTGAACGATTTTTTATTTATTTTACATTTCATGGTTGTATTCGGGTGCAAATACTGTCACGGCACCCAAATCTGGACACGAGGACGATTAGGGACCCCAACAATAGCCCGTGGCTCAGAAGCATTACTGCTAGGCTTTAGGATCAGTGCAACTTCTAAGGAAGCAGGTCGCCACACATTTTCTATTCCCCAACCTAGAGTGCTAGAGGTCCACGTTATTCCGATCTATTGATCAACCTATTATGAGATTCTGCGTACATCACATGGACAACCACCAGTATAGCTTAATGGGTCACGGAGGTACACAAACGATCATATTACGCTAATGTCCTGTGTCTTCGTGACTGTTTCAACTACCATACCTAAAATCAGTGATTCTATGATGGGTAGTCAATGTGAGATTTCTTTCTAACCATGCGTCGTGCTCGAATCTCCCTTTTGCCGGTATATTTATTCCTAAAGATAAAAAAAACATGTCACTTAGGGAATCCTTTGGATTTTTGGGTGATGGTGTGCCGATGTGTGTTGACCAAACGTAAAATATCGTGACTCTTTTGGTGGTGTTCAACATTGTTCATGCAGCGGCAACGTTCGGTGCGAACTCGAAGATCAAAATTCACAGGCTTGCCTTCCTCGACTTACTCATCTCGCGACGGAAAGTGTACGGAGGTTTGTCGATCGGACTTGGGTAGGTCAGCGGTCAAGGCGCAGAACTGTTGACCAGAAGGTCCGTGTTTCCAACTCCACTCTGGCATTCCGATTGCTGCCCTCTGGGCTTGGGCAGTAACCTGGCAATAGGTCAGCTCTAGTACTGTCTTCTAGTTGCACGGCAGCTATGCACCGAAAGGTTACCACAGCTGAATGGTTTTATTTTTTACGTTAGTATATGAATTTCGCTAATTTTGTTCCCCGACGGTACGATACAGCGCAGAAGCTTTGCACCCACGTGCGTTTTCGGAAAAAGCTGATTATCTGATTAATAGCCTTTGTGGACAAAGACCATCCTGATCGATTTCTAAAAAGAAACGTGAACGTATCACCACGGGTGTGCTGTGGAAATTGCTGTGCATTCTACTTCTGTTCAAAAGACGACGATATAGGTACGTAACTGCTAAGCAAGAACCTAAACCGAGCAGTTAGTTGCACCTTCTGTGCGGCTGAATTACATTTGATGTTCACTTGGGTTCTTCTGTTCAGACGCGTTGAATGACCCCGCTTATTCATCCAGCCACCTTCATCTGTGTGTTTTTCAGGTTGCTTACTCCTGAGAAACACTCTCCATCGGCTGAACAACGAGGGTGCAATCTCTCTTGGCTAGCTAGGGGGGGTTATGCGAACTACCAACAGCTCGATCTTAGCATATCTTGTAGACACGGGGCACCAAGTAAATAACGGCACGTCATTCACTGTTGTCCACCGTATTAACACAAAACTATAACGCTTAGTTAGATCCGGAATCAGTTGCACACCAGACGCAGTTGTCATCCACTGCCGCAGATCAGCTATATGTCCACAGAAACGTTTTGTACAATCTCTACCGTGTTGTTGACCCACGCGAACAGATTCTTTGCACCTGGTTGTTCTCGCGTTTCGACCATCATCATCATCAGAGACAGCAACATCAGTGTTGACACTGATGCTTCACTGCCGTACAACCATAAGGTTCGTCTAATTATATTTAAAGCCCTAGAGTGAAAAGAACAGAGAAAGAGTGGGTGAGGGAGGGGACCTAGTGCTGGTCTATGTCAAGCATTCTGAGGTGCCTACACCTCCAGCAGCTCAATCAGACAACCTGGAAAGAAACTGACAGCATGAACGCCACTGACATCGATTAGCCGCCATTTCTTGCAATTTCTCCAGCCAAACACAGGCGGAGTCACTGGGACTCCACCCTTGAAGGCGTAACACCAAAAACACCCAAACTCTTCGTGATCTCTTTCACGCCTTTCTGCCAAGTCATACGTTGTCCACCTCGCGGTTTGCGCCATCCTGAAGGAGGCACGGAGAACAACACTCGTCTCGGTAGACGGTGTTTCGGCATGCGTAGCACATGACCGAGCCATCGTAGTCGGTGGTGCTGGATGTTTTCCCTGATTGAAGTACCCGCAGCACAACCAAATACCCGTTTTCTAATCACCTCGTTACTAACACGCTGACGTCATCCAAAACCAGCCACGCTTCTGAGGCATCGGTGCTCGAAAACATGGGGACGTTTCACATCATCTGTTCGCAGAAGCCATGTTTCGCAACCAGACGACAACAAAGCCCTTACTGTAGCCTGGCAAACGCGACCCTTAAGACCCAGTGATATGCCTTTTTGATGCCACAAGTGACGCAAATCAGCAAACGTGATTCGAGCCTTTGAGATTCTTGCACTGACTTCATCAGACACATTTCCGTCAGGGCTAACACAACTACCGAGGTATGTAAAATTTGCCACAATCTCCAGTGATTCTCCTTGAATTGTAAGGGGTATGTTCGGAGACTGCACGTTGTGAAGCATGACTTTGCACTTTGAAGGTGCAACGCGCATGCCAAAAGATGGTATGATGGTGGTCAGTCTATTCAACAGGGCTTGTGCTTCGCCTTGGTCTTCAAGGATGAGGGCGATGTCGTCTGCGTACTCCAGATCGACCAGGTTCTCACCAACGATAATTCGAACATTGGAGACCTTCCAGCGTTCCACTCATTACTTCACCATTGACGAATTGGAACAAGAATGGAGAGAGTGGACATCCTTGTCAGACACCACTTTTTGTAGGGAAGCTTTTGGAGAGCTCACCACTCACCCGCCCAGAGGTATGTGAATATAGGGATCGGATTATGTTTATTAACTTCTGGGGCATACCCTATTGAGCAAGTATAGTTAACAACACTGACCGATCGACAGAATCGTACGCACCCTTGGAGTCAAGGAAAACCGAGATTGTGGGTCGTCTGTACGTATGACGTTGCTCTAACACCTGACGGAGTGTGAAGATGTGGTCAACTCAGTCTCTACCCGGTCGAAATCCAGCTTGATTCCCACGTGTCACGGTTTCGCGTGCCATCATAAGACGGCGAAGAATCGGTGACGCCAGAAGTCTTGTTAAAACAGGAGTCAAACTTACACCTCTGGTTACTACATTCACTGCGAGTACCATTTTTGAAAATAGACACTACTATCGATTCACCCCAGTTGTCTGGGACGGCTTCTTTCTCCCAGATAGACCCAAATAGGCTAGACAGGCACTGCCTGAGAATCCCACCGCTACTCCTGAACAGAGCAGATGAAAGGTCGTCATGACCAGCAGCACGATGACGCTTGAGTAGAGAAATACACTCGGACACTTATGAGGTTGAAGGCCAGGATTCCGGATTGGAGGTCAACTGAATTGCTGTTCGAAGTCCTGTGTCCAGCGGTCCAAACGTTCTCCTTTGCTGGATATCAGGGAGTCATTCGGGTCCCTGATAATTTCGCTGACAAGAGGCTTCGGAGGACCGATCGAACGAATCAAATGGAACAGCTTGCTGACGTTTCCAGTGTTTTTTGCCTCTTCAATCTCTTCGGCCTTTCGGGTCCACCAAGACTCGCCGTCTGCACGGACACTCAGTTTTACGTGGCGTCGGATTATGCATCGGGTGTAGTTGTGGTTGCGGCCAGGGTGAATCGGTCGCCAGCAAAGACACGGTCCTATCAGAGATCCAATATCTGAGTGAGGTTGGCTGGGTGATACTGCAAACAGAGGTTCCGGCTGTGAGTAGCACTCTGGATATATTTTCCCAGTGGCCGTTGATATCCGATATAGGACCGTCCAGCAGGCGTTCGAGGAGCTGGTTCTGACAGTTTCGTTTGATTTCTGGGTCCACTAGCTTCTCCATGGCTAAGTGAGGTGTGCGTGTTTTGCGCAGACCTGAAAAGCAGCAGCGTACAAGTGTATGTTGGTGTTCCAGAAGGAGCGGCAAGCAGTGATCAACCCTGGCCACCGATAGCTGACGGTGATATGGTCTATTTGTATTCGCGGCTCGTTGGTGGTTGGTTGGTGGGCACCACGTTTTCAAGGGATTTCCGCTGTTCCGGAAATTGGTACTGCAATGAATACTCCGTGATTGGCACACATCTGAAGCAAGCGATCTCCGTTGTCCGTGCGTCTCGTGTGCAATCCAAGATGACCACCCAATCTGGCCTCAGCAGCGCTTAGTCTACCTACCTGAGCGTTCATGTCAGCAGCAACCACAACGATGTCGTGACGGGCCAAACTTCGACCATAATTCAGTCAAGCGATTGACCTCAGGCATCATTTACCCCTAGCATCGAAGTAGGCCACGTCGCACTATCATAGTCAGTCTGTGTTCCCCAGCTTTATTGAGACCGTTTTGTCTTTTTGTCGAGGTGACCCCGTCGTTCCGCCCGTGGAAATTTTTGTGTTTGGTGACAAATTACCTCATGCAGTTATATAGCAGAAAACTGTTTGGAATGACGGGTGTTGATGACCACCAAAAGGTTTACCATGTCCCGTCAGTGTTCGTCAATCACGTATAGAAGTACTGATCTGAACAGCTGGGGACATTCACTTCAAGCAAAGTGGAAATCCGAGCACGCTGCTTACACCCTTCATCTGGGAAGGTAATTTCACTAACCCGATACATAAAGCGTTCCATACGGTTCTTGTCGGTCGGCATACCAGGATGAAGTACTCGTCGTCTGGTAGAATCTCCTGAAGGTTTTTGCAGCGCAAGTTCTATTCGCTTCCCATGAAACAGCATCTTAAATGGGCTTTGGTTGTGTAATGTTACTATGATTCTCGGCTTTGTTCATTAAGGTACGAAATCGGTACATGAATGACGAACATCTTTAGCACGACAACCAACATCTGCATATAATTCAGATTGATAATGCCGTCATTTCCAATGCTTGGCTGTATCTCCCACGCTCCCAGTTTCCGATGACCGAAACTGTCACAGCTGGAACCAACGTACCCTTGGTACACGGTTCATTACTGGTAGAATAATCGTCTTCATCGAAAGGTCGAACAAGTGGACGGGGGTGTCTAGCTCGATGATGTTCATTGTTGTTGTTGAAGGCCAACACTTACTGCATGGTATCAGTATGTTTCCGCTCTGAATTGAAGACCATTGCCCAGTCAATTTAACCGATCTTCGATCAGATTTGGCTCACTCCCCACAGAATTCGACGTGAACCATGAAGTAAGCAGGTTTCTATGAGTAAGTGTGGATAAACCTACTGCTCCTGGACCGGAAGTATGTCCTGTTTTGAGATGGTCGCCTCCCTTCACAGAATTTATCTTTGGGAGAGCTGGGGAATGTGTAGGATGAAGGCCGCTTAGAATAGATCATATTTTATGATTTGGTAGCGAAGTGTGAAAGCGTTAGTCAGTCCCGCTGAAAACTGCTGTCTCTGTGGTTGGGGATAAACCAATACGGTTAGAAAAATGGTAACATACATAATCCAGTCTCATCTACATGCTTGGCTGTAATGAACAACAACAAATAGTCGTTCAGCTGTAACACTCTTTCGGTACCTGACTGCCTACTGTACCACCCGAAGAAAGCACGAGAGCTGAGGTACTGTCAGGTTACCCAAGACCAGACCAGAAGAGTCGGCGTTAGGTTCGAACCACGGATTTTCCGGTCAGTGATTTGAGGCCCCAACCGCTGAGCTATCTCGAGTTTGCCTGTAGCGAACCTAAGATCAGTGTAGCAGCCCTGAGTACCAAGTTCATCAAAGTATAAATGTAGCACGGAATGGTTAGACTCACCGTCTGGTAATAAACGATCAGTGATATAATCCCAATGCACATCTAGTTCCTGCAACCTGATCCCCATCATTTGACTGATTTCCAACAAAAAAAACTGGTTTGCCACAATGGGATTTATTGTACGCAGTCATCAGCCGAGCCTCTTTACGCTAGATGACAATCGATGGTATGCTACTAATCCACTGCCATCAGTTACTGACTCGGTTCCGACGTGAGTGGGAAACTAATCAATATTTTCTCGCACAAAACCGAATCCGCTAGGTTGAACGTGTGGACGTCTATCTCTCTATCCTAGTTAATACAGATTTATAGAACGGTGCACTAAATTGTATTTTGATCTTACATGGCTGAACATGAACTGTTTAGGCTGGTTGCTTTTACCCCATTCCCGCTTAGATTTGCCACCACCTGGTTAACCAAAAGCCGCACCAGTCATCACCATCAAGTGGCACGACAGCCAAGTTGACCTAATTTCTGGACATAACAGTCACCTTTCGGTTGTTCCTCCAGCTTGGGATAAATCGCTAATCAATAGACACACTGATCTTTTGTGGCGAGTCGCTTTTTTTGTGTCCAAAGGTCGGATGATTTGCGCTTGCACACACTGCTTTCAACTTTGCCTCCCCTAGTTTTTTTTTTGCAGTTCTCGTGTACGCACCTTTTGTGTTCAGTTAACGACGCGCTTCTACTGGTATCACAGTACTTGTATCTATCTATGTTGCAAATCCACGCCAAGCAAACTTGTTTTCGGATATCTGTGTCGGACACACTAGTAGCCCCCTGTCCCTAAGCCAAAGAGTGCTTTCGAAAAGAGAAAACCACTTTGTTGATTTTGCGGCCTCATTGAACAGCTGTTGTAGTTGTAGCCTAACCACTTGCCCTCAACCCCATCACTTACCACCCTCACAGTTTGGAAGTCACTCCCTCAATCAGGCTATTTCACGAACTCAGTTCCGTGTGTACTTGCGTACACGGTGTTTACGATCACACAATGCCAGAAAAAAGCGTGATGACGATGAAGTGTAATGTTTACATTCGCCAAGCAAGTGGGAATGTAAGTCGCCCAGTCACCAAGACAGGCTTGGAAAGGGGGACCGTGTTTAATGTCTGTATTCGGTTCTGTAGCCTGTCTGCAATTCTCATAAAGGGTTTAGTTATAATCCGCCCGGGAATCCATAAAGCATGTATGTAGATTGAGGGCTGTTTTCGCTATATCCTATCCAAGTGTAGGTCAGGCGCACTACTGATCGGCCACTCGTGGCCGAATGAATAGGCTAGCGTTAAGCTACTGACCGGAAGGTCATGGACACGAATCGCACTAGATACGCACTGCCTTCCCCTTCACCCGCTCCCCACCCATCGAACGATGCAGTGCGATCAACCTATCTGCCATTCTCCTAGCCAGTGTTTCGTGTCTAAACCGTTGCCCGGAAAAATAAACCAAAATAATCGCTTACCAACCTCAAAAGATCTGATCCACGTTACAGCCTTTAATGTCAAATTGGGCAACAAGCCTCCCTTGCTGAAACCTTGCCTGCTCTATCTGTCGATGTATGCTGTGTCTCCAAAACACGCATGCAAGATCCCACTTCGGTCGTGCATCTCAAGACGCCTAGGACGAGCCCATATATCACATTTAACTCTTCGGGATATGGTGATCCTGACGCAATGGCTCGTGGTATCTACGGTGTGGGAGTTGCACTCAGCCCCAAGGCTGAATATACCTTACTGGACTGGATCCAAGTAAACAGTCGTCTTTGTGCTGTGTGGTTGTCTGGCTCAATTAAGATCAATTCGGGTCGATGCGGTAAACGGTGTTTATTTGTCGTATGAGCATACACCCCGACAGACGGCAGTTCTGAGACTGAGAACGACGGGTTTTATGAAGATCTGTCACAACCGCTTCGATCAGCAAAAAGGACGGTTATTGTAAACCCAGCGGGTGATAAGAATGCTAAATTTGGCCGACCAAGTCCGGAAGAAGCACAGTTAAGTGGTAGATTTTGAGTCGATGCTCAGCTTACGGATAATGGGGAGCGACTTCTTCAGTTGTGTGCAGATCATCGTCTGTTCCTGGACAGTACGAACTTCCAACACAAACGCTCACACCGAGTTACTTGGAGGCCACTTACCACAAGACAGTCGTGGACTCAATTGGACCATATGACTATCAGTTACCGATGGAGAGCCTCAGTTAAGGATTGTCGTTCCTTCTGGGGTACGCAACTTGACTCTGATCACGCCATCGTGCGGGCCCGCTTAGCACTTCGCTTTCCGCCAGCACTACGCGTGCCGAAAGAGAGCAGTCGCTTTAATCAACTTCGACAAATTTCAGTAGCTGAAGAGTATCGAGCTGGTCTGGCTAGAAAGCTACTGGAAACGCACAGTCATGTGGACGAAGAAGATTGCTTGGAGGATGAATGGAGGCGAGTTAACGAAGCAATGCT
Organism: Opisthorchis felineus; assembly: GCA_004794785.1. Classification (NCBI taxonomy): domain Eukaryota; kingdom Metazoa; phylum Platyhelminthes; class Trematoda; order Opisthorchiida; family Opisthorchiidae; genus Opisthorchis; species Opisthorchis felineus. The sequence goes on along the minus strand of SJOL01003145.1, from coordinate 88,149 downwards.
GTCAGCTTTCAGAATTGTTTGTCCAGCCCATCTGACTCGACTCGATGAACACTGGATATCTTCGAAATCAGCAGATCTTATTGCTGCCAGAAAGGCCATACCAGCAACTAGCGACTCTGATGACACACGCAGATCCCTCAAACACCGAATAATCAGGATCTTGAAGAATGGCAGAGAACGCTGGTGGATTTCGAATGCCCAGGAGATGGAGAAGGCTTTCGCTGCAGGCAACAGCGGTGCCCTATTTCAGCTGATTCGATCAACTGGTCAAAAGAAGAAGACAAGTATCAGCGTAACGATACGCGAAAAAGACAGAACAGCAATTCACTCCCTCAATCGTCGTCTTGAGCGGTGGGCCGAGGACTTCCGTGAACAGTTCAGCGGGTCCCCTTCAATACAACAACTGGAATAACCCAGCCTGAATGAAATGTCGCCACCAGCCTGCCATCAACAACAGAAATCCTGCGTGAGATGTCAATCCTCAAGCACAACAACGGACTTGGTGTGGATGGCCTACATTCCGCACTCTTCAAACAAGGTGGTGAACAGTCTGGCAACCATACTGCAGAAGATTTGAAACGAAAACAGAATACCAGTCGAATGGAGCTCCTCAACCGTTATTCCAGTTTTCAAAAAGGGCACAAGAATTTCCTGCGCAAATAATCGTGGCATCAGCCTGATATCCGTCGCATCTAAGGTGCTCTCTAGCATTATTTTGCGCAGGTTGGTCGATTATCTGGAGAGGCTGGGTTTCGCCCTCGCTGAGGCTGCATCGACCATATCTTTACCTTGAGACAAGTTCTTGAACAGCGCCACTCCTTCAGACGGCCTACGTTGGCAGTTTTTCTTGATCTGAAGGCTGCTTTTGATTCTGTCAATCGTCAGAAACTTTGGCAGTGTCTGGCGATCAAAGGTGTCCTTCCAAATTTATATCCTCTATGAGGGCTCTGTGTGTGAGCCTCTGTGGGTGCGTACGAGTATACGGGAAGCTTTCGCCTGAGTTCACGTTTAGTGGTGTAAGACAAGGCTGCTCCCTCTCACCTTTCCTCTTCAACTTTGTTATTGATGTACTACTCGAAATTTCTCTGCCTGCCTCCAAAACCTCGGAGGTCGAAATGCTCCCGGAACGTTCCCTCACAGACATTGAGTATGCGGACGATATTGCTATCCTTGGTTCAGATCCTTCAAAGATGCAAACCATTTTAAATCACCTAAATGACTGTCGCACGGTTTAGCATGCGCTTCACACCTGCAAAGTGTGAAGTACTGCTACAAGACTGAGTTGGATCAAACCCGAACCTTCTGCTTTCAGACGAGCTAATTGACGTGGTAGATAAATTTGTTTACCTGGGCAGTTTAATTTCCGGTGTACTGGCTGGAGATGAGATTACTTTTAGGACTGGGAAAGCCAGAGTAGCTTTTGCCAACCTTCGACACCTATGGCGCCCACGTGACGCGAGTTTGTCTGTCGAAGGAAGAGTTTGCACTGCGTTGGTGCGATTCATACTGCTTTATGGGTCAGAGACGCGCAGAGGACATACGAAACATGCGAAGCAGACGGTCTTCCGATGTCCGAAGACCGTCTGCCTCGCATAGCTCTTTTCGCCCAGCCCTGTGCTGAGTGGAAGCGAAGAGAGGTGGACAGTGTATGACCTGGCAACGAAGTATGAAAACACTAACCAGTAAACTTAGTCGGGTCGACAGCTGGCGCCTCCCTGGACTCAACTCACCAATGATTAATGATAATGGTAGAAATGGCCCAATCACGCAGTCAGTGGCGCTCGTGCATCAAAACTAACGCCTTCAATACATAGCCAAGTCCCCGAACTAACCAAATATGCCGTTGTCTCCAAGGCTTGGCTTTCCCACTTCCGGTGATCGAAACTGTAGCAGCTGGAACTAATGTGCCTTTGGTACAAGGCTTGAAATTGAAAAATATGGTGAGGTTAGTGAGGATTTATCGCCAACCCACCAACGGTTTTTGCCCTTTTTAATGTTCCTCAAGTGAACGTATTTCCTAAAATTTGTGGCTATACATTCATTATGCTTTCTGTGCTGATAACTCTGAGCTGTGCGTCCGTCCCAGGAAGATCCCATACCGACATGTTGCCAACAGGGACTGTTGCTACGGTGTCCCTCTCCCTTCCACTGAGTCTCTCTTGAGTAGATTGTCGCACATGAATTTCGTCCACCTCCTGGTCATAAGATTAGTTCAGTATTCCCTTCACTGTCTTGGCTAGGGTTCACACTCAATGCTTCTATTAGAGAAAAAAGACAAGATTCCGTAGTGAAACCAGGAAAAGTGTTCAAGATTTGGCAGTTGTGGT
>SJOL01003145.1:11872-83138 GCA_004794785.1 Opisthorchis felineus | reverse complement strand
TGGCCTACATTCCGCACTCTTCAAACAAGGTGGTGAACAGTCTGGCAACCATACTGCAGAAGATTTGAAACGAAAACAGAATACCAGTCGAATGGAGCTCCTCAACCGTTATTCCAGTTTTCAAAAAGGGCACAAGAATTTCCTGCGCAAATAATCGTGGCATCAGCCTGATATCCGTCGCATCTAAGGTGCTCTCTAGCATTATTTTGCGCAGGTTGGTCGATTATCTGGAGAGGCTGGGTTTCGCCCTCGCTGAGGCTGCATCGACCATATCTTTACCTTGAGACAAGTTCTTGAACAGCGCCACTCCTTCAGACGGCCTACGTTGGCAGTTTTTCTTGATCTGAAGGCTGCTTTTGATTCTGTCAATCGTCAGAAACTTTGGCAGTGTCTGGCGATCAAAGGTGTCCTTCCAAATTTATATCCTCTATGAGGGCTCTGTGTGTGAGCCTCTGTGGGTGCGTACGAGTATACGGGAAGCTTTCGCCTGAGTTCACGTTTAGTGGTGTAAGACAAGGCTGCTCCCTCTCACCTTTCCTCTTCAACTTTGTTATTGATGTACTACTCGAAATTTCTCTGCCTGCCTCCAAAACCTCGGAGGTCGAAATGCTCCCGGAACGTTCCCTCACAGACATTGAGTATGCGGACGATATTGCTATCCTTGGTTCAGATCCTTCAAAGATGCAAACCATTTTAAATCACCTAAATGACTGTCGCACGGTTTAGCATGCGCTTCACACCTGCAAAGTGTGAAGTACTGCTACAAGACTGAGTTGGATCAAACCCGAACCTTCTGCTTTCAGACGAGCTAATTGACGTGGTAGATAAATTTGTTTACCTGGGCAGTTTAATTTCCGGTGTACTGGCTGGAGATGAGATTACTTTTAGGACTGGGAAAGCCAGAGTAGCTTTTGCCAACCTTCGACACCTATGGCGCCCACGTGACGCGAGTTTGTCTGTCGAAGGAAGAGTTTGCACTGCGTTGGTGCGATTCATACTGCTTTATGGGTCAGAGACGCGCAGAGGACATACGAAACATGCGAAGCAGACGGTCTTCCGATGTCCGAAGACCGTCTGCCTCGCATAGCTCTTTTCGCCCAGTCCTGTGCTGAGTGGAAGCGAAGAGAGGTGGACAGTGTATGACCTGGCAACGAAGTATGAAAACACTAACCAGTAAACTTAGTCGGGTCGACAGCTGGCGCCTCCCTGGACTCAACTCACCAATGATTAATGATAATGGTAGAAATGGCCCAATCACGCAGTCAGTGGCGCTCGTGCATCAAAACTAACGCCTTCAATACATAGCCAAGTCCCCGAACTAACCAAATATGCCGTTGTCTCCAAGGCTTGGCTTTCCCACTTCCGGTGATCGAAACTGTAGCAGCTGGAACTAATGTGCCTTTGGTACAAGGCTTGAAATTGAAAAATATGGTGAGGTTAGTGAGGATTTATCGCCAACCCACCAACGGTTTTTGCCCTTTTTAATGTTCCTCAAGTGAACGTATTTCCTAAAATTTGTGGCTATACATTCATTATGCTTTCTGTGCTGATAACTCTGAGCTGTGCGTCCGTCCCAGGAAGATCCCATACCGACATGTTGCCAACAGGGACTGTTGCTACGGTGTCCCTCTCCCTTCCACTGAGTCTCTCTTGAGTAGATTGTCGCACATGAATTTCGTCCACCTCCTGGTCATAAGATTAGTTCAGTATTCCCTTCACTGTCTTGGCTAGGGTTCACACTCAATGCTTCTATTAGAGAAAAAAGACAAGATTCCGTAGTGAAACCAGGAAAAGTGTTCAAGATTTGGCAGTTGTGGTGACCAAGTTTAACCCCAGTGTACGCATTGGGCGAATGAAGCATTCAAGCTGTTCGAAACCCAACTTTGTGTTGTTGTTGTTATTATTATTATTGTGTTATTATGGAACGATTCTGTGTCAACTTTCCAGTCACACAATAGTTGGCGGAATTTAACGCAATCCTTGCCCCGGTTGTGCGCGAAACTGTTCACACACACACAGCTCACGAGAGTGGAGCAGCATGCGTGTGTGAGATCATTTCTGTGCGTACTGTTTGCGTAAACGAAAGGTGACAACTTTGGCAAGTGCGTGTGTATGTGTGTGTGTGTGGCTACTGTGCATCTTGTGTAGACTGAGGAGTTATTGCAGGTGTCCAGCCACAATTCGCGACAGTTTTACTGCGACAACCTGTACGAATAAGCCGCTATCTTTTATTCCCATGCCCTGTAAGCGGCTGTTCGCATTGTATTCAAGCCACACGCTGTTCGTCTAGCATGGACAGAACAAAAAGTTATGAGTAGGTTCATCCCAACTTACCTGTGCATCGTTTCCCGTTTTTGACAAGCTAACGCCTCCAATCACGGTGTGCTCCCTAATCCATGCAGGCGTAATCTACAATTCTTTACGTATTGAGTTCAGTGAAGCTGTATGCACCATGAGGTGATTTTTAATGTGTCACAAATGCCGTGTGCGTCCTCTTGGAGAAAAGCAAAGTGTGCTTAATTTCCTTCCGAGGACTGGGGCTGCACGTATGTCGTGGTCGAAGGTGGACGCTGGGCAAGTGGTCTCTATTCGGAGAGGGGAATTATTGTACCTTGGAATGAGGAAATCGCTTAATGTGTTCATCATCCACTGAAGTGCGACGCAAATCTGGAACGCAGTGACTTCACGCTAACTATGAATCGAGCCATGTAACAGGTCACCATTTCTGTTTTCATCTACTGACGAGTAGTAAAAGTCAAAGGTGTCAGAACGAATTCTCCAGAGCATTTCAAAAAAGCTTCAGCATGAAGGAAACTACTCTCAAGGTTGCTGAAAAATCTTCGGTAGCCCACGACCAGTTTCGCCCTTCTTGGGGCTTATCAGATAGGCGCAGTTTCCGAGTTTCCGTCAACCTTATGTTCTAATTGAATCCAAATTAGACAGATCTCGACAAATACACTTATTTGCAAATCAATTCGGTTTTCACGGGAGACTCAACGGGGGATTCAGTGGAGTCTTCCGTGAAAACCAAATTGATATCGAAAGCTTCAGCGTGCTTTCTTACATGTCGTCCGCGGTAAGTAGAAGGAACCATACTTAAGGCCTCGTGTAACTCACACGGAGACGACTTTGTCAGTACACTAGAAACCATTCCTAAGTGTTCCCTCAGTATTAGAACCAGCTTATTGGTGCGGGCGAACCGGATTGATTTCGTCCGGGAAGGATACTGTTAAACTATTTGCATCTGCTTTTACGATCCAAATTTACCGAAAGATGGATTATTATCATCCTCATGTCTCCATGTTTTCTTCCCTGGTTCGTTAGATCGCCCGTTAGTCAAGGTGGGACTCAGTCCCCACCTGTTATTTGCTCGCATCCTTCCAGCTGCAGGCTGCCAGTCACACTATTCCCTGAGCCAGGTGGCAAATAATCCGGGTTAATCATGATGTGTTTCGTGTGGACATTCCGTAACTGTGACTAAACAAAAAACGGGAGGTATATGGACGACTAGGCTGAAAAACTTGCGTGCATCTGACTGCTAAACTTATCGGGAGATGGCTAGGCGACGCATTTCGTCTCGAAGAGACTGGACCTTACCGTGGTGTGACGGTTTGTGTGCTTCCACGACCCATTGAGCTAAACTGAGGGGTCCGCACGACACTCGCAGTGTCTCCCATACCAGGTTAGTCAATAGTTAGAGGTCTGACGAACACAGTCTCCTGGTCCTCCAGGGTGGATGTTCGACCATGTGTGGCGACTTGTTCCGTAAAAATGGTAATGTATTTGCATTTCCCGCCAAACCCCGCTGCCTTGCGGTCGGGCTTTTGAGCCAAACGCTTTGGTTAAGGACCCTAATCGTCCTCCTTTCTTGTGTGTGGGCGCCCTGGCAGTACCTCAGCCCGTGTACAACCATGAATTGTTCACCACTTCCCCATCAACCTTTATTCTTTTCTTCACAATAAGGCTTTCAAATAAATCATGGTTGTACGGCAGCGAAGCACCAGTGTTGAACACTGATGTCATGCTGTCCATGATAATGATGCGTAATGCATTCCGCTTGTCGACTAAACCCGTGACCTTTAATCTTTAACCGGATTTCTTTACTCTTTGTGAATGTGGTAGATGTGTTTCCTTGTCGCTAATCTCTTTGCTCCCGAGTGTACTTTTGCAAACTTCATCCCTACTAGTGGATCACGTGTGAATGGAATAACTTCAGTTTACGCAACGAGGGGTCGATCTCTTGTTGCACTGGTCTTGGTTTCTTGTGTTGTGGTCATGGCTGTTGGTACACTGTTGAAGATTTCTCTTTTTTCATTGATTGGTTCTCGTGTGTGTGTGTGTGTCTGTGTGTGTAAACAGCATGAGCCAGAGCACAACAGAAGAGTGGGTCTTGCTGCTTTTATCACCTCTGTGTTTATCTTCTCACTCAATGTTTACTAATCCAGTCGGAAAAGCGCCAGCCAAAACTAAAGCAGATGAACGAAAACAATTGTTCAAATCTGTGTATTCTCACGTGAGGCTTTCGGATTAGTTCTTCAGACTGAGTCGATTCAATCGTTGTTTATCGGCAGATGCCTCACGCCGAATGGATATCGCCGTTGGCTATCGAAGTGAGCAATATCTGTTCACCACTCTTCTGTTGCTTTGATCCAAACCCAAAATACATATAATGCATCTGCCTCTTCATTCGCAACATGAGCGCATTGGCGCGTAATAAACGTACTTTTCGAATCTCTGGTTTCTCCTTTACCAATTCAAATCAATAAACTTTGTACATCACGAAGAGACTGGACCTTACTGTGGTGGGATGGTTTGTGTACCCATTGAGCTAAACTTGGGTGTGTCCTTGCCACACTTGGAGAGTGTTTTGTGCCAGGTTGGTCAGTGGTTGGAGGTCTGACCACTGATGTTATGCTGTTGATGATTGTGTTTAGACTTTGTATATCTGAACAATACCCACCTCTGGCCCATTGCGGAAGTCTCAAGAAGTTCGCCCCATTGGTGATGACAGTCTGTAAAATAGGCACAGTTATGGCAGTTGTGTGTGAAAACCAATTAATTGTTTATGTGTTACATGAGACAGTGCCTAAGAAAGCTCGTCTGGCAGGTCACAGACTCGTTTTTTTACCTCAACGTCTACTTTCCCGTGCTAACGACGGTCTTCAGGATTTTTCGAGTTCTGGCGTTCTCTGCCCCAAACTTGGTTCCCCACTTTGTGGTGGTTGAAGAACTTTTCCTCCAGGGAACAAGAAAAGCATTCCTCGGAACTGTTCCACTGGCACCACTGGTAACCCCACGTGTGTACGATCGTATCCGTCTGGACGGAATCCAATAAGCTACTCAACTCTGTTGGCGTATGTGCCAACGTTTTGCCTGAGTTGTGAAGGACCTATACATTTTCCTCGGGCCAGCCATCAGCAATCACAAACCGAGTACATTGTTTGTGTTTATATTGCCAGCCTAGTGCGGATGACTCCCACGCCGTTGTTGATTACGCCTACTCCTGTTCGTTTGTTACGCATTGGACGGATCGTGGTATTGCCGAACCTCACCTCTGTGACAATAGTCCTCAACCCACACCTACGTCCATACGCGTATCGAAACACTGAATCCCCGCTGCCCATTTCATTAGCGCAACAACAAGACAAGTGAAGAGGGGTAAACATTGCGTTCGATTTCATCACGCGCGTGCAACAGAACAGATGTATAAATACTACCTTATAAAAATGTAGGTATTCTATTGGACAAATGAAAATGAACTTGGCTTTTGTCTCTTTACTGTTTTAAGAAAAACAGTATTTCTGTATCAATCGGGAGCTCTTGCAGTCTAGTCTGACCTTTACGTGACGTGGCGTTTTCCTCATTTTAACAACCCTGTTACTTTGTTGTTAGCTAATCTGAACAGCTTACATCCCCTTCAGCTACTGGAAATGACCCATCATCTCTCTTACGCCGTCCAGAACATCGTGGGCATCGTGGGCTGTTCCCCCGTTCGGAGGTTCTGGGAGCAACCTCCCCGCATTCACCCAATTCTGGTTGCTGTTCTCTATCCAGTGTTGCTTCGCCCACTGAAACAATGGACACGGCAGACTTTGATGAAGCAGATGACCGCAACAGATCGGGCAGTGGAACATCTCTGGTCTCGTCACTGTCTTCCCTAACTCCTGCGGAAGTGGCGACGGCTACCAAAGTAGCTCTGATGATGGTGCACCCATTGGAAGCACCGAAACGAGTCGCTTGTAAGGTTTGTCGCAAACGGTTTAAAAATCAATCGGCTCTTAATGGACACATGCGACTACATGGAGGTTATGGACCTGCGGGACTGGCTGCACCCCACACCGGAACTGTACGCAATTCCGAGGATCGTGCCGTTCCACCAGGATCTACTACTGTTCAAATAGACTCCTCAAACTCTCAGTTACGACCACCTGAGTCGCAGGTATGTGGCTTTCAATCCTGTTCATTTAACGCCTGCCTGTATTATGTTTGTTTTCTTCAGACAGGTGATGAGACTTTATGCACGTTTTCAAATCAATGATTGTTCCTCACTTACTTAGGGATTCTTCAGCATCTAACCATCTGGGTTTTATTTTGTACGTTTGCCAAAAAATCGGTTCGTTGAAGTCATTCTCGGAGCTATACTTCTAATAGCTTCGTCTGACAAACCCGTTGTTCGAGCCGGGCATGTCAACCTCTACTCACCACTGTCTGACATCGTAGTCCAAGTGGATGCAAAATGATAGTTCTTTGTATTGCAACGCCCCATGTTGACTTCAGAGCCCCTCCCCGGATTACTAGTCATTGGTGAAGTGTATTAATTTTCTGAAAATAAGAAAGTAACCCGCGGACATCACGTCGCAGACAATGACGCCATTAACACGGACTTTGTTCCCGTTCTGGGGACGTGAACTTACCTACTGGTCGCCTGGTCACACTCATCTAGGTAGCTTATGTCAAAACTGCCTGGATCACTTTCATTCGATCGCTGGTAACCTGCTCACCAGTCGTGGTGTCTCGACAAATGCGGATATTCATCTGTTCGCATTTGTGTCCCCCATCTCTATGCTCCTAACTAGACATTGTCCTGCCTTGGAACAACGACGATCACTAGATTTGTTACGCTCACTGTTGATGAGTTGCACAATCTTTTAGCGAAATGCACTCATTTGCATACCAATTTGGTTTTGATGGGAGACTCACCTGGAACCCAAACGGGGGGCGAAACCGCTCGTGGGCTGTCGAAGAGTTTTCAGCAACCATATGAGTAGTGTATCACGTCTGCGTAATCCTTTGTTTGTGTTCGTTCGCATGGACTTTATAAGCACCTTGGTCGTTTCACCTAGCCACCATCAACATTATTATTCAACCACACCACTACCACCACCGCCTAACCAGGCTAACGAACGGCCCGATTAAACTGATTATGCATCCAATTTTCTCTCGCTCTCCTTCTCTTGCATTCACTTCATACCTGGGCGTGTGTACACATTATTTTTCGCTTGGCTCGCGTTTTTCAATCGATTATCCATATGTTTATTCTTTTCCTCACAATAAGTCTTTCAAATAAATCATGATTGTACGGCAGAAAAGCATCAGTGTTGAACACTGATCTCGTGCTTTCAATGGTGATTATGATGATGATGATGACGAGTGAGAGAACAGGAAAAAGGTATAAACATATGGATAGATGGACAGGGAAAGGACTTAGTGCTAGCTTAGTACAATCATTCTGAGGTGCCTACACCTCCAGACACTCATTCAGGCAATCTGGACAGAAAATGACAACATGAATGCCATTGACATCGATTAGCAGCCATATCTTGCAGCGTCTCCAACCAGGCGCAGTGGGGATCATGCGATCCCCATCCCGGAAGGTGAGTAACACTGACAGCACCCAAACGTTTCGTAATCTCTTTCATACCCATCTGCCAGGTCGAGGGTTAGCCGCCTCTCTGCCTCCGCCACTCTGAATTGGGCACGGAAAACAGCACTCTCTTCAGCAAACGATAGTTCTGCATGCGCAATACATGGCCTAACCAACGCAGCTTCTGGTGCTGGCCCCATTCTTCAATGGAAGTTCCTGTTGAACATTCGAAAACTCGCTTTCTAATTGCCTCGTTACGGATTCGACGACACCAACCCACGCAAGCTATGGTCCTGAGACAATGATTGTCGAACACCTAAAGACGTCTTCGTTCCGCTGCTCGAACAGGCCAAGTTTCACAGCCATACAACAAAACAGCCCGCACCGCAGCCTGATACACACGCCCCTTGAGATTCAGGGATATGCTGCTTTCACGCCATAGATGTCTCAAATTAGCAAACGCAACCCGATCCTTACAGATTCGTGCATGAACCTCATCTGTCACGCTACAAGCTCTCTCACACGTAACAACACTTCTGTATCTCACAGCTTCGCAAGCTTTGAGTAAAAATGGCATCCACTGAGAAGGCATCGTAGTGATGTGTTCGTTTACCTGACCAGCAACGCTGGCTCGTCTGGGGAAGCGCCATCTGAAACACGATTACTAATACCCCGAATTTATAATACCGATCTTTCTATTGTCCGCCACAATGTTACTCAGAAGAGTTCCTCTAAACAATCCATTTCGAAAATCGTCGAATCGGATTGCACAACGACAACAATAATCGCTCAGCTGTAACACCCTTTCGGTACCTAGCTACCATGTCACCCGATGGAGGCACAAGGGCTTAAATAATGTCAGGTTGCCCAGGCTTAGACAGGATCAGTCGAGATGCCTACGGACTTTCCGGTCAGTAAGTTGGTGCCTTAACCACTGAGATATCTCGAGTTCAGATTGCACAGCCCCGGATGGCTCACTTTTTGCGAATTTGTGGCATAGAAAAAGTTGGGTGATACCTCATAATAAATCAGGGTGGTACTGTTTCTCTAAAACGGTTTCATCAATGTCCGCTTCCTCATCGCGACTGCTTGTCTGCAGACAACAGCGCTCGAGCATCTTCGGTCATCGATCGGCAGTCGACTTTTCTGGTTTGCAGACTCGGTGACCGAGCTCAAGATAGCACAGCGGTTAGGATGTCAGGTACTGACTGTAAGGCTCATGGTTCGAACACTGGCTTTTCTGCTGCTCTTACCTGTGTCTGAGCGGCGTGGCCTCGTCTTTCTCGTGCATAGCAACTATACTCCCAATAGGTTCCACACCTGAACACTTTATATTTCATCGGCGACCTTCGTAAAGCGATTTTGGTAGTGTTTGGGGCTCTTAGATGAGCTGTTGGTTATTTTCAGGAACCTGATGCTTCCAGCACCTTTCTCCTATCGGGAATTGTTTTTCGTACCCACAGCACTCGTGGAGAACGGGACCGCCAATAAAAAGCCGCTTTGCAACTGTCTGTTAACTAGCTGAGAGCGACGTTCACATGGTCCTCGCATGACATCACCTGACTATCTGTGTAGTGTCTGTGTAGCCAGACATTCACTTGAAAGAACGCTGTGCCGTTGTTCGAGTACTTCTTGCATTGAGCAGTAAACCCGTCTCACGCTTATTTCTGCAGGATTTCTGATAGGCGCCATGCAGTTTGAAAATGTCTAACATTCCAAATTCATATTTCAGAATTACTAAAATGGATGTCAGCAATAGCGCAAACCTGAACCACATCGTCTGTAGTGCGAACAATGCTCGAAGTATCGTTCAGCTGTAACACCCTTTTGGTGCCTAGCTGCCATGCCGCCCGAAGGAAGCACGAAGGCTGGGCTAATCCCAAGTTGCCCAAGCGTAGACATGAGATGCGGAGACCGGGTTCGAACCACGAACCTCCTGGTCAGTAAATTCGCGCTCTAACCACTGATCCGTCTCGCCCCGTCGAAGTATGGATTCATATATCTTCTAAACAATTGGTATCAACTGATGCATGATATGTAGGATATTATTTTAGCCGTGAATAGCGAAATTATCGAAAGAGAGGGATCCTGCTTTTCTTGGAATGATGTCATGTACTCTCCAGGGGAGCAGTCTTTTTTCGGAGTGGCCTTTCCTGAAGGTATTACTGTGAACTACATAAATAACTATCAGTTTTCTAACAAACCTGGGTCTACTGATGACGTAAACTTCTGCGGATCAATGAAGCGTGAATAAACTGAGTAAACAAACAGCAGTTGACCATGTTTAGGCACGAGCAAACAGGTTTTGGATTACCTCCACTATCGATTCCGTTTAGTTGGCATGTGCACGTCTCCATAGTTCTGACTTGTTAGCCTTGGTACCTGCAAATAATCCGGTTTATCCCCATCACCCTCGGGAACTGAAGCTACTATTCGGTGAAAATTGAATCCCAGCTACACCCGTAGTAAAGAACTCAGCCGTTCGGATGTACGATAACTTCCTCTTGAGGATATGCGTACGTTGGAAAGAAAAGTGGCTCACGCGTTATTCACCTAATCTCTTCATTAATATATATTTGCGTGTTTGTGTGTAGCAGGACTCCAAACCAATGCCCTTATGTATGAGCAATCTCATGAATTATGTGCAGATTCCCCGTAAGAATACTTCGACGAAGAGGATGAGATTCATCGACACCGTGCTGTCCAAGAAAGTGTTCCAAGGTGAAAACGGCCTTCTCGATTCCGTTGGAAGGTATTTCCCGTGGTAACTACTACACTCTTTTCCCCGGTTATTTCATGGCTCGTACGGTGAAGAAAGCCTTTGACTCAATCAACTAGTTCGCGTTGCGCTTCATTCCGATCGTTTTTTTGTGCCTATGGATGTTATTGAATCGCACTGCTCACATATACCTGTCTAGCTTTGCCTAACCGATGGTGACTGTTCCAGGTCATGTTTTGTAGTGGAGAATACGACTGTAGGCCCTCGACCTCCCGAACATAACGATCGGGTGTTGAACTACCACTCTCACTCGATTCTGATTGAGTGTTTGTTGCGTCTGTCCACAACCACAGATGATTTCCTCTTCACGGATAAGGTCAGAAATTTGGTCTGAACCAACTGACTACCTTTGAGTGGTAAGATTTTTTTCTTCAAATAGCCATTGGTCCTCACAGACGACCTGATAGCTATCAAGTGAACGGCTTAGATCCAGCTTAGCTTTCGGTTAAGGTAAGTGTGTCACATCAAGAAACAAGAACTGTGAACAATCTGTGCCAAATCTCGTAAAAATATGCCTTCTTTCTTTCTTCATTTCCACGTTAGTCTTCCTGCGGTCCAACATCAACCTCAAGCTACTCTCCGCCTCTGCCTGCCGTTACAACCACACGACTTGATCCCCATGACATGGCTCGGTTAGATGAAGTCCTAGAAACACTTTCGACTGCTTGTTCCAAACAGTCTGTAACCCCACACTCAGCAGTTCATCTAGATGAGGAACATGTCGGCTCATCATCGTCTACCGATACTTGGATTCTGGCTCCTCAACATCATCATCAGCAACAACAACAGTGTCAAGTCAGCTCGACCAAATGCAGCCAGCAAGCAGAGTCCGAAAAATTGCTCTTACTTTCCCCAGCTTATCCAAGCCCACCATGCTACCCTGGAATTCGAAGTGAAAAGGCTGGGGATGTTATCCTGAGATCCAGTGAAACACGTCCACCACCTGAACAGAGTTCTTGGCACAGTGGCCAGGCGTCTTGGTGGCAAACTAACACCTCAGCAACTAGCGACGGTGGCGCGTCCGCTGTCCAACCAAATGGCATTGTACCGACTGTGTGCCATCCACCATGGTGGAATTGTCCAACCCCCAGTGGGGTTTCTGAACGTCTTCACAGTCATGTGTCGGAAGATCAGCAGTTGACACCTAGTGGTAATTCACGACGACCGACTAGCTCAGTGTCGAATTCAAGCAATTCCGAGTGCATTGGTAGTTCTAGGCCGCTAGTCCGGTCAGACCATAAGGTAAGTTTCCCATTTAACCGCGCGAAATTGTATCTCGCTGAAATTTGTTCGTCAACCAACGACTTCCCGGTATAACTCTTCCGTAACTCACTTACTAAGAGGATTTGTTTCCGTCTTGTTGTAAAAACCTCCACAACGCCTTTGTGGCCGCCGAACTTGACCGTTTTTCTCTGTAGAGCATGGGATCCAAACAATATTTAGGCAGCCAGTTTTATTGCAATGCCTTATCAGTGGAATGAAAGTAAACTGATGACTATACTCGCTAAGGTCATGTTTGGATCGTAACATGGTGAATTTCTACTCAGTGTCATCGCAGCTTTCTCGATTCCAGTGTGCTTTTATCTAAACAGGATGCGTACTAAATTAGTTTGTCTTCGAACCAGCTGCTGTTTAGTCAGAGCACTGACCACTGATAGTTGATCAGCAGGTGGTTGTTGATCTGTTCATTCATCTTGGCGATTGACACGTTCGAGGAGACATCTCCATTTGACACTTGAGTGGGTCTGCGCAACCGCGCAATGATGATTTCTTCTCGAACAGTGACGATTCACTCGCGGTTCAATTACCAAGCTCGATAGACAAATCAACAGCCACCTGACCAGCTACCAATAAATGCATCCGAACTCCCGATATTCCAACATATTGCCAACTCAAATCTCTGGTCCGAAGCAATGTCCGACTCATCGTCCCTAACACAACCATTTCGCCTTCACATCACTCTCGTTTGAACAGACCTCCTCCTGTCCTGGCGCATTTCAGGTGCTCCCGGCGTACGCCGGTGGAGTGGTGGTAAGACACTCGCCTTGTGTGTCAGATGTTCGGAGTTCAAACCCCGGCACGCCCAAGAATATGCACTGCTGATTAGCTCTAATAAGATCAAAACTCGGGTCCATTGCTCCCTCTGTTTGATTTGGACCCACCAGAATAATTGCGCTGGGACAGGAGATCAAACGAGAGTGATATGAACGCAAGTTCTACACATCTGGCAACCACGTACAACATAACTATTTCTTGGTTTCCCTTCCTTTTGATGGCAGCTGAAAGTGATGTACTTTGTAGCCGATTATTTGAACTGAAATGGCGACTGGTGAATTGATTAAATACCTAATCACAGTCAGTCCTCTTCATGGAGAGGATCTGACAACTACGAAGTCGTGTGTCTGTAATTTAACCTGGAAATCTCACCGACGCAAAGCTCCTTGTTTTTGTTTAGAGCTGTCGTATTAGCTTGGTGGGGCCGGTCACGTGGCCGTCTGAGTGACACTTACGAATGCCTAGATTTATGGCCATGCGGCCACTGCCTTAAAACTGCCCGCAGATTCCTCCCTCAGTTGCACTGAGTGACGGAGTTTACTCCTCCATCAAACGTGAGTGACCTGGATGTGGATTTTGTGTTTTCATCAACCTGGTTGTGAGTTCCATCGGTTTATTAATTGGGCCATGCGGTGAGACTCAGGCAGGAACCCTATCATGATATTTGATTTGCTCTTTTTGTTTACTTTACTCACTCTCTCACCCGGCTTGCAGCGGACTCATGGACTCATCTGGCAACTGTTTTGTTTGTGCTCACTGCTCAGGTTGTCCAACTGAACGCCATGCTACTTATAGAGTTGGCTAAATATCGTGTGTATGGCTCTCTAATCCACCTTTCTGCTCCACGCAGATTTTCATAACAAGTAGAAACTTGTTTATTGAGATAAATGAACATGCTTATAAAGTCTATTCACATCTGGACAGCGTCAAGCCCGGAATCTCCAGTGTAGGTCTGTCACCATCGCAGTATCATCAAGGTGGGGGGGGGAACTATATTTCGGATTGTTTGTGCTGGAGGTGATCTGTCGGGTTGTGGCACCCTCCATAGGTGGAGCACATCTGTTATCAAAATCATGTTCGTTCTCGCCTATTTGACCCTCATTTGTTTTAGACGCTTTAATATGTCCACGATGAATCTTAGGTTGGTTCAGGGATGCCCGTCGAGAACCGACGACAGGGCTTTATGCCCACGACTCCTGTACAGCCACCCCTCCCCCATCCACCCTTAGAACAACGGTCAATTCTGCTTGTTTTTTATATTGTTGTGAAAATTGCGGGCATCACGGATGGTAATTTCGGTCTTGTGTGGGGCGGTGCACTACGTGGTGACACTGTGCATACTTGGTACGATCAAATATCAAATGCAGGGCAGCCGGAAGGTAGCCACACGTTTCTCGTGCTTGTACATAATTCGTACGAATACCCCAATACAAACCGATCTATTTCGATGCCACCGCACCACCTACCGTTATAGCTACTTTTCTGGTGTGTTAAAAAGAACCCAGGTACCACCTGTCGCTGATCATCAGCCACAATCAGACAGGGCTGCTGTTTTCATATGTAGCTGTTCTCTTGCTATCGTAGAAAGAAGCGTATGACTTTGAAACTAACATCACATTTATTAGTCTTTCTCAAAAGATGAAATATACGCTGAAAGGAAAGACTAAAAATACCCAGCCCCTCTCTTTTGACTGATGTTTGGATTTGACAGTCTTCGACACGATAAGCTGGGCTGTCACAGCCCTATCTATGCAGCCTCGGTACATGCAACCACAATAGAACTAACATCGGTCCATCCAGTTGGATTCATTATTCTCGATTGTGCGCCTCAATCGTGATTGACCGCCTACTGTCGCGGTCCAAACAACTGTAGGAGATATAGTGAGTTTGTGACGTTTCTCGGCCACTTAGTCGTGCGGCATTCCCAACTGAGCGGGCTGTCTCGGTGTAATTTCCGAAAACTAGGACACTTGCGCGCAGCTCGGCTTCTGATTGGTGGATTTTGCTCGCTTGCATGCATATACGTCATTAGGAAACCCTATGACGCGTTGCGGAGATTTTCGTCCAGGTGGCTCTACCCATAGCCATGGTTTTTTTCCAATCTTAGGTTTGGTACACACTTCCATTATCTGGTCTTTTTTGCTCGCATAGAACAGTGTTGCCGCATACGGTTCTCCGTTTTATTCGCATTTGGCAAATCACTGTTTTTGTGGAGAAAATGATGGCCTATTAGCGCGAGCGAGAACACGGAGATTATTGTTTTCAGGGTTTTATGAGTAACCACGTTTACTACGGCAACTCGAACATTCACTTAACCAGCCTTAGCACCCAAGATTTTACCGGTTTTCTCTCTTTGTTCCTCTCTTCGTTAGTCGGAACGTGCTGGTTTGTTAGTGACATCCAATCGAAATTGTTCTGAAGATGAGTGGCGACGGCGAATTTCCGAGGCAACCGGTCTGACAGACGGCTACGAAAATGTGATAAGCCGCAGAGATTCAGATCCACAAACACAAGTGGATGTGTGCACAACACAGCTCCAGCAACCGTTCCGTCCAGTGCCACTCCATCATCCTAACAGTTCAGTCTTCAACAAGTGCAACGTCGTCTCAAGATCACTGCCTTACGCACCGCCCACTCTTGGTACTGCTGGCGGTTCCATACGGTCATCACGTGATCCGCTACGCCCTCGGCTAACGTTGCCTTCCATTAACTCGCCCTCCTCATGTGGTCAACAGACGAACCCGGGTTTGGATAATCAGTATTCTCCTGTCACACCAGCTTCCGGTGGCACTTCGCTCCCCATGGACTCCGATGAACATCCTAACACCGCATTTGCTTTCCCTCCTAGTGAGCAACACATCCGAATCTTGTCAGCTGGTCTCCCATCCCACTCCCGGAGCATGGCGCAGCAGTCCTTGTATCCCTCGGATAATTCGTTTATTGGAAACAACCTCAATAGTTCACAACTTGTGACGATGTTGGATGCTGAGTCTGTTCCTTCGGGTCTCGCCCCACAAAAAGTGAAAGTTAGTAATGAGGATATTTCACTGGATGTCCCTCAACCACTACCCATTACACATCTGAATCACCAACAGCCGGCTCTACGTCACAGTGTGTCAATTCCACAACTGGGTCATCTAGAATTCCCTTGGCCTACCGCTTCCTTTACAAAATCTGAGCCTGGATGTGCTGTCTCAACTCACACAAGTTTCGGTCGACATCAGCAGCTGACCGTAGGCGCTGCCACTGCAGCGTTTCAACCGCATTTCAATTTGACGTGTTCCGCAGTGGATTCGATTTGCTGCAATCCATCGAGTAAGTTTTCAAACTATCCATATAACCATATCCTGCAGACCAAATGAAATGGTCCCTAGTACTCAATAAGTCCCCGATTATTGCTCCCACTTGACTTGACGACCTCTGTTCACCCCTCGCCCTCGGGTGTAACCATGGTTTGCCGTGTCATGCCCTTCGTGGTGGACCGACCTGATAGATATCTTAACAATTCACATGACGGATATTCGTTATCGTACTACTTCCCTTCCCTCTCAGTTTTTTCACTGTGGTGCTAAAATGACTGCGCAGCAGTGAAGCGTTGAATTTGTGAACTTCATGTTTGCTCCCTTGATGTTGGGCGGTGGTGTGTTTGGCGTGCATGGGATTAGGATTAAAAGTTGGGTTTTCACGAGTGAACTAACGGAGTAGCGAACAACAGTTTCCCCTGCAGCTACTCGAACCATCTCCCTTTATGCGTCCTTTACGATTGCAATTCCCAATCCTTTAATCCATCTAGCCACCGTGTCACGGCGGCTGAGTGATAGGAACTCCGGTGAACTTCAAGTTTACTTCCGTGTTGTTGGATTGGTCGGTCTCTTTGCGGTTGACTTGATTACGGGTGAACACTTAGCACGACCCGTATACAGATTGACAGGTAGTTCTGCTCTCCATTATGATGGTGGCTATGCACTTCAAAGTAATGCCACCTTCCCTCAACCTTAACTACACGTGAACCTCTAGAGAGCAACTTTGTCGAGGTAGCCAACGAGACTGTTGGAAACGAGACATTTGTACTTTTGGGAATCGGGTTCCCATACGGCTTCCCATGGTTTAGCCGAAACAGAAGAAACTCACGCTTACTTCCGAAAAGCCAATTACGTTCTTAGAGTATCGTCGGCAAGCCAGTTCAAGAAAGATCCGGTTTCACCTCGTCACTGAGAGTTATAAACATTTTAGATCCTTTTTTGCCATAACTATTGCAGTAAGTCAGACTTTCACCCAGGGGCGATCAGTCCATGACTTGAAAACAAAGATTGAAAGTCCTTGCCGGTCAACTGAGCCACTGCCGTCTTCCCAGATGGAGACAGCGGGACGGGCCAACCGATGGTTAGTGACCTCGACAGATATGGTTCTATCACGCAGCTAATGGTGGTCATCGCTATCGCTTCACCGAACAAACTGATCCATCTGCTGTCAATGTCTGTCAAGGGAAGAATTTATACTGCGTCGGTGCGATCCATACTGCTTTATGGTTCAGAGATGTGGCCCGTACGCGCAGAGGACATACGGAAGATGTCAGTGTTTAATCATCGGTGTCTCCGAAGCATTAGTCGCGTCTGGTGGGAACATCGGATTAGTAATGCTGAGGTGCGCCTAATCGTCTTAGGGAGAAGGTACTCTCCCGCGATAGATGAATTACTCACGCTTCGTAGGTTAAGCTGGTTAGGATATGTACACCGCATGCCAGAAGACCGTCTGCCTCACAGAGCTCTTTTCGCCCAGCCTTGTGCTGAGTGGAAGCGACCGAGAGGTGGACAGTGTATGACCTGGCAACGAAGTACGAAAACACTAACCAGTAAACTTAGTCGGGTGGGCAACTGCCGTCTCCCTGGATGGGGACCCCGGGACTCAAACCACCAATGGTTAATGATATTGGCAGAAATGGCCCAATCGCACAGTCAGTGGCGCTTGTGCATCAAAGCTATCGCCTTCAATGCGTAGCTACCCTAATTCCGAACAAACTGAACATGCCTTCGCCTCCAAGGCTTGGTTGTACGTTCCACACTCCCGTTTTTACGGTGATCCAAACTGTAGCAGCTGAAACCAATGTGCCTACAGTTTATAGCTGATAAACTGAACTGAACTGAATGTACAGATTGGGCGGGCCACCACCTCCAATGCATGCTTCTCATTCCCTTCTATTCCTCCTCGGTCATTGAATCTGTAGCAGCTGGAACCACATTGCACTTTGGAGCACGGTTTGTGAGTTGACTGACTGAGGGTGGACTTCCGTCGTCATCTATACGTGAAATTTGTCCTCTGCCTTGCACCTTCAATGCAACAAATGCGTTATTTGTATTGACTGTACTGTGTGCCTGCCACATTTCCGACCTTTCGTTAGAGTGCGGACAGTTTTTCCATGTCTTCTGTATGAAATACCAACCTCTGGCTTGATGATGAAAATTGTCGGGAAGTAACAAGAAACCGTTGTACACAGTGATGAAAACTGAATGATATCATATCATCGATTTTCTTAGTCGATGTTTCTCACATTGTTTTTGGGTAGACCAATGTAGTCTGAGCGTCGCACTGGAATGCGGAAAACCGATAAATCGGAACTGTGTTTTTTAGAATCCTGACAACTTTTGCGAAGAAACCGGTGTGGAAGTGTTCAGTATTGTTTGAGAGATCTGTATGTTGCTTACCCGAACAGTTGTTAGAACAACTTCAGGTCTGAGGTAAACTGAGTATTAGCAACAACAGACCATCGCCATGTGTCGCAGTGAGTCTTCTAGAATCAGTTGATCCAGGGCTTCAACAGTCTACATTTTAAATTTCTAGTCTTTAGAAGTACGGTGCTTTGTCAAAATCGGTTGTGTTTCGCCATGAGGACATACGACACAACCGACGCAATTAGTTCAATCGATCACACCCTAGATGCCTGACTAATTCATGCATGATTCACCGTCGACGATTGCTTGTTCAGGTTTTGCGTTGCTACCCTGAAGTTCTCAGGCCACGTCACGTCTTCAATTACGGTGCCTGACAGAGCAGACATAAATGCAATCGTGAAACTTCGACATTAATGTGGAAAACCTAACACGTTAGACTGTGCACTCAACGGAAGAGAGTGAATTTTGGCTCGTTATTTCTAGGACAGTCTTTGGACGGATTACATTTCATCTATTGGGTAGTATGAGCTTGGCAGTTCGATTGATCCAGCGAACATGCCAACAGTCATCCGTACAACCCGAGTGTTTCCAGCATCGCACATAGCACATAAGTCCGACTCGCACTTGGGACAGGAATTTTGTTCCGACGTTTTTTGCGTTTGACAGGGCTTCGTGCATCGTTGCTCTAAGTCGCGTACATATATCAGCACACGCACCGCACAAAATCCAGAGATACTCTTGCCATCGTGACTGTGTTAGGTCGAACAGCGTTTGCCGTTTACACTCGTAGGCCTGACTGACACTTATTCTGCACGTGAGTGGTTGTCTGATTTGGTATTTCGATGTCCTTCACTCTGTCTCAAGGTAACTTATATCACACCGCGAGCGGCTGCATTCACGGAAATCATCGAATTTTAGTCGACAGTCGCGATTGTCGATATCGTGTGCGTCGCTGTGTGTGTGTTTGTGTGTGCATTCCAGCTGCGTTGACTGCACACCTACTTGCTTACAAGGTTTCATCACCCTCTACGGACACTACGCACTGGCTAAATCCCGTGGGATCTGCTTTTTCTCGGAAATAACACCTTTTGAAAAAATCACTCTCATTCCATTACCTACGGACCTTTTGTGATTAGGTTAGTTTGCTTTGAAAAGCCATAGTTGCTCTATGCTTGTTGGAAATCACCTTTGTTGAGCACCTTTCGAATCCTCAGATGTCCCGAAACTTAAAGCCTTTGAAAGAGGATTCGTGCGCTCTTCGTCTGGCCTACAAGTGGTTGAACAGCGGTATTTGGAATTACACTTGAATGGTTGAAGTTGCCTCCCTTAATAAGTCACACAAACATATAGTGTAATCGGTTCGCGGTGTCCCTTTAAGAGACCAGTCAATGTGTTTACCCCAGTTTTTTTATTTCACGTGTTAAGAGATACTGATGCAACAAGGTGTGTATTGACTTTTAGGTTGTAGTTTCGTGCCAACTAGTCTGTTGCGTGCCGATCTCAGCACCGCGAAAGTGGCCCCCTCATAAACCTTTGTAGGCGTTACCTCGACTTCACCGGATGCTGGAGCCATCGGCATTTTCTGCTGTACGCTCGTATCCATTTGTGATACCCTCAAGACGAAGATAGCTTGCAAATTCAAATGGTTTCAGTGCCTTCGGTGCTTTGTAGACTAATTTCGTGGACACGCGCGAGCATTTTGCTTCTTCGTTAGCCGAACCGCCGGATATTCAATGGTCTTGCATATTCGTGACTGAGTGGTTTCAATGCAATGTTGTGGACCATCAGCCCCCGTTGTGTCAGTTACCATGAGTGGAACAAGCAAACAATCCCTCAGCTGTAATACCTCTTCGGCGCGTTGCTGTTGTGTAGCTCGAAAGAAACGCAACTGCTGAAATACTGCCAAGTTGCCAAAGCCCAGGCAGGAGCGATCGAAGTGCTGAGATTGGGTCTAGTGGTTAAGCTGCGAACTCACCGACCGGCTGGTCTGTGTTTCTAACCCAACCTCAGCATCTTGAATGCTGACAGTGTCTTAGCCGTCGTGCTTCCTTCGGACTGCACCCAGCTAGGCACCGAAAGGGTGTTACGGCTGAACGGTTATTGCTATTATTAATTGACCCTACAAGAATGGGCATATGATTGTTGAATCAGCTATCAATTGATCTTCGGTTAACAGGGTTGTTACCTTCCAGCTGAAGTGTCAGTATCTTCGAATCAGTCAGTTGCTCAACTGTGGACTGTTCTGTTTCCACTAACCAGTCTGCCGAGCTTCATGGAACGTTTCGGCCAGAACTGACCGGTGCCACATCTAAATCAGAGCCTGCTTCCATACACAAAATTTAATTGAATTCTTAACTACTCCGACCGGGCATGTAATTCCTTCGGTGGACACAAACTGTAACGTGTTAATAGTTACGTTGGGCATGGTTAATCTATCTCCGATCAGGTGGTGTGTGAGCGGTTGTCATTGTATTTGTCAGTGTGATTGGATCTGGAGCACCGTTGTGGAGCTCCCATCAGGGTGTCTTCAGGTCTGTTCTTCTCTCACTCTCATTCGTTTGGTTTACATCCTTTTCATAGTCGTTTTCTGCCGTTTAGGTACTCCTCGGTTGGGTTCTCCTGTGCTTTCGGTCAATGGAGGCAATGGGAGACCTAAACCCCATTCCGTCTCTTCCTGGGTACACCATAGACAGAGTTGCCTTGATAGTCGGAACTGTCACAGTCAAATACGGTCGGAACAGCCGCTACTTGCAACACATGTTGCTGCGCCGTTCCGTTCACACCCGAATGCCCATTCCTACATCGATTCTTCTCAGCACGCTGATAGTGATGCGTTTGGATCACGGAGACAGTCTTTGCAACAGGAACAACCAGGGTCGCATTTTACCCCACACACGAAGACTCAAGTCTCCACGCTTCATTCTTCTCAGTCATATCCGGTTCTGGGAGAACGGCACTCACTTCCGATGGATTATACTTATCAGCCAAAGCCACTGGGTAACAATCCACATATACACCGCAATCGGGCATGTAACTACTCTGTCACAGGTGAAGATCAGGTAGGTTTCCCAGCACCTCGTTCCGGTCACCACCTGTTCCCACATAACCCCTACGATGCTCTGACTACTCAGCAGTCTCTCAGTTCCATGGAACCGGAGCGCACCCGTCACATCTCTGCTCCTATGGTACAACCATGTGTTGGATACTCTAAATCACACAATCATACCTCGCATGTCACATTGGTTTCAAGCTCCTCAAGTGTATTACCTTTGCAGAACTTGGACGGACATCTACAACAGACTCCAAGAGAATCTACCATGACGAGTTTTATGTTGAGCGAACAGGACTCGTTCCGAATGCGGGTTTCACCGGATTTGGCCGCAAGTGATGCTGTAGCCGATCTGCTCATGCAAAGGTGAGTCTATCCACTTGTCTGATTGAGACAGATTTTGGACATCTCTCGTATGTTAAGAGTAACTCTCCTCCTTCCAAAGCAGAATCTAAACTCTACTTACTAAATTCCCTTCATAGTTTTTTTAATTACTCCCTTGGTCTTTTGTATCCACACCTTATTTAGTGCCCACGGGATGCGGCTTACCACATAGGTATTGTATGTCAGAAGACCGTTCGAACCTTAGCCCAGCCTTGTGTCGAATGTAGACGATCCGGAGGAGGTCAGTCTATGGCTTGACAACGAAGAGCGCAAGCTCAACTCAGTCGAGTTGATTACTGCCATCTGCCCGGATGGCGACTCCGGGACGAGACAAACCAGCGGTCAGTGACCTTGAGGGAGTGGTTGTATAGATATTTTCCATCAATCATTTGGGTCACGCGCAAAACCCCAAAAGTCAAATGGAGGTTTACCACTACAAATGCTACTACCACAAACCTCAAATCGTGGGACTACGCCGGCTTCTAGGGACTGCTACTTCCCAACGGGATCGCAAAGTCCACACCGACTCAAGGTAATGTGGCTACAAGATAGCGAAACCCACGTGTTGATTTGAACAACGCGTGCAATGACATGGTTAAGAGCGGTTTACGTTCAGGTCAAAAACGAGAAAGGTGGTATAGGCGCAAAATCGAAAAAACAAAAACGGGGAATCACGTTGTACACAATAGGAATAGAATAAAAGAGTCAACAGGCTGTGTCATGCAGTCAATGGCCGTGTTGCATCAAAGATATCGCATTCAATGCGTAGCTCCCACTTTGTGCCATACTCTGGACAAACAAATCCATTCGTCATCAATGTACGGATTGGGCCGTCACTCTCGTGGCTCTCATTCCTATGTTCTCCCTGTCTTTGGTGAACGGAAACATTGCATTTCGGTTCACGGCATTTGAACTGAAAAACTCAACTGAACTGCTCACCGTGACTGTGTTGCGGAGCGGCGTCAGTCAATAGTTGTATCAACAATGGCACTGCAACTGCAGTTTCTATAGTTGCTCATTGTACAGTCGCCCAGAGAACAAAAATCGTTCAGCTGTAGCATGCTTTCGGTGCCTAACTGCCATGCCACCAGAAGGAAGCACGAGGGCTGGGATACTGCCAGGTTGCCCAAGTCTAGACAGGGGAAGTCGAGAGGCAGAGGTCGGGTTCGAACCACAGACCTCCCGGTCAGTAAATTCGCGCTCTAACCACTGAGCCATCTCGCCCAGTGAACACCATGCTTAAGAATTACTCGGGAGAGCGGGAAATGAAAAATAGAAGTTCTATGGAAAAACAATTAGCGCTGGAATATTGCGTTAGTCAACTTGCCTCGTTGATTCGCCCACACCTGCCTTCAAGGGCACGAGATAGGTCAGTGGTTAAGGCGCCAGGTTACTGACCGGAAGGTTCGTGCTTCGAACCTAACCGCGGCATCTCCACTGCTCCTGTCTGGGCTTGGCAACCTGGCAGTACCTCGGTGCTCATGCTTCCTTCGGGTTGCATGACAGCTAGGCACAGAAAATGTGGACGATGGTGATGATGTCCATCCGAATGTTGCCGGTAAACTTAACGTAGCTTCCTGGAGCTTTTGAAACATTCGCATTGGAGAGCGATTCTGCAGCATAACCTGTAGACGTTCCCCCTAAAGAGTTTTGTATAATCTTTGTCTACACCGATAGTGATCTTCCATTCGGTGATTTCTAAGACATTGACCGTGAGTTGGTGTTGGATTGACTATCGCTCTGGGGCGACTTATTTCGTGCATATATGTGCTGTGGATCCTCAAAAAACTGTACGACTGTGCCAGACCGGGTTGTTACCTGTGTCTGGATTCAACCCACTTATTAGGTTTCAATATTTAGAAGCTGCGTCCTAATAAGTACACCGTTTTTCCGTTCCTCAGATTTTTTTCTTTTGAATTCGACGGAAAACCCCCGCTCTAATGAGTACTTCCAGACAAAGTCCGCCCAACCATGCAAAAAGGAGCATGTAAATTGTCAATAACGCATACCCAGCTGCCATGCCACCCGAAGGAAGCACGAGGGCTGAGATACTGCCAGGCTGTCCAAGCCTTGACAGAGGAGGTCGAGAGACAAAGATCGGGTTCGAACCACGGACCTTCCGGTCAGTAAATTCGCCCTCCAACCACTGAGCCATCTCGTCCCCCGACTGTCCGAATAGCTGTTTCATACACATCAATCACTAATCTCGTGTTTTTCCTCAGCTCCAGAGTATTCTTTATCCCCATGGTGTACTACCAGGATAAATGTTTGATAAGGTTGATACGCCCATGAACTGTTCATCAACTGCGAACGACACTCTGAGAACGAATTTACGTACTGGATTGAATCTCTCGTTTGTGAGGTTTTTATTCAGCTGAATATGCCGCATAAGGCCGCCTCCTGCTTCTGTTCGTACAGCATTCGAGATATCACAACACAGTTTACACGGAACACACTACTCACTGGGTTGTCGAACAGTTTGTTGAAGAGCTTTCAACAGTTGCATCAGTAGTGTGTTCCGTCAACTCATCATCCACTCATGATACGAGTTTGTGTTATTCGGATGATGGGTGATAGTGCGACTTTCAGTGTTTTTCAGCACCATCCGTCCATTATCAGGAGACCGTTTGTGTCGTCTTACTCTACGACTAGACAATAAGCCAGTCTGTAGTGCTTCTATGGCAAGCACGCCAAAACACCTATCCAAAGCGTCGTTGCCACACGTTATTCTTGGGCTATTGTATTGCACGCTCCGCACGTGCCTCACCGGATTGGTTTTGGACAGCGAGCTGGGAGGTGAAGACAAACAGCGGGGTGTCAATTAGAGTCGCATTATGGGCGTCTCAGCTGTTGGTCGAAGTTGTGATCTGGCGAATCGAGAGGCGACGTGAGCGACTGGGCTCGACTTCCGCAAACAACCGACACAGTTTCGATCCAACGACTTGGTTGTCCCGTTGTATCTGCACCCATTAAACACCCTGTGTAAAATTCAGGCCCTCCTTCCGTGAATACGTCTCAAGAGCAGTCGGTTGTCACCATCATTTGACACCACCAGCCTGAACTGCAGTTCACTGACTTACTTTATTGGTGTCCAATCCGAGTTGCATCACTTGCGCATGTGGCTGTAATTGATCCCAGTCGCAAAGCGGGTTTTTAGAAAGGTCGATGTCTTGAAGGAAGAGTTGTGATTTTTTGGATTTGGTGTAACACCTATCCGTCCAGGCTTGAGCACCTGACTGGCTGTTGATTAGGTGGCAGCACCTGAGTACCTAATTGCGTCACCGTTTTTATTGTATTTGAGGATGGCACTTATCCGTCCAGCTTGCAATGACAACCAATTTTCTGTTCCCCTGAAGAACCTAAGTGGATTAAAATGACCAATCGGCTGGAGCTGTCTTAGTTGAAAATTAACTTGGTGTTCACTTAACTTAGTGTTTACTACTGTCAGCATGGACGGTCGCATCCGAACTCAATCAAACTTCTGCTTAATGAGGAGATAAACCGCTCTGGTAATACGCATGGCTTATTCTTTTTTGACGCATGCTAAAACGCATGGGTTTACCACATCTGTCTTCGTTGATGGAGGTACCGTTGATAGAAATGAGAGTGGCTCTCACTAAAAGTGCTCCTTCCAAAGAGGTTACTTTAATTTCTGAGC
This sequence comes from Opisthorchis felineus, assembly GCA_004794785.1. Lineage (NCBI taxonomy): Eukaryota > Metazoa > Platyhelminthes > Trematoda > Opisthorchiida > Opisthorchiidae > Opisthorchis > Opisthorchis felineus. The sequence goes on along the minus strand of SJOL01003145.1, from coordinate 57,680 downwards.
TTATTGGGAGGGTTCAGTACAGTGCGTAAAATCGGTACTGTATTTCCACAGCCGAATAAACGGTTGAATCATCGTGTATATAAAATCGCACAATAAATGAAGATGTTAGTAAAACCTATTCCCCGGTGTAACAACCATCTCACACAAAGAACGCTCTTTACGTTCCCCAAATATGGTCTTTATAAGGAAGGGTGAATGTAAACCGATGGCTTAAAGGTTGTACCAGGTCCCCTGGTCGCAAGGTCCAATTGTTGACTGAACTTGTGGGCACTCAAGCGCGCATGTGTTCCGAACCCGAGTCGCATCTGAGCGTCGTTCCGGAGCAGCTACCAGTAATACGAGAATCTCCACTTGCGATTTGTCGTTAGTTTCCACTTAATCGCATTACTTTGGTATGTCGATGTGGCTCGTTTTAATGCCATCTGGTGTGTTTCAGTGGACAGAGTAGATGTACTGTGTCAGGCAGCTAATACAAGATATAAAGTTTTTTGCTTTAATATGGGCTTCAATTTATTGATCTTTCCTCCCGCACAGAACAAGCCCTCGTCTCCTGTTCAGGTCTGTGGGGCGTGTCGTGCTGTGTGTGTGTGAATTTTTTCACAGTTTCCCAGGCCAGTGTCCACTGCACACGTCCTTTTTTGTTTGGTGTGATGGGGCTTCACCTTGCGCTGTTTTCTCCATTCTCACGTGACTTTTCTCTTTGATCATCTCCACTACAGTCATATCACAGATCCGCAGAACGTTTCCTGTACGCCAAACCAACTCAGTAAATCCTACCGGGCGTCTCTGCACGACCCCCTCCATATTGATGCGGATTACGCGAACCAGGTAGCCCATACATGTTTTTCAACGCCAACCCCCAACTCTGTCAGTGATCCACTGAGGATTAGTGTCGATCAGGTGAGGAGCAACGCGACAACCACTACCACACCGGATTCAGTCATTCAGGAGGAAGCCGTGGGCTGTGTTCCTCTGACTGGTCCGGAGCGCTTCGAGTTGGCAGACTTGGCTATGGGGACAGGCAGCGCAGACGAATCGGACAATTCCGCTGTCACTCGCTTATCGAAATCCCTGGCGGAAGATAACTTGTTCCGGAACCCACACACATTACCCCCTCCGAAAAAGTTCAAACGCAAGCCCGCCCCAATTTTTATCCCACCACAGGTTGGTTTTCTCCCCGTAGTCTGGTGTCTCCGGTTGGCTACTTTAGAGGGCATCATTCCTAAAACGTTCCTTTTCTGGTCTGCGATGATGAGTGTAGTGAAAATCTAGATGTCAGCACCGTATGAGATTTTGCCCCATAAACCAACTGTCAGTATCCTTCAAGTGCAATAATCCTTCCTCACAAGGAGGCTTTTTCTGCCCGGACTGACCCAAACTGTTTGTCTCTAAAAGGCAACCTTGGAAACAACCATCGTCCCTCTCCACAACGCCCTCTTTTACACACAGGTATGAAATACACGTAAAAATATGCAGTTTCTAACCCGCGACATTTTCTTTCTCTCTTTTGGTGGACGCACTATTTAGTTGTGGAATAAAGCACAACTGCAGTACGTCCTCTCTAATTCCATAAACAAAGCGACGCAGAGCATCTCTCTAATTGGTTTAGTATCCCTAATTTCACAAGATGGTTTTTCACAGGAGGATAACGTAGGACCGAAGACAATGGGCCTCACGATCCTTGCTTAAGTCCTGCTTCGGCGTCTCTGCGATATCGAGATGACCAGTTGAAGGTGGACCGTAGAACATTCCTAACCAGCTTTCTAGCTGTCGACCTTTTGATCTCTTGGAAAAGCCATTAGGACAGTTAATGGTGTGCCTACACCCCCGCTATCGTTTCTAATAGTCTTATTTCAACTCTTGGCAACTCCATGGAACCTGATTTAGTGCTCACTAATGCAAGGTGTACCGGTGCACATTTTCTGTAAACTATACATATCCTTTTGTTCACCCGAACAATGGGTCACATAGCTGTTCTGGGATCACATAAACGCTTCAGCTTTTACACCTTGTTCAGTATCATCAGTCTCGTTTTATTTGAACGCACACTGTTTTAATTCCAGACCAGTGCCAATCTGTCCCGGTTGCGATCGCCGCGTGTGTGGACCTCAGAGTACTCGTCGATGGGTTCTAGTCCGCCGCCGTATACTCCCCCTCCAATGCTCAGTCCGAACCGCCGTGGATCCGGTCTGTTCTCTTCTCTTACGCGATGGTCATCTATAACAAGCCCTCTTTCGCTGAATCGCCGCAATTCAAGTTACTACCCCACTTCAGCTACAGGTGACTACTTCCGACGACGTTCTCTGATGATCCCCTCATCCGCCCATGGTGAGACACCCACAGGCGAATCGGAAGGTGCGCTCAAACGCAGCTATCTCAGTAGTATCACAGGTTCTAGTTCGTCTCAGACAATCACCTGTTCGGCCGAACCTAAGAACCACACCGAGGGCCGTCGAACCTTTGCTTTCCCTCGGCGAAGGCGTCAGTTGACTCCGAAATCGGCCCCAATGGTACTGCTAGACACGTCGTACAGTGAGAAGCTTGATTTGGTAAGTTATTGGTTGCTCTTTTCACAAATGTATTTAAACAGCTACGAAGGTGGCCAACTACAACAGGTCCTCTCGAATACACAACCAAGGCGGTCACAGTTGGCAGTTGCTCCTCTGGACTGTACGAGTAAATATTACTCCACACAACACATATCTCCTAATTACGTAGAGTACTGAGTCCAGTGAGATGAACTTTAGGGGATTACATATTCGGGGCGATGTCTATCACCCTTGGTCTGTCAGTCAGCTGGTGATGGTGTTGTTCCGGAAATTTTTTGTTACAGGTTTGAGTAACGGGACGGGTATGCTGCACAATTCAGGTTCATAAGCGCCTTTGGCTGCGTGACTGTGCCATACCCCTCATGGTATCTCACCCTTGAAATACCCTGTTTTGGTTCCTCATTGGATGGCTGATAACAACGCGACTGAGTTTGCTGGTTTCAGTCTCCATGGTTTCATGTCAGGTCACTGCCCGACCTTCATTAGCATCTTTCCACTCAACCTCCGGTTGTGAAAAATGACTATTCGGCCCACTGGCACTCGAAACACGGGACCAAGGTAGCACAATTTATTACGTACCGTTAGTTCTTTTATCCCAAAACCATTCGATCTGCTTATTCATTGCTGATCTGAAAGTTCCACTAGTTTTTGTCAGTTCTACTGGGATATCGGTGATCTATCGTCTTCTACTCGCATTTGTCAGTTTTCCAACCGGTTTAACAGCGTCGTGTGTAATGGTGATGAAGAGATCAAAACCAAGGCTGATACTACGTCGACACCACAGATGTAGGTTGGCGAAGCCGTCCTCACTATCCTTAGTCGGAGGTCGATTTCATCTTCTGCGACTGGTCAGGTAAACAGATTTGGCAACCACGTCGATTGTCTTGTCTGCAAGCTTAAGGTTCGAGCTTGGTCCCATCCAGTTTTGCAGTTGTATTTTACACTGTGCTGGTGTGAAATGCTTTCCAAAGCATGCCATATAAAATCAGCGAGCTGTAACACCCTTTCGGTGCCTAAATGCCATACTACATGGAAGAAACATGAGGGCTGATATACCTGCCAGGTTGCCAAAGCCTAAACAGGAGCACTCAAGATGCCGAAGTTGGGTTCGAACCACGGACCTCCCGGTCAGCTAGTTCGCCAGTGAGCCATCTCGAGCTCAAACCGTGCAGATGAATTGTTCACATCACTTGATATTGGTTATCCCTCCATCATCATCATCATCATTATCATCATCAAAGACAGCAACATCAGTGTTGATACTGATGCTTCACTGCCGTATTATCCCTCCAGGAGGTCAGATCCATGTCGAGCCACACAAATGTTGTGCTCCATGTCTACATCATATGCGTCGGGAAAATCTCAATCCCCGAGGAGTAAAAAAGCAAGTGCCAGGGGGGAACTGCCTTACTTGACGCCACGGGAGTTAGTATACCGGATTTTCGCGGAACAGCTTTACCTGACACACACTGCCGTAGCACTTGACGATCAACTCTTCAAGTCAAGGAGGATTTTCAGTTTGGTGTCCTTTGAAAGTGGCGACGCTGTTCTCACACCTATGCACGTCCCAAGCGAAAGTTTGACTGATTATCGTGGATGAGTTCCTAGCGATTTTCAAGTGATCTGTTCAGGACAAGGCCAGAGGGGGGCGTCTCGCAAACAAACACCACCAGGCTGTTGTACAGATAGTTTTTTTGCATACTGTTCGCTCATCCTTCTTGGAGGTTGGTGAAACTGTGAAAACATGCTTCATTCTGGAAGCATTCTTCTTTCCAGATTGCCTGTGGTACTGACTTCAATCCCACTACCAAGGCGTCACTGCAGGCCGCACGAACCGAACGCCATGAAGCCCCTAGGGACTGTGACTTTGCTTTGTATTCCTTCTTTTGGTGGGGGGGGGGGAAGTGATGCCCATATTTCACTCTTGTTCATCATTCAATAGTAGGAACCATGTTGCACAATCTATCTGGACGACATCTCTGAGGACAGGTCGCTGAGCCGTTTTTTGTTTAACTCACTTTCGATTTCTTTTTACCTGAATTAGGATATATAGGGTACGGTGTTCTTCACCGGTGTTCTCGGTCTTCCCTTAGACCCTCCAGTGGAAGCGAGATGGCTCAGTGGTTAGAGCGCGAATTTACTGACCGGAAGGTCCGTGGTTCGAACCCGGCCTCTGCATCTTGACTTCTCCTGTCTAGGCTTGGGCAACCTGGCAGTATCCCAGCCCTCGTACTTCCTCCGGGTGGCAACTAGGCGCCGAAAGGGTGTTACAGCTGAACGATTTTTCTATTATTTTTTAGACCCTGCAGTAATCAGCACTCGGGCGATATGTGCGCGCTATCACAACTAGTGTTCTCTGCTATTGCTCTCCTAGTGTCGGAAGAAAAACTAGCACCCAAATGATCGTATCGAAGTGATCTGACCGATGATGTTGAGGCAACGCGTTTCCAGGTTGCTAGTTTGAATGCTCGTCAAAAAAGATACAAGATGGATTATCAGAATCAAAAAGGGACGTTTCACGAAGACGGTAGGCTAGATTCCACCACTTGGTTACTCAGTAATATTAGCGGTAACTGACATCTCACCTGCCGCCATTTACATTTCGTGACCTCTTTTTTTGCGAACCAACCTTCTGCCAACCGACATCAACATTACTGAAGCGACGGCAGGCAGATAGTCACAGTTAGACCTTGGGAAACCAATAAATTTCGTCGGATAGGCTATTTCTTTTTCAGGCCGACTGTGTACTTATTGGCTTTCAGTGAAATAAGATGTAGCGGTGTTGTGACTTGCTGAACGATCGTGCAACTCTGTATCGGTCCTTGGCTTCCTGTTCCGCCTACTATGGTATGCCAAAAGGCACGGTAGCTTCAGACAGCCCCTTATGGAGACAAAGGAAGATTATTACAACTGTATTTATAGGGTAACCATAGAATATTCCACAAGGTCGTGCCGGAATCTCCGTGACGGGGCGAGAGACGTCGAGCTAAAGATGCTCGATCCAGATTGGCTGGTCTTCTGACCAATCAGGGCATGCCTTCGTTTGGTCCGTAGCCTGCACGTGCCACATCCGTCCAAATGATATGATGTTCGGTTATTAGGGACGGCTGGCCTCCGGACAAGCGGTCACTCAGCGACGGGTTCGGTTGGTTCTCCCATCACATTTGACCTACAATGAGATGATCCGCAAAAAATTGTCTTACGATAAATCAATCTGTTCCCAATCAAATCATAACCAGATGATTAGTTTGGTATCGTTATATTGCGAGATCATTACGTCTTCTTGAATGAGGGTCCACTTCTCCCTAGAAATTCTAGTCGCAGCCAGTGAGAAACCTGTTTGCCATACGGTCTGTCCAAAGTTTGTCGGTATTCTGTCTCCTGTAAGGTACGTATGAATTCTGGGGTGTCCCAAGAAAAGTTTTCCATCTTTAGTATGTTGTTCCAAAGTTCAGGCGTTCAGGCCCTTTACTCTCTCTTACGTTTTTCAGTGCAACTCCCTAGAAAGGAAGGGTGAACTTAGAAAGTGTTAGAAAGTCTTCTATTCTCAGACAGGAAAGCTAGGAAGGATCAAGATACCAACAGCAGTCAAATAAACACGTTCGAACATCCGGATGATTGATCCAACATACTTTGCGAACTTTATCTCCAGCAAAAGCCCAGCACAGAACGACATAAACTTTAACTAGATAGTTCGGCTTGGAAGTGACCGCCTGTCAAGCCAGCTCCACCCTAGTCAAGAAGAGCCAGCTGACATGATGAGATCGTGCATTAGCAGTCGACTGATAAGGCTGTTGACTAGGAGCTCAAGACTGCTAAGTTGTTAAGGCATAAAGCTACTGACCAGAAGGTCCGTGGTTCGACCCCGGGCCCTAGCTTTTTAGCTGCTTCTCTGTAAGCTTGAGCGGTCTGTCAACATCTCGGTCGTCCTGCTTCCTTCAAGTTGTACAGCGGCTTTGTACCAAGGGGGTGCAATTGGCACTGGGCATTTTCATTGCGATGTTTCTCTTTGCCGAATAGATTATCCCCTTCGGAAACCAAGAGGTATCTTCTCTTCAGCTCTGTGGAGAGGATTGCAACATGACGAGATCCCAGGCCGCCAGAATTGTCTTACTGACCCATATGTCTCTTGTTTCGGAGTCCTCTGTGGAGCAATAGTGTTTTTGTGCAGTGCATTCTATGTGTGAGGAGATAACGTTGTTTTCAAGTGTCGATATTCTTCACTTTTTTCTTCCCCTTTTCTATTCCTTCACTAGGCAACGTCGTGGTCTGCTAGTGCAGGCGGATGAATGAATTTTTGAGCTAACTTTCTGTCCCCTGGGACAGAGATTCGATTCTAAGCCACATCCTACCACCGTGGGAAAGCCAACACATGTACAGATGTATAGCAACCCTCATCTTATTGGGCAAATGGGTTTTGTTTGCCTGTGCGCGTGTCCCTATGTCATTATGTTGTTCGCTTACGATCACCTACAATTACCGGTGACGTAGTACCGGTGGTGGTGATGGTGGTTGCAAGCTGCTCACGAACGTACGCCGGTTAGTCCGCCAATATTCCTCGTGTTGACGTCACGTAATTTAGGTGATGAATGCATGTGATTCTTGTGTGGACACGATTTAGTTTTGAGCGTCAAAGTAAGGACAACTGAACGGGAATTGTGAGCAAATGAAATGAATCGTTATCACGCTAACTGCCTCAATGTGCTAGAAGCCGTCGAACCTGCACACACGCACACACACACACACTCTCTCTCTCTCACTTTGTACCTCTCTTTTGTGGTGATACTCGTGCGTGAATTTCTCACTCTCATAGCTGATTTGCACTCACATGGGTGCTTGTCGGTTCCCACGTTGTCTATCCGACTAAAATATCAGAAAAGCCGGTTGAGACCGGAATGTGGTTAACTTCACACTATGCTGGAGAGATTAAAACACGAATAGGTGGAATAGGACTACACGATTTTGGCTTCAAACTACTGGTTCCTGTGCGGCTTTCCTCTTCGAGAAGACTGGGGGAAAATGGCCTCTTCGGGGCAGAGGGACAGTTGTAATCAGTCAGTTTGGTGATCCTGGTGAGCGTGCTCGCGCTCTTTTGGTGTGATCCGTAGAAGAGGGCAATATGCGGGATGGCACCATTTCAACTACGCTTCAACTGCAGTACGTGTCCTATAAATAATGAATAAACTGACGTATAATTTCTCTTGGCTTTAACTCCAAATTTGCAGGAGGTCTGCATACTGGGTCACATGGGCAAACCGATCAACCTCCTTTGCAGCGAAAGCGTCGGGATTCGAACAGTGAAGCGGCGGGTTTTTTGTTCACAAATCTAAATGCTCATTAAGCTATTGTTGCTTGGTGGCTGAGTGTGCAGGATGAGATATCGATGTCGCGCTTCGTTTTGATTTGGCCGAAGTGGCTACTACTGATGACTTACTTACAATCGATTGGGAAGTGAGTGGCTTTGCCGATCAGCACTGGCCAAAACACTGAACGCCTATGCGTAGTTGGAAAGCTGCAGACGGTTTGCGTGGAGCCGAATTTGTTGCGGTCTGTAAGTTCTTGACGCCGATGTAGACTCGAGGAACTAAGGTCGACGGGTAAACATGCAGAAGCCTGTTGCAAGCCATCACCTGGCCTAAAAATGCAGGTGTAACTGTCAGCATCAGTCAGGTGTTTATCATCAGAACACCGTCGTCATCCTTCAGCAGTTATGTAGCAAAGCTCTAGAACAGGGAAGAACTAAAATATCCATTTTTCAAGGAATTTGTGGATTTGCATCCGAGGAGCCAGTAAAAGTCGGTACACTTATACCGATTCTATTTAACGGTAGAAGGTAGAAGGAATGAACCTATTGATTTTTGACGAATCAACCTGCCTGATATCCGGAAGACGGTGTATCCATATTCCTCTGCCAAAATTAACTGTACTCATTCCGAAAACCTGATATTGTAGGTCATCGTTCAAATAGCCAGGTCGCTCTTCAACACATGATTCGTGCTCAATAACTTAATTCGTTTCGTCCGTAATGATCTTGCCACCAGAATAGTGGTCCAACAAAAAATCCTGTCTGCGACTATTTCGTTCGTGTCATCACACAAATGTTAACCGCAGGTGTGGCGGGATTTGAATCTTGCGATCCAGCCAATGATGATTGTGGAATCGAACTACCTCTGCTGCGGTGTTTCGGCTATAAGCTTCTATGGGTCTCTTCTCTTATGGCCCTGTATTCACTCCCACGGACGGTAGACAGCGTTGGATCCCAACATGAATTCATTCTCGGCAGGCAGAATGTTTCGGATTTTCCTTGCAATGGTCCCCTTGCCTTTATTCGAAAAACATGTCATCCATGGTTTCATTTACCGGTATCCTGCACGCGCGTCTGATGACTAACCGGGTTGAGGACTGTACGGATTCATCCTGTCAATGCGAACGTCGTTCTGCGTCTCAAGGATTGATTGCATGCCTGTCGACTTTATCGCGTTGCAGATGGCCGAACAAACAAACCATGGAAACTCAGAACAACGGTTTTTATTTTTGGCTTCGATTAGGGAACAGACGTGGCTGTGCTCAAAAACCGCAGAGATAAAATCCCGCACGTTATTTACAACCTGTGAAATGCGCTTGCAGACGGAGATAGGACTGTGTAAGTGATGCGTCACGGGATCGACCCCTCAAGCATGTTTAATTTTTGGCCGGTGATCCGTCGTCTACATAATCCGTTATGAAAATACATCATGGTGTGACCGCATTAGCAATCCGAAATACAAACTTTTCAAGATAAACAAACCCATCTACTTTTACTCTCAAGTGACTGTCCTTGAGCAGCAAGAGATTACCAGGTCGGCGTAAATTACAGCCTAGTTCTGATTCCAATGTCAGAGCCCCGAAGGTTTCCTGGAAACCAACTTGTACGTGTCGTCTTTAACTGCAATGAGGCTTTTTCGGCTGTCCACCATCCTGGGCGTTTTATCGGAATTTCGGCACCGTTTTTGCTCAGTTAATGCCCCAATTCATTGTGGGAGTCATCGTTGAAGGGTCTGGTATGGGTGTTCTAGGTCACAACAACACTTCCGGATCTCGTGGTTGGTCAGTTTTTCCATATAACGAGCTTTCAGTACCCATCGAAGCCGACAGTAGTCAAAAGCTTCTGTCCCGTAGAGGTCACCTTTCGTAGGCGTAGTTTGGGACCGCGCAGATCGCTGCGTTGAAGACTGGGAATTTGGTGTACAGGCTAGTTTCACCTCTTTGCTCGAATGCGTTGCTCAGCTCTGTCGATCCCACGCGGAACTTCTTTGTTCATTTGTCAGTTGGATAAGGTGTTTGAGTAGTTATTTGCTCTAGTTCTTCACCGCCTATTTTGGAAGATCGCGCAGACACCCATGCAAGTAGAGAACTTGGTCTTCGTGGTAGTGATTCCCAGTCATACTGGTCCCACGTAGTGAACCAGTTTTTCTGGCATGTTTTGAAGTTATCCAGGCGCAATGTGCTACTCATGGGGTTGCTGAAAACATGAAGCGGCCTTGTGCAGCACATTCACTTGAGGATTACAATCATAAAAACGAGAGGTTCAGGTAGATTCAGTTGAGCCTCTCGCCAAAACCAAGTTAGTGTGCTGCTGACGGTATTTGGGTTATGTGTTGAAGTTCTTCCAACTTGTTGCTTAACAACAGCGTATTCCAAACCCTCAGTCCAGGTTCGCCAGAGTATCCCCTCGATGCCCAGTTCATTTCAGGGCACCTGTGACAGGGGCGGTCTTGTCCTTCACCGGCAGGGGATCGTTCGGCTGTAGCACCCTTTCGGTGACCAGCTGCCATGCCACCCGAAAGAAGCACGAGGGCTGGGATACTGTCAAGCTGCCCAAGCCTAGACAGTGGAAGTCCAGATGCAGAAGTTGGGTTCGAACCACGGACCTTCCGGTCAGTCGATTCGCGCTCTAACTACTGAGCCATCTCGTCCCCATCGGACAGAGTAATTTCAACTCATGGTTTCCTTACCGTATGTCTAGACGCGAGCTTAAAATAGGATTTACAAGCTCGCAGTGATTAAGAGAGTCAAATGCGGCGCTCGAAGGCTGTCGAAGTTTACATCAGCTTTCTAACATCCGTCGTAAGGCACATATTTGGTCGTCTACATAACCTCTTCGAGGACCGAGTCTGCCTCAAGCCAACGTGATTTTCAGCATTATTTCAATCGGGAAACTACTAATACCCGGGTATGTGGGTATCCGAATGACACAAACGTCTGACCCGTTGCAAAAATCACACTCCGCTCCTACTATTTTTCAGTGACAGTCTGATTACTTACTGATCAATTATGTAGCAAGGGAGGTGTGACAAATCGTTGAACATGTACAGCTCATTCCAACCCATAAAAAAGGCTAGATCCAACTAAGGTCATTTTATCATGTTTGAATCCAATATGTTTTGTGAGACCGCGCCCCAACTCCAAAAGAGCGTCCTGAGTTTACCCGGAATGTAGGCAATTTCCCCAGCTGTTGAACCGATGGAGCATTCGTTTGGCAAACGAAAAGCTTGAGGCTCGATTCCCGTTCCACACCTCCTTCGTTTTTTTAATGCTATGTGCGCAGACTTTCTTTTGGAAAGGATACCAACACCATGACTCCTGCACATGAAAGATATTATATGTCAACTGTACCGGGGACAGTTTGACGTGCCTGTGTTTCATGACCGAATCACCCCAGAATTACGTTAAACTGTTTTTGTGCAGGACTGCTAACAGCTACAGCCTCCTCCTGTCTGAGTGAACTTGATTTTCTTTCCTGTGTGCTTTAAGAAGGGTGTTACATGCTTTTATCCTACTTTCTCCTGGACTTTGTCTACGAATTCCTCTTCCTCTGGTTTCCTTTTGTGATCACAGAATACCGGCCTGTCATTGGCTCCCCAACCACCAGCCCAACAGGATACTAGTACGGTATTCGGCTACGATGATGAAACGATGCGCAAATTCGCGGAAGCTGATGCAGCTGAAAGGGCACGACGTCTTGGACGCCGCCGTTGCGACACAGATAGCCATCGCCCCACAGATGCCACCGGTAAAAGCCCCCTGGATGCTGCTAGACAAGACGGAATTCCCGTAAAATTGTCCAAATTGGAACAGGGATGTGATACCCTGATGAATTACAAATCCGAAGATGCTTTGGAATTGGTGGAAGATACGCTGGCCGGATTGGACGAGGAAATGCACACAACCGAACTTTATATTGAAGAGGATGATGATCTTGACGAAGAGGAGGAGGAGGAGCAGGGTTTACCCAGTAGCCTCATTCCGTAAATATGAATATTGTTTATTATTTACGATACCGGTTGTCAATTTTTCCTCTGTCAGACGTGCGGCGGAGTGTTTTCTGTCGCTAATTTAGGGAAACTTCAATAGCCTGGGATGCTCTAAAAATCGGACTTAAAATTGCCCCCCTCCCTTCCTGTCCTGCCGACGTTTGGGTGCCATAGCATCAACTGACAGTCAGAGTACTTACTTCTCACTCGGCTATTTTAGCATTTCGTCCAACATCCATTAGTTCTGGACATGTTCTACGCAAGGCGATAGTAATGATATTCCAAGAACGTATTCATATCCAGTTCGCTTGTAATACCCTTTTTTAATCTGTCTTCATACAGACGAATCAATATCGGTGATGCGTTTCAGGCTGAAATACCAGACTACTGCCCGGGTGAGTACGATGTTTCGTTCTATCTACTTTCTCACTGCATTTTCTGGCATTCTTCCGGTTGCGGAACGCTGATCCGCAGTTAGTCACCAGACCTAATGGCGGACTCAGTCGGTTTTTAACTCCTCGGTTATTCCTCTCTAGATGCACATTTCCTCGGACGGTCACAACTGTAAATTAGTTAGGCGCTAATTGGCAATGCTCTTTTCCTATTGCAAACTCCTAATAGGTTGATGCATAAACTGTTGTTGTACATGCTACTAAACAACTTTATTTCTGGTGAACCCTGTTCCAGTGTTTCTGTTTGTTGATCATAACACTTGTTTCAAAAATATTTTTGCTGTGCCGCCCTCTGGCTTCATCCTGCTCACCCACTGCGCTCTGTTTGTTGCCACAACACACCCAGCACTCAGCTGTCTTCGTGTTTATTCGCTCATCAGTTTGACAAGCATGTTTTCTTCACATACACACACACACACTGGAATGTTATCTATCCTCGCTGTGGTTTGTGAACTGCTGCTTCTGTTCGGAAGATTTTTTCAGCTTGTTTTCAGCCGAACTGGCGGTGATTGTAAATAGCTAACTAACGCCTTGTCCCAGTATTGTTTTGTTTAGTCGAGTTTAGTCACCTATACAAACTGTCTGAATAGTTCGACGTGATGAATGCAAACTCCAAAGGGTAGGTTAGCCCTTGTAAGGTCCGGGCAGCTAAGGATCTCACAGCACTATTGCAGTTATCGAACTAAACGCAGCTCGTATTCAGTGGGCATTAAGAACAGACGGACGAGGGCAGTAGTTGCTGTATTGAGAACTGTCAGGAACTGGTTCTATAAACAAACGGGTTAATAAACATCGTGAATTAAGCAAAACGTACATTCAATGATAGCGCAATCGGTAGGAGCAGAAAAGTGGTCAGTGAGGCAACAGGGTTTTCTGGAGGCAATAGCAAGTAAGTAACAAATGATATACAAACGTACAGATCCGGACAGGCAGTCGGTGTAAATTGGCCGTATACAGAGATAACGGCGCAGAAGACAGTTATTACGTTCTGTAGGTAAGGGGACTGTCTTTGGCTGACGGCTGGACGCAGTAGCTCGTGTCACGTGACAAATCGGATTGCACGCTTAGGTCCGTTAAAGACAAATCTCAACACGGTCTATCTGACAGGCGCGATATAAAGGTAATGCAAAAAATAGGCCCCCCTGAGACGTCGAGTTGGTGTGGCCTACTATCCGAGGGGCTCTGAGTTTGATCCCCAGCTGGTCCGTTTTCCCATCAGAGCAGACACTCAAAAATAGGCAGAGCTGGCACGAACTTGTAAGCGAAGACGGACAGGCAACACATCTTGACATCAGTCACTAGAAAATAAGCGGACCTTAAGCAGGAGCAAAAACCGGGAGAAGGAGCAGCAAGGAAACGAGACGGCGTTATAATAAACGGGCATAAAAACACGGTACTCATGAGTAGTCAGAACGGAAAAGAAAAATACTCACCGACCACCGTTGATTAATAGGAGGAATCTACAGTCATTGTAGGGGAGATCCAAGGGTCCAATTTTCGCTGAAGTATATCGTAGTGTCTTCCGGGTGCTTGCAAATCCGAAAGGTTCCCACATTCATTCTAGATTCCTTAGATCTGCACCATTGATATGACAATATCCGGATTGAACAGCCACTTTTCGGTATCACATCTAATCGTTACACCTCCACTCACCTCCTTCCATCCGTTCCATCAGATCGCGTTGCTTTGGAAACAGAGAGAGAAGCCCGCGAGACACTACTGTGGTTCCCGGCCAATCTTGATGACCGCGATCCGAAAAATATCGAGTCATGTGAGTCTCTTCACGTTCACTGTCAGTTTCTCACAAATACGGATATTTCGATATCATCAAAGATTGTTCACCAGCTATATGTATTTTGCCCGCCCATTACGGATCGATCCTGTACTCTAAAAACACTGTCTGTGTTTCGGTAGCACAGTGTCTTAGCTAATATCTTGGAATATTAACTGATTCTACTCACTTGGGCCCCTGTCTACAGTGAATCTGCTTATGAAAATCGCATGCTCACCGGCCGTGCGCAGTTGTGGTCTGAATATGGAGTACACGTTCCATCTGTTGTGCAAATACAAGGGCAATTTGGAAATGACCCTGCATGCGCTGCTCTACGAAACTCTTGTGGTCTACGATTATGTCTATGCTGGTGAGTTCACTCCTGGAGTGTTGACCTGCATGCATTTTGGCAATTGGTATTGTCGTTTTTCAAACACCCTTATTGTTTCGATTTGGTTATTCTCCTGTTTTCCTACATTTTATTGGATGATCAGCTAGCGAAGGATTTGAGATCAGTTGCATTGTTGACTGAACTCGAGATGGCTCGGTGGTCCAGGCGCGAATCTACTGACCGGAATTTCCGTTCGGCATTTCGATTGCTCCTGCCTAGGCCTGGGCAACCTGACAGCATCTGAGCCCTTATTCCTTTTTTTCAAGTGGCATGGCAGTTATGCACCGAAAGGATGTTGCAGCTATATGATTGTTATTGTTGACTGGTTTTGCGCCGATGAGTCGTAATAGTTCGTGTGTGAATTCTCTCACCCTGTTTCATGGCTGGCTGGATATTTTTTCCTCGAGAATTAAGAAGCGGACCATCAGAATCGACGGGTAATCATACATTTGAAATAGCGTTGTGGTGATCAACAACCTTCGTTTCTTCTCGCTTCAGTTGGTTGCGAGGAGCGTGGGGGCGAAATCCGTATGTAACTTCTGAGATGGATAGCACACCTCAGCCATCACTTCAGGTACCTTCTCTTGCAGGCAGATGACATTGCTTGAAATCTTCTGTTCTGTCTCCTTTACGCCCAAACGTCTTTTGTGTCCGCAATTCGAGCATGGTAGTTCGGACAGAATTGAATGAGTTACTAGCTTTGTGAATGCTACATCCAAAGACTTTCGCCTTGACATACCCCTGCGGGCTATAACTGTGGAATTCCTTTTCACCTATCCCATGGAGACATAAGGGGTGTCAGTTAGGTCAAGTGCAGCGAACTCCCGCACTGTCAGCAGGCAGGGGGGGGAGGAGGTAAGAGCGTGAAAGTAATAACGTTTTCCCATTGGAGGTCAGCACTTCTCAGTTTATAGAAGCAACGATCCCGCCTTCCACTGAAGAAGAACGGGTTTGCAAAGTGCGGTCCGTTAAACTAACAACTCCGATTGTCCAATGGTTGACGGCGACCGCTGGCACATTACCCAGCATGGTCGAAAAAAATGCTGTACCTGGGTGTTGATGTCATCACTCCAAGCGGCAGTTGCCCACCCGACTAAGTTTACTGGCTAGTGTTTTCATACTTCGTTGTCAGGTCATACACTGTCCACCTCTCGGTCGCTTCCCCTCAGTACAAGGCTGGGGAAAAAAAGCTCCGTGAGGCAGACGGTCTTCTGGCATGCAGAGTACATGTCCCAACCGGCGCAGCCTATGAAGCGTGAGTAATTCATCTATCGCGGGAGAGTTCCTTCTTCCTAAGACCATCTGGCGTACCTCAGCATTACTAATCCGATGTTCCCATCAGACCCGACCAATGCTTCGGAGACACCGATTGTCCAACACTGACAACTTTCAAATGTCCAGAAAAAGCGACCAAAGTGGGACATTTGTAGGAGTGGTGCTGTTCAAGAACTTGTCTCAAGATAAAGACATGGTCGATGCATCCTCGGCCAAGGCGAAACCGAGCTTGATTCTCACGAATCTGTCTCTCCCGATAATCCATCAACCTGCGCAAAATAATGCCAGAGAGCACCTTAGTTGCGACGGATACCAGGTTTTCGCATGATGTTCTTGTGCCCTTTCTGAAGACTGGCGGTCGGGGCGCTCCATTCCACTGGTATTCTGTCTTGGTTCCAAATCTGCAGTATGGTCCTCAGACTGTTCACCAGGACCTTGCCACCTTCTTTGAAGAGCACGGGGTGTAGAGCATCCGGGCCAGGTCCCTTGTTGGGTTGAAAAAGTGATACCTTACGCTGGATTTCTGTTGTTGACGGTGGGCTTGTGTCGATGTTCCATTCGGACCTGTTACTGCACGAATGGCCACCAATTCAGCGCAGCGCACATGTGCACACACGTAGAGATTTTTTTTGAAGGATGTCAAAGTTTACCCAGTGGTCCTTGGCTGATGAATGGCGATAGATGAGTCACTCTTCAGCCTGTTTAATTCACTAGCGTTTCTTGGAACCACCCGTGTGTGTCGTTTATGGTTATTGGTTTGAACCTTCAATAGTCTACTGTTCTAACCAGGTTAGAAAGTCCAATACGATGCAGTCAACCTTGTAGACAGCTGACACAGCCGTCGGGATTAATCGGGTCTTTCGTAAGAACCAGTTGCTTCACTTCACAGCCCAGAACCTCTTTCGCCCCCTTCTAGCTCACTTGTGAGAAAAGTCCCCCGGATGAATTTTAGTCTTATCCAAGAGTGAATTAACCATACCATTGACGATGTGTTTTCTAGTGACTTTTGTTTTTCAGTTTGGATATTCGTGATCAATTACTACATTGCTGGCGTGGAGCACGCTGAGGAGTGCTAGACTGCAATTGTGGATCGTGCGGGTGATTTGGAATGTGATTTTCACAGAGGGGAGGACCTAGTTGACGATTTTCGAAGGGAATCAGATAGCTGATTCACAGATCAGGAGATAGAACGACTTCCTGATTCCCTTGTCTTCAGAAAATTGGTTGTTATTTATGATTTCTCAGCGTGATGTACATCGTCACACAAAATTATTATTGCTCCGTAACGTCAGGACCACAACACAGTCCATATTTAAATCCAACCGGACGTGTCACGGACCTGCTAGCAAGGTCGGTTTTTGCCGACGATCCTGCCTCTCATGTACTGCGAGAATTGTGGAAATGTACCGTTGTAGCAGATAAAGTTTGATTAGAAGCGTGCCTGTTTCGGTGCCCGAGTGGATAAAACCTTGGGCTGCCGTTTCAACGACGCGAGTGAGGTCCACAAATGGGGGTCGCCTTCAAATTGACCTTCGTCCTCATAACATCTCTGTACACACGTTGTTTCAAAAATCGCAACGTAAAATCAACTTTCACCTTTTATGACTGGCAGAAATTATTGCAATTGTTGACCAATTCGTTTTACTCATTGGTCCGGGACGTTTCTAATAGCGTATCGCTTTTTTTGGAGGGGGGTGGCACATTGTTCAACATTTGGCCGAGCCTAAAACAAAACAAGAATATGTATTCTATATAGCCACGGGTTTACTGAATTTTATTACCTCTCAGTAAGAAAACCGTCAAGATACAACAGCCCCGTGGAGGAAATGACGTTTACAAATCGAAAAAAGCTTTACTAAAATGATATTTCCCAACACGTCAGGGGCCTCCCGGGACGCAAGGAAAAATGTCTTCTAAAGAGCAGTTGTTCCCAAATATGACACTCTATCCTTATCCAAGCTAGTCATGTTTTCTGGTCGCCTTTGAGTGCCAGATTACTGGGTCCTGTCTACGGTTGATCGGGGAACCAACACAGTGAAGGTGTGGGTGGGGATGATAGTTAACTAGTCCATAAATATTGACGTAAGAAAAGGCATTAAGTTCACAAGCTACCGTGCATAGGTCGAAGTTGTATCGTATTCTCAACAATGGCGCACTCGTTTCGCCTGTGAAAACCATGGAAGGCTCGCTTAACTTTTAGTATGGCTGAATGGCGGTGCGTTGAATGTGATAACGTGCTTTTTATATGTGGGGTCGAGATCGTGCATCTTAGTACCCGTCTGTTGGATGCGTGGGCTTTGTGTGCGTTTGCCACATTACTTACTCCTCCCCAGTATCGCTCACGTGGATCATTTTTCGGTTATTGACTTCGCGAAGTTCGATTCACTCGCTCTCGCACACGCTAGTTAGTATTGGAAATTGGGTTGAGTTTTAAGTAAATTCCTCGTGTGTATTGGGTTAAATTCGTGCACCTCAAGTACTTTTGCTTCGTCAGTGATGCTGCTGCACACGAGGTAAAAGATGAAGTAAAGAAAAGAAATTCGTTCAACTGTAGCACCCTTTCGGTGCCTAGCTGCCATGACACCCGAAGAAAGCACAAGGGCTGGGATACTGCCAGGTTGCCCAAGCCTAGACAGGGTAAGTCGAGGGGCAGAGAGACCCCGGTCAGTAAATTCGCGCTCTAATCACTGAGCCATCTCGCCCCCGAGGTGTTAGGCCGATATTGCATGAGACCCAGGATTTTCCGCACTACACTCGTCAGGAGGTTGTTTAATGACTAATACGATCGTGTATTATTGAAGATGACTTTCAGTTAAATGACTGCGTTTTAAAAAATCACCCCTTAAAAGTAACCCTGGCGGTATTTCCTAAGCCACTTCCCCATAAGCAGACAACCGATCCCGGTGGTCATTTGTTGTTGTTGTTTTGGAGGCACACTCCCCCTGTGCGGAGCAGCCACACAAGCTCGCCAACAGTATGGGCTGCTGACACGACCCATCGTACGCCTTATGGGAACAGGACAAGCAGTTTCTAGAACGCGTATGCCTACGTTTGGTATCATCAGGTTGTCAGTCAATTTCGTTTCAGGAACTTGGTGGTAGATGGCCCTTTGCCGTCATCCCACTGCGACCAGAGTCCCGCTATGTATACTGGCTGAGACGCCATGCTTACTGGGTTTTTCGGATAGATGATGAGGCAATGGTCATCCTGCGGGTGCATAGGGTTTAAACGGTACCTCGGGTGTTATTTTCAATTGAAACAGTCGTGTCTACTATTTTGTAGGAGCGCATCGCTCCTACATCAGTGTTGAACACTGATGTCATGCTGTCGGTGATGATGATGATCGCTCTCCCTACGCTCCAGAGGGAAGCGGACCATATTGGTAGTTCTAAGGTTTATTCCTGCCTGGTGCGTGGCTGGGTTTTTCAACCAGCTGCGTTTGAAAAAATATTGTTAATGGAAACTCCAAAGCTGCATGGCTAGTCTAGACCGCCGTCTCTTCTAGCCAGGTCGTCACCATCCCCTCCAGACTGAGCATCTGCTTTGACGACATGAACCGGCATAAAAAATGACCAGTGGCTAGAATGAACGAATCGTTTATCGAATCTCTTTCCCATCCGAACAGTGAGGTCAAGAAACAACATCTATGGGATGCTCGAATTGACCTGACGCGGCAACTCAAGAGCATCAAGGACGAATAGTGAAGGGAGTGAAGTGATCAGAGAAGTCGCTGCTCGGTGGTAGCACAAAGATTTTTGCGATTGCTTAAAAGCCATCTATGAGCCCTGCATCAAACCGACCCAATCTCTTCAGGATGCTGGTACGGAACTGAAGCAGACGTCGTCTGCAAAACTGTTGGACATACGGCTCAAACACTGCAACAAACTGTTTGAACCAACTGACGAGCGTCATCTGTGATGGATAGCCTGCATCAGTGAGAGATGTAGCTGTCCCTAGACCTTTCTCTGACTATCGGAGAGACACGGTAGTGAATAGTCAATTGCGGAATGTCAATGTGCCTGCAGAGGACATGCCTGCGGAAGAACTGGTCAAATATGGTGACTCGATTCTGGAGGATGAACTTCTTCAACTGATGGACATGATTTGGCACGAAGAGCTTCCACTAGAATTCCGGGATTCTTCAATCATGTCTCTTTATAAAGAAAAAGGAATCAAACCTTCATATGAAAACTGCAGAGACATAACTCTACTGGGCTGTGCAGGTGGTCTCCTGACACGAGTGCCACTCAACCGTCTGACAGCTGAAGTGATCGGAGAACAGGGTGGACTCCGTGCCGGGCATAATGGTACAGTGGCCTCGCGAACATCGCTAGCCGCTCCATGCCCTCGTCGTAGACTTCGCGGACGCGATAGACTCCTTCAGCCAAGAAGTATTGTGGACAGTTTTGTCCACAGTGCTGTCCACCAAAATTTATCAACCTCATCCAAAGCCTGTATAACGGGTGTGGAGGAATGGGAGAATGCGATTGAAGACAAAGCTGGACCTCAACATGGCATTAGCTCTACTTGACCTCTTTCATGACGTTCGAAAACTGACCATGTGCCTGCGCAATCTGTGGTATTTGAACAGCGTTCACATGCACTGAGTGAGAAGGGTACTTGCTGTTCACCGAATTGAACGGAGATCTCCCAATGGACGCGTTGTGATGGAATACAGGCTGAGGTATGCCTCAACCAGTGACTGAAACACGTTTGCCGAATGGATAGGAACAGTTTTCCGAAGTAGTTGCTATATGGTCAACAAAGAAACGGAGCCCTGGCAAACAGCTTCGATCTACTGACTTAGATCTTGCGGAGGTGCTAAAAAGAACGGCGTGGATGGAAACATTACGAATTAGAGTTCGTCAGTTCAGCGATCGCCAGCTTCGAGTCAGAGAACTGAAACATGCAAGACTCAGGGCTGTCATCGGAGCTGTTGGACAGGAAAACTGGACACCTCCTAGACTGTGTCAGAAAAATCCCGAATAGTCCTCAGCTTTAAGCCTACATCGGCGCAAGAAGTGACTCTCTGTGATCATCGTTGTGTAGATCATGCTGAATAATGACCTGCAGTAGCTGGCGGTAGGTGTGCGTGTGTGCCCAAGGTGCATATCATGTGTGGTGCAAATTACCAGATAGTCTTTTCCATACCCTGTTCGACCGTGTCCATAACCGCCATAACGCAAGGTTCATATGCATATCTTTATATTCTTTCTTTCGTTTACAGAAACAACTGCATGGACTACAGAAGAAATTGCCAGATTCCAACATGGTCTCCGTCTGTATGGACGTGATTTTCACCAAGTTGCCAAAGACCTGCAAGCCAACGGAATGAATAAGACAGTTAAGGCTTGTGTGGAATTCTACTACGTATGGAAACGCATGAACACACCCTCTGATGTGAAATGGTAGGTTATAGGGATCGTCTGAGACATGTGTACCTTCGTTTTCGGTTCCTAACTGTTAGTTGCGAACATCAATTGTCGCATGAAAGGGGAGTGATTGGCGGCTGCCTGGATCTACGCACATCGTGCAAGAAATTACCGTAGCCGAATGATATTTGCGGTACCTGATTTTTTGTCTATATCGATAGTGCTGCCACTTATACGGTTGAAGTATGTAGCATCTTCAAAAAAGTATCTTACATATCTTAATAATGGAACAAAATGTGTACACAGTGTTCAAGACCGGGCCGGTAGCGAATTGGAAGACGTACATGCAGGGATTTGAAACGGACGCGGTGTCAGACACTGCGCTACGCGGAAGTTGATGAGTGGAGAGTATCTGTTTGAGACATAACCTTCTGATAGAGAAACAGTCAGTCGAGAAGTTGTGAGCACTATGTACGCATGATGAAGAGCTTGGTTTTCGAAGTAAATCAATCTGAATTATGCAAATTAATGTACTGAGTGTGTACTTGTCGACCGGGCTTCAGCTGCAGTAGCTAAGTAAAGCCAATAAATCGTTACTACTTAGACATTTTCAGTAGTTCACTAAGTTTGCTTATCAGGCGTTTCAGCTGAGCTGTGCCATAAAAACAAGGTTTGGTCGTCTCCGACCGCCTTTCTCTTCGCGCGCTCAAACCTTGGTCCACATGCCCCATTTCAGGTTGAAGTTTTTTTATTCTGACCACACCTGGCTTATCCTGGTTGTTGTTTTGTACCTGCGTGGTCCAATCACTACACGTGTTTATGGAATGGGGCCTGTTTGTTCGCCGCTGGTGGATTTTCAGGCACAACCCTCTTACCTGGGATACAAAGACTTATGTTCATGTAAACAACATTATTACAAAACCGGAAATCGACTTGTAGGCTGGTGGGGGGAAAGAGGTACTCAACAGGACGAAGACGATCCACGACGGGGAAAAAAAGTACGAGTCTGAAGGATGACTTTGCAGTTCTCAAGCGAGCGGGATAATGGGCTTCTGTATGGTGATGTTTTTGCGCACAAGTGCACAACGGTGCTGCGCAGCGGACATTTTGGGAGGCAGTTTCTCGTACCTGAAAAGAAAGGCTGAGAAACCTTGTCAAGTTTTGTCTGTAGAAGATTTGTACAGGCACTTACATGTCTTACAATTCAGGTATCTACCGGGAAACTGGAGGGAATGCTGTCGGAAGCTGTTAAAAGCTTATTACAATGTAGTCGTCTTCCAGCAATCCGCTGAAAATGACAGGGAACAATATGCAGTAACCCGAGAAGCGGTGGCAAGGGAAGAAAGTCATCGTATGAAATAACTCAGCCCTCGAATTATAAGGAACCGTGTGAGCGCATTCGTGCCATGCTAAGTCAGAGGAGATGTACTGGACAATCATTGGTGTTAGTTAGAGCCATGCTAAGTAGAATAGCATCGGGATGTCTACCTCGTCTCAGCTTGGACACATTCTCGATGCAAACGCATGGGCTTAGCTGTAATGCGGATATTTTGTTCGCTTTATGTAAGTAGGCGCCCGTGAACAGCGTTATGTTCGATGTGTTTTATCGAACTGCACTCTGTTCTTCACTCTCCAACGAATCCATACAGAAAGTGAATAAGAACTCTCTTAGGCACGCCACACTCATCTTCCCGCCTGCCTTCGGCCGGCAATTTAGTTCTGCAAGAGGGACAGAAGGGATCTTTCGATGTGTTGTGTATCAAGGAACGTATGCGGCAGGAGTTTTCGATCGAATCGAATTGAAAGCACCACTGAACTCTATAAAGCGGACCAGGAGGGATTTTGTTCAGAATTGTGTGATGGAGACAGGCTACTGTATTCCCTGTAAATCTACTTCTCTTGTACGCCAATTGATGTACACCACTGGTAGCACTCAGTGGAGTCTCCGTACTGCCGAAGAACAGCCACTCTAGCACTTTCCATGGAGTAGCGGCGCATGAAATCGGGCCGGATTCCGTTGGATAAACAGGTTTACAGACAGGTTTTGGGTATTGGAGTTATTCCAACAGTTCTCCATCGGCCAACAAGACACGACTGAACAATTGTCACATTGGAACAGAGATTTCTGAACTGCAACACGTTAACACCAACCGGGGCACCCTGTCCGACGCACTGGCTTCACACGAATGGATTTTCAACGGTTCAAAGTGAACTTCTTGCGGATAGTGTTGTTGGTTGAACACTGAGCCTTCAGCTGGTATGCATACACCCGAATGCATTGCATTGTAACCTTTTGCAGAGAAAGTTCGTAGAGAGCTATGACACCCGTGCCATGTCTATTTTTCCTACCTAAAAGACTTTTTGTCGCCTGCAATGTCTCCCTACCGCTAGAACGTAAGAAGAAGCTCGCGTAAACGTGTTTTTGCTCATGGTCCTGTCCCCGGCCTTTTCTTTGCGTCGCCTGAGTTTCCTGAGTGAATTGAATCGGTCTCGGTTCTTATACGGGGTTCCAAACCGACAACACAAATTCAGGTAGAACTTTAAGCAGCAAAAGGCGGGTATGGGGATGTTCTCATCTTCAGAACATCAAACACAATCAAACTGGTGTGTAGTCAGGATACGTCTTTTGAGTCGATATATGTAAATATGAATTGGTGTTTGACTCGGTAGATGCATTGGACGCTGCGCTTGTAGGCTTAAATGGCAGGTCTGCTGGTAATAACTAATTCAATACTCGCCTAACCTCTGGTTTCAAAGTTTATTATGCTTGCCACTCGAAGGACTTTTATGAAAATTCACCAACGTGCTTTAGGTCACTACAAAATCAAGACAGTGAACGGGATCCGTATATCAGACCGCAATTGAGACAACTCGTCAGAACTTGTTTCAGAAACAGCCAGCTGTAATTTGTATATTTACAGCTATGATGCGTATGGTACTGAGAAACGTTGGCCTGCGCATTCCGGAAGTGAAGGGGACCTCTTAGTTGGAGCACCAGCAACGACTTACAATATGTCAGAATAACGTGGCAGGTTTTCTTTCCAGCTACATTTCGGCGCATTTGGGCCAGTAGAAGTTTTAGAATGTAAGCAGTTCATTTACACTGAGCTCGAGATGGGTCGTTGATTAGGTCGCGAACTGACTTACTGGAAGGTCCTTGGTTCGAACCCAACCCCGGCATCTCGACTGCTCCTGTCTAGACATGGGCAACCTGATAGTATCTGAGCCCTTGCGCATGGCAGCTGAACGATTATTATTAGTAGTAGTGTTGTATTATTATTATTATTAGTTCATCTAGATTAAGATACTTAACCTGGTGTTTACTTAGTACCAAAGGGTTATGCGGAATTCCGCACTGTTACCGCTTTACCACTCGCAGTTAGGTGCTGCTACGGCCAAGAAGTCTATCTCGCACGCGATTGGCCAGTCGAACATCAAAGCGAGCCCTGATCGGTCGAAAGTCTGAACCCAACAGTCAATCATGGTCCAGTATCTGCCAAATGCCGGTTGCCAATTACGCGCCCAGTTGGTGTCAGAATTTCCAGAATGTTGTCACTTTATAAACAACGCGCTGTACATGTGTTTTTGACCTGCTTTTGAGCGTTACTGCACGTAGTGTACCTTTGATGGTTGCTTTGACGAGAACGCTAACTCAGAAGGTTCGGACTGAGAACTAATCTGATAAAATACCGTTATTACACAACGAGACATTCCTGTGCGATCCTTCTGTGAGAAGATTGCGTCTGCGGTCAATTTTTCCAGGGATAGGTCCTTGATTAAAAGGTACGTTAGATGGACAGGGTGTCCTTTCGCATCGTCGATTTCGAAGCGCAACCTGCCATCCAGCTCAGTGGTTAAGGCGCGAATTTACTGACGGGGATTTCTGTGTTCTGAACCCAACCTCCGCATCTCGACTGCTACTGCCTAGGCTTGGGCAACCTGACAGTATCCCAGACCTCGTGCTTCCTTCGGGTGGTACGGTAGCTAGGCACCGAAAGAATGTTTCAGCTGAATGATTATTGTTATTCACTATTATTCATCGTTGGTGTCGGGATGGTTTCTGAAAGCTGCCAGCAGGTTCCTTTCGATTGTCAGTGCTTTGACTGACCACGATTTCACATTGCGCAAGCTGTATGTCAAACCTGTGGCTTTCATCGACATGTCGTATAATCCTATAGGTTTGTTTATTTAAACAACGTCTAGTTCAAAGTTTTCAGGAAAATAAACACTGGCATATCGCCGCGCCAAGTGATTTGGTTGGTGGTCGGGAAAATTGGTGCATCCGAAATTTTGAAGGCCTCGCCGTCGCAGCAAGCGAAATCATGTTTTTTTCAGTCGGAGTACTTTGCGTTCTTCTATCCTCGTTATTTTCTACCGAATTGTGCCCTCATGCCAGGTATCGTGAGAGAGCTCGTCGACAACGTCTCGCTCGCGGTGATGTCCCTGCCGTTAGTGAAATGGAAACACAGCAGTCAAACAACCAGGGGAACGTCACTAAGTCTACTAGTAATCAGCCGTCGTCGGTGACCGAAGCCGAGCGTCTGGGTAGCTCAACGTACAATCTGCGCCGAAAACCATCGGCTATGAAAGCCGATGATAATCATTTAAGCGTTTTAGTGGAGAAAACCGCGGACGTTGCACAGCTGGAGGATCTTGCGGTGAGTTTCCGTTCATGTTGGACACTGTGACCCAAGTGAATGATTTTCTTACGGTTACTGGCCCCCGCATGCTTTGTGGACATCGGACGTAAAGAGCTGTGGTCTCCCCCTATATATTTTTCGCTTTTACACTCGTGCAACCACAATAAGTGGAGTAGCAAATAGCCATTTTAGCTTTACAGAATGTCCTTGGCACTGTGTATGCTGAGCATTGAATCAAACAAAACCATGGAACTATAATTGCAACCACAGTGACTGTGAGTTCGCCCAATTACCACGGCATGGTTGTTAGGCGCGTAGGAGAGTAATTACTTTTTACGGTTTACGTGCATATAGAGGCCGATTGCCGTGACGCGGCCATAGGAGAGGATAAGACGTTTAAATCAAGCCCAATTTGCCATGTTCCGTCATACATGTGCGCCTTGCGACACTTACTTCTGCATAGCTTAACAACCCATTGTATTTTAAATATTTGCAGCGTTCTGTCCGTGCTTCATCATTTCATATTTAGTGTTTTACTCCAGCATTCAATCCCCGACCGCCGCGTCATCCCTCGCGCATGAACACCGATTTACCAGTGGCAAATAATTGCGCTTCTTTATGGAAGCTAAGGGACTGACTGAGGGAATATAGGTCAACTCAGCTTGGTGACCTGTCATCTTAGGCTCTGAACTCACTACATCCATCAGGCTAAATCGGCAGCAAAAACCTGAATGGGGGGAATGGCCCTGCTTCATACACTGATGGAATGCGCGGAGCTTTAGGGCAGATAGCTCGCGACTGTCATTCATCATTTGCTGAAACAAAAAAAATATTTTTCAGCCTTCATACGTATTCGGCTTGTTCTTCTCCCCTCCCCCATAATTGCCCTTCCCCATCTGTGCGATCCGATGTCACTCCAAGACATCATGGTCACTGCACAAATCAATTGCTCTATGAAGCTACTTGTCCTTTGTGAGTAGTTGAAATGTGGTCCCAAAATGCGCCTTACTTTGTGTCAAGCCGTCTACCTCTTTCCTTACAGTCCTTGGGTTTGGACAGTCTGCCGGTTTATGACAGTCATCCGTGTGAGGAGTCACCTGATCTTAGCCTTCTTGCCCAAGTTGAGGAGGAATTCAACCTGGCGAACGGATCTGATGGTGGTTACCCTTGTCACATTTGTCACCGGGTATTTTCAAAAGTCAAGAGCCGCAGTGCGCATATGAAGTCCCACAGTGATCGTTCTAGTAACCATAACACAACAACAGTTCATACACGGACACCAACCCCATATGCCAAGTAGCGGACGAAAATGGTTATCTAAGTCCTGATTTGTTTCATGTATGTTTCGATCGTCGTTCTTTGTCAATACTGGTCACTCCGTTGAAGGACTGATTTTTGCTATTCTCACCAGCGCTTGTATTGTCCTCTGCGAGTTCAGCCCACACACACAGCTGTGCATATGATTGTATTTTTCGTTTCACAATCCGTCACTGTGCGATTGTGTGATTCCCCTCTACTTGTTGTGCCGTTTCGGACCTGGGTGTCTATCACTTTAGCAGCACCAATCAGCAGGCAGACGTTTCCAGTAATTGATCATCATGCCGTAACTACGAATGGGCTGCAGTCTTCAGTGTGACCCAGTAATTCATCAGCGCCTAACATATTGTCATTATCTACTACATGTTACTCATCTTAATTTTCCCATTTGTATTTTTGATACACACACTTGTTTCCCTTTTACGCTGCAGAATGTCGAGTGTTTTGTGTGCTCGTGCCCCCGCCCCCTGCTCCCCACAAACACAAATTTGATTCAGATTGTCACACTTCGTGACCCCAGTCAGCCCACTCCGATTGACTCTCCTTAGAATTGACTTTCTATTGTGAAGATTTTCTACAATCAATTTTACGTGTGATCATTATCAGATTCGTTAAACTAACGCGCCTCTGACTTTGGTTCTCTGTGATCCACAGCCCTCATTTTCCGCGCTTGCCTTTACTTGCATGTACCGTCATTAATATGTCTTTTTTTAGTTATGCTTTCTTGGGGTTGCGCCCTACTCAGCTGTTTGTACAAGGTCAGGTACCTACCTACACAATAGCGCCGTATTTTTTCGCCCAGAGATTTCTCGCGCCACCCCATCTATCCATCCAGCTGTCTGTGTAGCCAAAGAAGGTCGGTCAGTCCAACCACCTCTTTTGGCCGCTGCTATGTGAATCTGCTTTCATTGTTTTGTTGCTTTATCTGTCCACTATACTATTCCCTCCGTCACCTGGCTCCCAGTCGGCAGGTTCATAGTGTTACTCCTATTGGCCTATGTGTGATTCGCTAGAACGATCAATAAAGTGCCATCGAGTTTTTAACTGTCTTCTCCAAACGGCATACTAGCCTGTATAATACTAATTCTCATAATCTGGAATATTGTCTTTCTCATCTACCCGGTTGTCTGACACCTGTCTGCACCTGTGTTCTTCACACCTATTCCGACGGCGGATAACTCTAGTTCCCGGTTTCCTTTATCAGCTTTCCCTTCATTTCACCAGATTTCTATTCATCCAGATTTTCGAGCATTTTAAGTGAAACATTTTTTAATACTACTATGGGTGCTTACGATTTGGGCTCAGTGACTGCCCCTTCGTTAACCCAACCCACCCTGATCTCCGTGATTCACACCTATGCGCGACGCTTTCGTCGACACATTATCTCACTCAGAGAAGGAGTGTCCGTCCGACTCCGATTGTCTCCTTTGATTCCCTTCCCTACCTGCCTCTCCTGCTTCAGTTCTCAATCACCTTTCCACCCGACTTTGCTCTGAGTAATCTGCACAGTTCTGTGTTAATTTCATCCCCGTGCACTTCACCTCACATCTGTCCGCTTTGCTTTCTTTCTTTAGCCATTGGTTGTTTTCTCCGCTTAAAGAAACGAAAAATAAGTATTCGTCCTGTGTTGCACTGACTTCGCTCGTTGTGTTATCAACTGCGGGTGGGATATAGAACACGGTTTACAGTGATTAGCTCGAACAGATAACTTCGTCGTTCTCATCAAAATCGTCGTCTTCGTAATATTGATAATAATGATAATAATCAAAAAAATTATTATGGACATCTTAGAATTTACGGCAACATGGCGGACTACACAAAACCGGATTCTGCCGCTATTGTAACCCACACAAGCCAAGTCGATCATTCAGACAGTGGTCTTTGTGGAATGCACAGGTGGAACAGCAGAACTGAGACAAACATCTAGACAGTCATAAATAACGGATAACCTGTATAGACGAGCTCGGGATAATTCAGTTGTTAAGGCGTGAACTTACTGACCGGAAGGTCCGTTTTTCGAACTCAACCCCGGCATCTCGACTGCTCTTGTCTAGGCTTGGGCAACCTGGCATTATCTCACCCTCGTTCATCCTTCAGTTGGTATGGCAGCCAAGCTACAGCTGGACGATTATTATTTATTTTGTAGAAGTACCACACTACTCATAAGGTTGCTGAAAATTCCTTGACAGCGCGCGACCGATTTCACCCTTTTTGTAGGCGCTGTCCACGAGTTTCCGTCAACCTTATCTTCTACTTGAGCCCAAATTGCACAAAGTTCGACAAATACACTCATTTGCATGCCGATTTGGTTTTCACGGGGGACTTAACTGAAACTCAGCTGAATCTCTCGTTTATGATGTTCTTCGTCAACCGAATTTGCTGCAACAGGTCGCCTCACGTTTCATTTGGTACGGCATTTGAGGTACCGCAATACGTGGTATAGAAGTGACACACTACTCATAAGTATGCTGAAAACTCTCCGGCAGATCACAACCTAATTTGCCCTGCCTGATGAACCCCAAGAAGAGGGATTCCATAAAGCGTTGTTTGGTGCGTTCCATTTGAGTCAATCAGAACACTAGGTTGACTTCAAGCTACATCTTTGACTGGCTCTCAAACAGAGCGCACAAAACCACATGGGGTTAAAGTCTACCAAAAGTGAGTGCAAGATCTAAGTGGATCTACCTTCGTCATGTGCTGACTGCTAGACCCCGTCCCAGTCATCCGGGTTCCATTCTAGGCCAGGCTACACTGCACCAGAGCAGAAATAAACATGGAAATTGGGAGACAGACATAGAAAGGGCCGATCGTAAGATAAGTACGTAACGGTCCGTCGGATAAACTGTCATTGGAACTCCACACAAGACAATACAGAATACTGGAATGACAAACCAAATCAGGGTACCCTGACAAATAGATGCAGTTCGCCAAGTAACATAACTGTTTTTTCAGTGATCACACCAAAATTGATGAAACCAGTGGTAAGCAAGCTTCATGCGCGAAATCATCCTCATACTGTTGTTGTTTACGCAATCCTTCAGCTCCACATAGTTCACATCAAAATTCTTGGGTCATTGTTGAAGCGCACAAAACAAGCGTTCCTCATAACACTGCTCTTGTGTGTGTGTTTGTGAGTGGTGGTTGGGTAGCTGCGTGTGTGTGAACCGACATGGGCATGGGTCGCGCATTTCCGCGGCCAGCAGCGTATCTCCTCTGTCCAGACAAACAAAACTTCATCGCTGAAAATGCCGCTGAAAGAAAATACGCACACAGTGACCGATAGAGTGTAACACAAATTGAACAACAAACCTCGCCTCAGTGGCAGATGGTGAAATTTCACCGATCGTAAATCTCAACTTAGTAATGAATAGGACGCGACTTCGATTAAATCATGCTTGGGACATTGAGTGAAATTCCTTGAGGAGTATAGAAGACAATTTCCAGGATGCTGAACTTACACTGCCTCTACAGTCGCCCTACTTAGGGCAAGCAATTTACATTCAAACATGAAAATAGCTGGATGGAATCTAAACAAACCTGTTGATTGATTAAATTAAAGTACTTTTCACATGACGGTGTGATCACTTGCCTCAGGAAGATGTTTGCACACAGTTCTTGTGGATTCTGATTTGCCAACACAGGTCGCTTCACGGTGGTTAATCAGATGGCTTGCGTGCAAGTCAATTGACAAGACCAACGGCCATCTGCTCAACTACCAGTAAACGCACCCGAGCTACCATGATTTCGACACCAAATACAAGCAACCACTGTTTTCCGCTCTTGGTGTTGTTCTTTCTGAAGAATTTCTCATCCAACTATTCAGCCGGCACTGTATTCGTTGTGGTTTAGGGTGAAACCAACTCGACAGAGTGACTGCAGACTACCGTTGTTGATCGTACGGGACTAAGTTTACTGGAAGCGGCATTCAAAATCCTACTCACACTTACCGAAGCTGTGCTGACCAGTCAGGATCTACCATATATGCAAATATCATATTACAAATTGTGGTTCCCGATACCCTAGGTCAGTTGGATCAATGTGTTATTGGTCAGAACTAGGTCAGTAGTACAGTTCAGCCATATGAATACCTAAACCGCCTCACACGAGTGCTTGCAACTCTCCACACACCGCATTACTCGCGCGATTTCAACAGTCATCAGAAATCTACCCAGTTGTCAAACAGTTGTGTTTTCTGTGCTCTACATCCGTTCATGTGGTAATAGTGAAACAGCATTTCCGGCTTGCCCATGACCAGTAACGAACGAGTCTCTCCAACCACACCAGAGAAATTCGGACTACGTGGGCATGACTGTCCGTTCTCTTGGGCTTGTATCTGTCTCTGACGCTTGTGTTTTTATATTGTGATAATGCCGTTAAAAAATAAACGATAAACAACAGTAGTAGTCGGTTGGTCGCAGGATAGAATGAGTGACCGAGATGGGAATGTGATTGATTGTGATCGGCAAGACTGAAACACCAATCCTCGTTATAGGGACCAGATGGATCAGTGAAAGGTGGTTATATAGGTTGGCACATCAGATGACTGTCACGTGCCGCAACCCGGCACGTGTCCGTCCAATCACAGTGACATGCACCGGTTCTAGGGAAGTTCTGTCAGCAACAGATTTGCAAGCAGGTGTTTTGTCAGTGTGATTGGCTGTGGACAGGATGCGTGAGACTAGGGACAACAGGATTGGCGATGTGACAGGATCTGTTGTGATGGTGCTGGCAGTTGACCAGAAACACGTCCTCACTCACCAAACCCGACCCGTCTGGGCAACTCACATAGAATCGTGACAACTCAAGATGTTCCAGATCACACATCATGGTCTGCTGATTTCGGGGACATTGACACCAGAATGTGCCGGTGCGCTCGCAGAATTTTCAGGACATTTGGGAAAATATCGCTCGACTGATAGACGCTCAGTAGAGGATCCCCGCTGATCCGAAAGGCCGACAGACAGTTCAGAGAGTACTGTTGCACAATTCCTTCCTCATTCAACCGAGCTCTCTTATGATATCCTTCACTGCGAGGGTGAAACCTCCATTGATTATTTTGTAGTATTATCATGCCAAAATTTCATTCTTGTAGAACTCGTCCGGTGTTCTTTTTCAGGATTTATCTCATGATAATTACATCCACATTTTCATTTCCAGTCTTCCATCGAACGAAAGCATGTATGGATCGATTTCACTGATTTCTACAAGACGAAACTAACGATCATTTATGTATTCTTCAGATGGTCATCCTTCCAAAGAAGCCAGACGCAGCTCTGAGAGGTATTTTCGTGTCCCCATAAGGTTCTTTCATCGAGAAGCAGTCCTGTGTACGATTGTGGTGATCGGGTTGGGAGGTAAACGACCACCGTACATCGTTGACAAAAAATCTCATGTAAATTGCGGAATTTTCCAATACAATACACATTGCCAATGCCTTCAAATAAAAATACATTAAAAAAACACCTTAGAATCGTTCGGACGACGGCAGTGCAGGTGTGAATGTCTCACATCAGCAGTTCGTCTGAATAACTCCCATGTTACTCGACACGGATCACAAGGTCGGTCATACACGCGTAGCCATCTCAGTGGTTCACCTGGGCTGACAGACAGTGCAGAGGGTACCGTTGCGGAATTCTGTCCGCATATTGATCCGTTTCACATTCTATTTCAAGTTTATTCTCGAACGGCATACCTCTTAGGAAGTCAGAAATAGAGCAAAAATCAAGTTACCTTTCAACGATGACACCAACATATGTATAGGTATCATATAAAATGTACGTTCTTTCGCTTTCGGGGAACGCGTTCTTTATAGGCACACTTGAGTCAGTTTGATTCACATGAAGGTCAGGAATCTGTTGAAGTCAAGCGGGATATTATGGTTTCTGTTCCAATCCGGGCTGCATCGAATATCTGAGTTCCCCCACCCCCACCCCAACGAATGCAGCGAATGCCTCATTCATTGAATCGCAAAACTGGACCGTTATTCCCGTGAATTGCGGTTTGACCCTTGAGGAGCATTGGCCTCCATATCTGTTCCA
Organism: Opisthorchis felineus; assembly: GCA_004794785.1. Lineage (NCBI taxonomy): Eukaryota > Metazoa > Platyhelminthes > Trematoda > Opisthorchiida > Opisthorchiidae > Opisthorchis > Opisthorchis felineus. The sequence continues at coordinate 24,582 of SJOL01003145.1, read as the reverse complement.
TGCGGCTACGATATGACTACGGTGGGAACCTGTGGTTAACAATACAAAACTGCCTCAGACCACGGTCCGAAGCGTGTTATGCCGTGCCCTCGCACTGAAGATTGCAATTGCTTATCAAGCCGTGCTCAGATTGATCAAGATGACCCAGTGTGTGCTGAACCTTGAAGAGCTGAGAAGTCCAGGTTTCGTTCTTTCTAACATGAAGTTGTTATGACTTGAATTAACTGTTTTCAGCGTAACTGATGTGATATAACGGGTCAATTCGTTGACGGTTCGAGAAAACCACTATGGATAGTTTTGTTTACACACAAACCGGTAATTTCATCCTCACTGGCTGTTCCTACGATTCAATGAGTTTCCTCATTGTACTGCGTCCGCGCCTCAAAATTTCGCTTTTACAACTCCTTGCTACCTGCGCCCGATACCTATCAGAATTAGTCCGACTCGCACGCGAAGAAGTACGACACGATCGATGCGCTGCTTCAAATCAAGTACAGACTTAATCGGTGTGGTGCACATAGCGTCACCGTGTGAAATTGCCTGACAAGTGACAAACCGTAAACCCGAACGAAAATCATGGGAACAGCGCCACAGGGCGGAAGTTAGGAGCATCGATGTGTGGGTCAAGCAATTTGCGAACCCACTGAAAGCCATCAATACAGTTCAACTTCGTGTCCTCCACGATCGGGTCAGGCAACTATGTCTTCAGAAGGATGGCGGACACACGTGAAAGGTGTTGTTGTTGTTCAGTGGATACCCAGAACAGTTTAGCTAATGAACTCACACAGCATGTGAAAGCCAAGTACTACCAACGCGCAATGTGCAGAAGATTATACAATTCCACATTTGTCTTTTGGTTAGAAACTCCATTCGGACACACATTACAAATTGCAATCTACGGGATATTTCCAAGCGCATGCATCATTCGAACTGGGGTGAACAGTAAGACAGATCAGACGAAAATGATAAGAACAAGCAGGATCGAGGTCGAACATACACAATGTCCGTGTACCTTCTTCATCGTTGGTGCAACACATCCACACTACAGGTCGACAGACTGACCAGGAAATAACATTCACAGCATCGATCCACGGTTGGAGAAAACCGAACGCGCTTGCACTTGTCGAAGCTATCAAGTTGCTGATAAATCACAATCGACAAGCGCTGTGTGCGAACATCTTCCTGAGGCAAGCGATCAGCGGGTCATGTGAACAGTACTTGAAGTTGATCGACCAACAGGATTGTATCGATTCCGTTCAACCATTTTCATGGTTGAAAGTAAATTGATTGTCTTGCAAACGCAGCTGAAGAGACAAAATCTAAGTGATGAATGGATGGGTCGCGTTTTCTGATTTCCGCGCTCAACTACATTGAATGTCCTCGGCATGTTCTTATCCGCGCATGCGCTTCATTGATTAGTACTAACTTGAAGTTCAACATCACCTGTACCACAAACCGTGTACCAGATTACTGGAAAACACTATCTTTCTTACTGATAACAGTCCTCTTCTTCACTGTGTGGTGTATTTTCTCAGGTAGTGCACGCATTGTCTTTTAACCGCAGTAAGGCATACCTCAGCGAAACGCACGAAAAGATGTTACACAAACTGAAGTTTTGCTGACAAGGAACACGTTACTGATAGGAATGCGTGGTCTGCACTCTCACTGTATTCAGAAATGCTTCCCGTGTGTACTCTAGCTGTGACCTAAAAAAAAATGCGATGTGCACTCTCCGTAACTGAACAGACCACTGAAAAAATCACACAAACAACAAAAGAATGAGCCTGGCTCGGGTAGGTTGATGCTTTACCACTAGTTACTTCCAGCATTTTCCGTACAACGTTTGATTGAGAACTTACTTCACTCACAGAAATCAGTTAACGTATCTCAGTGGTTTGCTTGGGTTCCCAACAGAGGATTCCTCATTTCCCTGTTCTACACAACCTCTATTTGTGTGGCGCACTCATTCGTGATTACTTTTGTCGGAGTAGGTCAATGCCGTCGTCTTTGGTTTGAAATAACACAAATCAGAATTGCACGTGAATTTGTGCACCGGCTGGAACAAACCCGTGTTCGATTCATGGAAGTTCCACCTCGATAAAGTTGCTATTTCACTCGCTCGTTTCAGTTATGCGACAGGAAAATCCCATAGGAAACTCATCCTCGCTCAGGTTAGGCAGTGTTCGCCTTCCCAGACCTATTGGTGTAGAGCGATTTGGATTTGTCCCACCAAATCACCTCAACCGACACTCACATTCAAATCTATTCAACTCATACTTAACATATCGATTTCACCACACTTGGAACTTGACAAGCCTCATTCTGTCTCACTTCAAACGTATTTTTGCATGTGGGCGTCTTGACTAAAGTAAGTTACGTCACAGACGATTGGTTTTAAGGATGATTCAATCATTGGACTCGGAGCTACCTCATCTGAGATACGGCAGGGGCGCAAAAATATTATCGGTCACGTATTCCGCAGGCTGACACCAACCGAAGTGCTGCAGAACAGCGAAGAACTCGGGTATGTGAAAAGTTCCATCGCTAGGAAATCGGTCGACCGTTCATACTCCGCGCAGATCATCCTGCATTCACTACATCACTCAATCGATTATCAAGGTGATTAAAGGCACTGATGATAAATCGACTGATTCTATCCCCAACGTGCAAGCGCTGGGAGACAGTTGGTTGACGAACACCTGGATGCAGTAACAAGTGTGAAGTTCAACCTTGTAGTGTAGACATGCCTCAACTGTGCATTCGATTAAGTAGGAATGTTCACGATATATAATTTTGGTGCAACGTGATCGCATATGAGTGAAAATCAGATGAACACTTGCTTTGTACATTCAACATAACGTGACCGTCAGTGTCACTCATCAGTTCAGCCGTACACTAAGAGTTTTTGTCCCATAAATTGCTCGTTCTTTTGTTATTAACCTATGGTTATAAAAACAGCGTTCTATATCGAACCTGGTTTTTCATGGAATAGATACCAAGCTGATGCGATGAGCTAATTTCTCACCATTATATGTTTATGGCAGACTGAGAGGTTAAAAGAATTGCAGTCCACAAAACACATGAGAACGCAAAACTCTCATCGTACAAAAGACTCCCAACTCGTGGGGTACACAATATTTTGGAGGTGGAAAACAAAGCGGACTGCATGAAGGTGACTGGCTTTCTAGCATTTTTTTCGTCAAAACTGGTCAATAAGTGAGTGGGAGCAAAGTGTAGATACTTCCTATGTTCCACTAATCACTACACATCCGTGTCCTTTCGGTTTTCCTAACCGTGACGATCCAAACAACGAATTACATTCGTAGAAACCATATTGAGGAAGGACGGTTCTCGGTAATTCTCCTCAGGTCAATACCGTTAAAAGGTCCTAGCACACAAAATTCAAACTGACATCTTTCAACTGCATTATGGTGTGCACTTTTGATTCTGCAGCACTGCTCATGATGGTTATGATTCATGAAGCCGTTCCAGTGTGTATCGAAACTACCAGAAGCTGATGCGATCCTAAAATACACCCTGACATATCTTGCGCGAATGACTTGTGACTTGTTTCACAAGTTACGTCTACAATCACAGGCTGGATTGACCAAAACACACCACGAGCCGTTGCCACACAAACTGGACCAGTCTGACAGTCTGACAGTTCCACCATGGTTAACACGTTAGAATGAGTTTGTCAAACTTGATTTGGAGTTCACATCTTCCATTGAATAAATGTTTATAATTGGACTCCATGTCAGGCCTAAATGTATCTGTAAATAAGGTGTGATCAAAGTATGACCTGATTCCGCATTCACATCACCCCCGTTCGTACAGTTGTCGTCCTGCCCTAGCAGGTAGGCCATTATTTCGGTTAGTCCACTTCAGAGAGGAGTAGAAGTGGACTCGAGTTTTGCCTTGAGGGGATTTCAACTCCCCAAGCAAACTAATCACACCACCGAGGTGTTGTTGGCTGCAAAATACTAATTGATACGATGAGTGAGCTTCGATTGCATCAAGGTTCTAGATTCACAGATGTGACAGGGAGCAATAAACCTGGTGAACAGTAACACTCATCTTAGCGATGTTGAAATTAGCGAAGGCAAGACGAACGACAAAACTCGAGATATGAAAATTGCTCGAAATCAACCAGTAAAACAATCAAGACATTTCGGTAGCAACTGAAGACACTGTTCAAGGTGACCGAACACACTTCACGAAATTAGGCCTGGGAGAATAACTTTTACTGAAATGAGCCATGAGAAGTTATTATTGAGTTTGACAGCAAACAGCAAAATGAGGTTTTGCAACATTGAGCAGTGTGTGAACGTCCGTGAGTCGAACGTACGAGTTCGTTACATCCGGTTCGCAAATCCAGGATAAGCCCTGATCCATAATGATACTGACCAGAGGCACTGGGAGAACCAGTCACGAACTTGGCGCATATAAGGCGGAAGAGAACGGGATAAGAAGGGAAACTACTCATACGTTTACTGAAGACTACCTGACTACTTTACCTCAAGGAAGTATACTGCGATATCTCGAATGTGGCAGTTCCATCTGAAACATGAGTCGGCATTTGTGCAGCACATTCAGTTGAAGAAGACTAACAGAAACGAGTGAGTCAACTGGGATTCAGTTGAGTCTCCCGTAAAAGTACAAATCAGAGTCCTTCGGGGAAAGCAGATGATCCGAATGAAAACTAAATCGGGCTACTCGGACAAATGGATGCAGTTCCCCCAGTAAAATAATTTTTTATTCGTAATGCACTACTCGCAAACGAGGGATTCAGCTGGGTTCCAGGTGAGTCTCTCGCAAAACCAAATTTGTTTGCAAATGAGTGTATTTCGCTAAAATAACTGTTCTTTCAGTGATCACACCAAAATTGATGAAACCAGTGGTAAGCAAGCTTCATGCGCGAAATCATCCTCATACTGTTGTTGTTTACGCAATCCTTCAGCTCCACATATTTCACACCAAAATTCTTGGGTCATTGTTGAAGCGCACAAAACAAGCGTTCCTCATAACACTGCTCTTGTGTGTGTGTTTGTGAGTGGTGGTTGGGTAGCTGCGCGTGTGTGAACCGACATGGGCATGGGTCACGCATTTCCGCGGCCAGCAGCGTATCTCCTCTGTCCAGACAAACAAAACTTCATCGCTGAAAATGCCGCTGAAAGAAAATACGCACACAGTGACCGATAGAGTGTAACACAAAGTGAACAACAAACCTCGCCTCAGTGGCAGATGGTGAAATTTCACTGATCGTAAATCTCAACTTATTAGTGAATAGGGCGCGACTCCGATTAAATCATGTTTGGAACATTGATTGAAACTCCTCAAGCATTATGGAAAATATCATCGGTTATGTTTTTCCCAAGTTGACACAAACCGATATGCTGTAGAACAGCATTGGTTATTCGGTAGACTGTTCATATTTCGCACAGATCATCCGGAACTCGCTAAATCGCTCGACCGATTATGAAGGTGGTCAAAGACGCTAATCATAAATCCATTGATTCGATCCCCGAAGTGCAAGCGTTGGGAGCCAATTTCTCGACGAACACCTGGATGACGTGGCTACCGCCAAAAACACCCACGACAAACTGGTGATGTTACTTTGGTATTCAGGAGAGTTTTCTGCAGTGAACGTCCCTTCATGTAAAATATATTAGTCCGTCAACTTCCAGGTGTCGATGACTGTCATATGTGGGCTACACAGTTGGTGGGTAGCCCCATCCCAACACATCCTCGGAGGTCTAGTTTGCACCCATGATGGTGACGCATGATAGTCCCCAGGAAGCAGCCTCTCTTACACTACTGCACCCAATCGAAGCAGATTGGAGAATGATGCTGAAAACGCAGCAGCTGAATGAGCGGAGGTGTTCGCTAGACCAGACAGTTCTCAAAGGAGTTTCCGTTGTCCCTTTCTTGAGTTGAAAACGACTTAATTCTAACAGCCAATCGATATTTCCGCGGACAATTCTTATTTAAGCTGCAAACGAGGCTTGAACGCACCTATCAACCGAATAGTGAATACTTGTCCGTTATCACCGGGGATCAAGTGGGTGTTTATCAATGCCTCTATAAATTATATACGAACAGAGCTCGCACAAATTTGTGTCCTTCTCTTCTGTGCTTCTCAGTCTTCGCCTCTCATGTTGCCCAAACAAACCTACTGGTTTAGCCACTTTGGCATACGGAGCGCTTCGGTCCGCAAATCGAACCGCTTGCAATTTTAACTACGTGCTTATTCGTACATTTCCAGGAACACACAGGTAAACGAGAACGCGGCACCACATAACCCTACCACGAACTGCTTGACTTGTAATCGGGAAATTCGCAAAAAAGACTCTTTTTCGGTGTTTAACCGGTACCCTAGCTGACCTCCACGGACAACAACGTGGTGAGGGTCAGACCAAAACTACTCAAATGATTATGTGTCAATTTGCACAAAGCCATGGGTAAAATGGAGACTAGACACCTAGATCTCGTATGAGGCGACGATCGAACATACGCAGTAGCTTACTACAATGTCATAACAAATCGGGATAGAATGCCCACAACGAATCCCTCCGAAGCCACCTGATTCGGCATCGGACGGGAAGGCTACATTATAGAATTTCAAAAAGCCTGAATTGAGTTTAAAAAAAGGGGTTTTCACCATCCGGGATTTACTGCAGCGCAACTGGATTGGAAGCACTTGCGTAGTTCAAGTATGCCTGAGAAGTATGCGGAAACAAACATTCTGCAAAATTTTTCGCGCGCTGTGCGGTCGACTCTGTTCCTATTGATTTTAGTCCACCTGTAGTTGAAAGGAATCGTCTATGTGACCCATCCAATTCATTCGGGATCAAGTTGTGGAATTTGAACCCGAGATTCTTAGCATTTTGTGAAGTCATACCAGACGGCCGGTTCTGTGTGCGCAGAGTATTGGTCAGACACTCCTGCCCACACTGGAGATAACCCTATGTTCCTTCACCCCTGTAAAACAGTGTATTTCGCTTTCACTGTTCGTTGCCATACATTTGTCTGTCTTATCAATACCGCATGTCTCACGTTAATAAACCAATGAAGGCAAATGCAATATCTACATTTTGCGACTTATGTCATCCTGTTCTATCGATAAAAACTCTTGAAGTCGGTAGAAATATACTTTGCAAGTTCATTCCGACAGCATTTCTAACTCTCTGAGTACCTGCTCGCAGATCACATGCCGTTCTTCCATACAATTCTGATTGCAGAACATCGCTGCATTTGTGAAAAAACACTTCATGATAAATTTCCTTGCATCACCTGACAGGAATCCTGAGTTGCCTGTATAGGGCTATAAAGACGTGTCAGTTTCAAGTTAAGACCCACCATTGATGTGAAATGCTTCGGCTTCTATGACAGATTGAACATCCACTGAGGTACCGAAACTTAACGCCGGACGTCAGTCGACATATTTTCATGATTCCTACAAGTCCGTCTCTAGAATGGCGTCTTTACTATGAAAAATGTGGACATCCTATGCATAGTTCATGCCGAAATTGTACCAGATCGGCGTACGAGGTAGGAATGACCAGATGACACATCTAATGTTTGCGAGCTAAACACTTTTTGGGCCAGATCTTTGAAGAAACCTACGGGCAGCTCTAGCCATGCCCTACTATACGTTCGAGGTCTTCTTAATGGGATGGCATAGTTGACTGTTTCCTACGCCGGTTGTCATGCACCAACATACACCTCAGCCATTTCAATCAGTTATCACTTCTGATCAACTAACTGGAGGCAAATGAGCAATAATTAGAAAAAACAAGTTTTGAGTGACTCTTATGTGTTTCGGTTATCTTCGGGCAGAAAACTTAATTCGGAAATTACTCAGCACCGCAGACTGTGGGGAGAGCGTGTGGCAATCCAGGCGCCTCTAGGTAAACAAAAGTTTATTGGTGTAGAAAGCATGCAGAGAACTTAAGCTCAGCGTGTCATGTCTGAGTGCTTGACTCACCACAAGTATAAGATACTCCAAGGACATTCTTAGCCACTGTATTGATGTTCATGGCACCAGTTTCCTCTCCGAGACAGCCACCGAGAGTGAAGACTGTTGTGGCACAAAGGCAACAAAAATGACTGCCCCCTGGTTGTGCTGGTCGTTGAGGAACCATACCCCACACACATTCCTACCCACTCTCCATCCGCCCAGAAAACTACATCCATCGTTCTAGGTTTCATACTTCCCGCCTCAGGTGAGCTATCTCTCACTTAAAATAAGTATCCTTCCGCACTACGTAAAACCAACTAGCGTCGGTCCAAATAATATGCCACCTACCCTCTATGAATCCTAACAACTGCATATTCATTTTGTTGAAGAAAAGTACTTATAAGGTTGTTGAAGAATCTTTGCGTAGTTTCCTTCAGGTAAATATACTACGATATCTCGAATATCGCAGTTCCACATGAAATATGAGGCGGCCTCTGTACAGCACATTCAGTTGAAGAACATCACGAACAAGAGATTCAGCTGAGATTGAATTGAGTTCCCCGTTAAAACCAAATTGATGTGCGAATAGCTGAAGCCACTTCTGAAGCCATAGCACAGAAAGTTCAAAGTCAAATGCACACCAATAATTAAGAAAGGAGATTAATCAAAACAAACCGCGACAAAATGATGGTAGATTAGGGCGATTTTTGGTTTGAGCATATATACGGCAAAATGCAACACTTTGTTGTGAAAATTTTTTATTTCACCCGCAAAGGTTTCACATTTGGGGTCAAGGATCACCCTCGGGGACTGCGTTTGTTGCTCTTGATTTGCAAACGCTCATGTCCACTCGCTCCCGCCTGCTAGTACGCATGCGCACGCCTACACGCACACGTTCATGTACACATGCATGCAACACACGCGCATGCGCACACACACGAGCGCGCACACGTACTCGCACACAAACGCACGGACGCACCAGCATTTCGTTCATATCGATCAGTTCGACCGTCGCTCTTTTGAATCCCGTTGTTTTGATTGATCGGTGTCACATGTCCGATTGTCGTCTGCCGTGCGGATGTTGGGCTGTGGCCCGAGTGCATCAAGCCCTGTTGTGGCGCTCTGGTCTTCTGAGAAGTCAAATTTGATGGGAATCAACGTACCTCAGCCACATACGCAAGTGAATTATATTGTTACATGCAGTGGACGGGGATTTCGATCTCTCATTGTCAGACTGTGAGTACTGCTTGTTTTATGTTGTATTTTTCGCTAGCTCAGTTCCTCGGAGTGATACACGGATCCTAGGTTCTCTGCAGGCACTAGGTAGGTTATTCAGTGAGGGCATTCGTAGCCAACGAAGTTTATGGTAACTTAGATCAATATGAGGCCATCTCAATGAGTGGGATATTCCTGCGTGAAATTTGGTTGCTTTGTTTAATCCTGCATTTCGACCTCCTCACCCCAAAAAAATCATTATTATCGTTTGTTTTTGAACAGCATGATCACTTACATAAAAAGTTAATGCAAGCGATGAAAGTGAAAGGGTTACAGGAGAATATGAGATAAAAGAGAGGAACGTCTCATTCGAAGTCATGCCACCAACAGTTTCAGCCAGATAAGATCAATCCCAAGTTATGTAAGAATTTTTGCTATGGAATCACGCGTGTAAAGATGAACAACCGCAGAAAGGACAAACAATGCTGAATGCTCTTCAAGGCGCGGTAAGCGCTAGCACAGTCAAGACTTGCACATCAGGCACAAACTGTCCGTCATACTGGGTCTGGTGTGAGAGTCAATGGCAAAAATGTTTACTCAACGTCATGTACCACGCATAAAAGTGTCGTAAGTACGCAGAGAGCCCACAATATCAAGCAAGCACAAGCCACTGACTGTGACCTTAGGAAGTCCCAGTCCAATAACAACCTTGGTGGATTCAGGAAAGCAGATCATCGGTTGGTGGACCAAAAAGTTGACATCACAATCGATTGCACGTAGGGCTGAGATTATGGCGATGGAACATCCATCAGCACCATATTTTTGCTTCTCATTCCACAGTCACTTCGCGGCCATCCGAGACTGTGCTCGGCGCTCCCGAACAGCGATTAGGTCAGGCTTGATGAAAGACGTCGACGTAGGTGCTCTCAACTCGAGGATGGTGTATCCCGGGCGACGAAGACGTATCGCAAGTTCCCTTGCAGCCCGATTACTACGAGCATATCTAGCATCATGCGTGATCCAGCAGGAGTGAAAAATATGCACCAAACTCTCCGAGTGGCCACACTTTCCACGACGGAAGATCGTCTGACCACCATGACCACACCGAGCGCTTATAACTCTCGCCCTAAGCAGGTTGCATCGGAGCTGGATACATCGGATAAATAGTCAAGGAAACACTCGTTCTGGAAAAAGAAGCCATCGATTCGAAAGAGGCGAAGCGACCGACTCTCGTAAACCGCGACCGTCAACGCTGTTGTGCAGACTACCACCCCAAGCAGCCACTAGCTCTTCCTTGGTGTTTACGCATGCACCATGGACTCGGTTCGGAAGGCTGAGATCCCGAACAATCTTGTCAAGTGCAGAATAGCTGACTACATTGCGTAGTACTCGGCACTGGGTAGAAAGGAGCTTTTCCATACGCGCTCTCCGCTGCATCGGGATTGTTGCACTCAGACTTGGGATATCAAGTCCCCCATGATGTTTACCGGCGTGGATGTAGCTGATCGGGGTGTGCTTCGGTAGACGTAGCCAGCCACGAATAGATTACCTGATGTAGTTGTCCAAAATTTTGGACTTGGCCGAGCACGAGCGAATATGTCAGCCTCGGTATCAGTTAGTTCCTCGTGATCCCCATTCTTTGATGCGGCTTCAACGCGGCACGCGTCACCTCATCGAGCACTTTGAGCAGATGCTCTCGGTAATTGAGGACCCCTTTCCACTTGAAAGTAAAGGGGGTACCCAAACATGTCACAGTGTTTGTCGGACCCAGAGGAGTGGTGAGTTCCTCGGCGAAGCAAAATGGTTCTACTGAGGACGCTGTCGCCAGATGTTTCCTGTCTCCACAAATCACCATCGCTTCCGTTTTTCGGGCGTTGATCCTTATGCCAGCGCTTCCCAACTCGACCGCAGCAGCTTCAAGCTTCTCGTTAAGGCAAGCCTGATTCTGTGCACACATGACCCAGTCGTCAGTGAAGGCAAAACCATCCAGTAAGGTGTCATGGAACTGGCATCCTAGTGGTGGCATCGACACTCCAAAAACCTCATCCATTGCCATGATGAACAATAATGGGGGAGAGTGGATCTCCCTGCCTCACACATCTGTAGCAGTGAACCTCGGAATTGGGGGAAACTGCTACAGCATTCTCATAGGACTTTGCGATGTATCTAACTAGAGGTGACGATGCTCCAAACATCTCGGCAGATCTGACGATTGTGTCATGCGAAAACGAATCAAACGCTTTCGAGATATGGACTAACGCCAGGCTGAGGTTAGAAGCAGTCGCTGAAGAGTGACGAAGCAGGGCATGTAACAGCGATGTAGCTTCCAAACAACCGTCTCGATGTAGAAATGCAAACTGGAGTTAGAGCAGTTGCAATCCATGGCTCCAGCGATCAGCAAGCACCTTATGAAAGCATCGGACAAGAATGGATGATACGGAGATTGGTCTCATTTGATCCGGTGAGGTCGGATTTGGGGCCTTCGGAACTAGGGTAATACGAGCAGGACACAGGTGTGGGGGACAACCCCCAGATAATAAGAGTAAGTTGAAATACCCAGCGAGTGCATTAGCATTGGACCGGCGGAGCATCCTGGGAGTGAGCTTGTCCAAACCTGGAGACGTATTCGCAATCAAGCAGATCGTACGGCCGAATTCCTCTTCTGTATTTGCCTCGGTCAAACCCCAATCGGATGACAACACTGCGCAACTTGGCCGACTATCCAGATGTTTTGGAACAGTGAACACCCGTATCCAGTACTGTTCGGCGTCCAAGGAAGGGTAGACCGCAGTTTCCTCTGTGTATTTCCTTCCGCAACCATCGAACACAGCGGGCGCTGCATCTTTCCGTCTATGATGATATAGTGTCTGGATGGCGGCGTAGTTGGTTCGGCGGATCTGCTTTCAGTTGGCCGGCAGAGGATGGGCTAACTGACGACGGCGTCGAGAGACAGGATTTCACATGTGTGGAAATGTCTTGGAAGCGTGCGGGTTCAGAAGTGACAGGACTTGCTCCGGTGTCATGATGCCAGACTGCAACTCTCGGGCAAATGCCAGAAGGACCAAGCGAACCGTCAGAATGGGATTCCTAGAGTGACACGGCGCAATCCATGGTTTGTTTAAACCAGACACTATAGCTATCGGCTTCCGACGAGTAGGCCGCTATTTGACTGATAATTTGGTCAGGCACACCAGAAGATGATTCGTCATGTTGTGCTTGCCAGTTAAGCACCCGTAACCTGATTTTTCTGCTGATATCCGATCGACCAGGAAAATACTGTTCCAATCTCGCGAACAGCGCGGTTTGCGTGCCGCAAGACGGATATAAATTGTTAGCCAGGCGCAAGAGCGATTGTGACTCTTGTTGGGACCAGCGGGCACCGAAATACTTCACTCGGCCAAGTTTATCGGCGGTATGCTGAATGGGGGGTGAGTGCCGGCGATGTTGACTCAGGCGAATCTTCGTCGGAAAAAGGCGGGAACAATCAGCGCAGGCCAATTGGGCGACCACGTTCGTACCAACACTTTCATTGTTG